>OY731401.1:20742635-21242615 GCA_963425845.1 Sphenostylis stenocarpa | reverse complement strand
CTAGGCACATGTCCGCCACCTCCTTGACGTCGAAGTTGTGCCCTTCTATCGCCTTGAGCCTCTCCTCCGTGGCGGAGAGTTGTTGTTTGGACACTTCTGGGATAAGGATGCGTGCAGTCTTGGCATCCTTCCCGTCATAGAAGTATTCCTCTTCCTCATCCTCATGGTGAGGGATGTGTTTAGCTTGGTCTTCACCCTTACTTTGACCCTGGCAGACGACCTCCATTAGTTGGGCCACTTGCTCGCGGAGGGTATTGACCTCCGCAGTGAGCTTTTGGTTTTGCTCCTCTAAATTTTCCATTGCTTTTGCTTTCTGTGCGCGAGTGGGAGTGGGGAAAGGACCAGCCACTTTCTAGAATGCCCGGAAAAGGTTTATTAATGCATGTTGAGTGTTTTAAACTAACATGGATATGCTTATGCATGAGAGATTCTATTTGAATGATGTTGAATGCGCTCTCACTTTTTATTTTCTCTCTTGGTTTTTCTTTATTCATGATATGATGTAATATGAATGTTTTGACTTTGTCAGAAGTTGATTTTATTTTTTTTAGTATATATATTTTATGTTTATTTTTTATAGCCTTTTATCTCTTCTGTCGGAACTGCGTGGCTACTTAGCTTACAAAGAACCTGAAACCAGGCTAGCTAAAAGGCAGACTGTCCGAGATAAAATGTGGCTTTATGTGAAAGAATAGTTAGCGTCCCTTATCTCTTCTGTCGGAACTGCGTGGCTACTTAGCTTACAAAGAACCTGAAACCAGGCTAGCTAAAAGGCAGACTGTCCGAGATAAGGGCGTTTATTGCAAAAATGTTTTTTGTGATTTTTCTTCTGTTGTTTGGTTATGCTATGCAACAGACAAATGCAACAAACATATGCACACATAATTCGATCATCCACGAACAGGCGAGAATTCGTTTTTATCACGAGGTAGGGTTTTCTTGCAGAAAAGTGCATTGGCGAGGGTAGGTTCTAACTGTTCTCACCAGGCTAAGGCCCCCAAGGTGCCCCCATTATAGGGTCCCCACTCTCCAGCCTTCCGACCATGCTTAGCACTAAGGCCATAGTCAGTCTTGTTGCCAAAAGAGGAAGGTTATCACCTTGAGTGGTGGTTTCCGATCACACCGGTGGGCACAAGGCCATCACTACAGCGAACCGTACCTGCCACCCACTCCCTATGGTTTTCTCACTTGCCCCCGGGTATAGAGGGAACTGTTGTGTGCAAGGGTTTGTGTACAGTTTGTATTTCAAACAATTGCGTAAGTATAAACAAGCAACAGTTATTAAAGCCAAACAGTAATGCATGTTATAATACAAGGTAGGGCAAAAGCGTTATTTTCTTAGTTTATTTATTTTTAAGCTGGCCCATCACTAAATGGGATCAACTCTCTAGGCTTCCCCAGCGGAGTCGCCATCTGTCGCCGCCGTCAAAACGAGGGCGGTCGGAGCGACGCGATGGTTTCCGACTCTCTTGATTTTCGCATTTTTTATTGGTGGTTACAACGCCTTTAGGTTGTCCGATAACCGGGCTGAACCTGAGGGCGAGGTTTTCGAAAAGGTGCTCTTCGATTGTCCGATAACCGGGCTAATCCAAGAGCTAGTTTTTGAGGGTTCTCTGGAGTCGCCACCGATGTTTTTACCGGAAACATCGGAAAAGGAGTTTAAAAGGCGTTGGTTTTCGAAAAACCAACTTTGGTCGTTAGAACCAGAGTTGGGTAAGGGAGTTAGTTACGCGTAAAGGAAGTGTTAGTTCCTTTACGACGCCCCTTTCGGGTTCCCTATGATAGGCTAGCTATTCTGTTAATAAATAAACCAAAAAAATACGCTTTTGCCCTTTTATTTTGCGGAATTTAACATTATGACTACATGGCCCTAATCTCTATTGCACAATTAAAATTAAAGCGGTAAAGTTAGAGAGAGAGTAAACCTCTGAAGCAAGCTTTTTCTATTAACTTCTGGAAATTAGGGTGCTTTGCGGCAGCCCTTCACTCTACACGGCGTCGGAAAGCTCTCGAAACGCTCTAAAACCACTTTAAAGACACTCAGAAGCTCCGGAAATGCGTCGGAGGGATTCTAGAGAGAGAAATCCTAGAGAGAAGGTGAGAAAGTTGTGTGTGGTCCGGAAATGAGGGGAGGGAGCACCCTATTTATAGGGATTTGCGCCTGTTAGGTCGAGACGATCATCTCGTCTGACAAGGTTGAGATGGCCGTCTCGACATTCCAAACGGCCGTCTCGCCTTGCAGAAATGGCGAGACGGCCATCTCGCCAAACGAGATGGCGGTCACGCCTTTCGCGAGTGGCGAGACAGCCGTCTCGCCAAACGAGACGGCAGTCTCACCACTTGTGCAAGGCGAGACGACGGTCTCGAATCCGAGACGGCGGTCTCGACCCCAAAAGGCGAAAATCCTTATTTTTGTGCCAAAAATTCCTCCTATCCTAGTATGGGGACTAATAGTCTCTCCTAGTGGCTTCTTAGGCTTCGTCCATCTTCGAAAAGGAGGTCTTCTGATCTTTATTGTGAGACCGGGCAAGATTTGGGGTCTACATGGGAATATGGAGGCGTATAGTCAACAAGAGGATTGAAATCCCGAAAGTGAAGAAAAAGGGACACTAACATGGCAAAGTGTGCTCTACAAAAAAAAAGAGAGAAAAAGAAAAAGTAAAGAAAAAGGAAGAAAGAAAAATCAAATTATTCTTCGGTCACAAGAAGTCCGGCATGGTACAACCAAATGCAAGAGCGCAGATCAGAGGACACTCGACGCTACAAGACACGTCAGTTAAATCCTTCTGAAAAACTAAATGAAATAGGCATATAGGACATCAAACATGAAAACATTGCATGCATAAAATGTTTTTGAACTAGGTCCTATTTTCTTCAAAAAAAAAAATCTTCTCAGAATCGAGACGGCCGTCTCGTATTTCCAGACCACCGTCTCGATCATCAGCAAAATGAGACCGCCGTCTAGACCAACGAGATTGCCGTCTCGACTTGACCAAAATTGAGACCGACTTCTCGCTTGGCGAGACGGCCGTCTCGCTTAAGGCCAAAGTCGAGACCGCCGTCTCGAGGTCCTAGACGGCCGTCTCGGGCAGCACAAAATCGAGACCGTCGTCTCGACTTCCCAAACGGCGGTCCCAAATCTGAAAAAATTTCTATAAATAGAGGGGGCCTAGGGGGGGGTCTCCACACCTCCTCTTGCACTCCCACCTTCCATTCTCTCATTCTCAAGCACCCTATTGTCAAAATGCGCCGCGGAGATCAGTCTAGAAAGAGAAGAGGCTTTGCCGGTCCTAGCAGCTCCTCAGCTCCCGCTCCGCAGGACCCTACACAGCTCTCACCGCTGCACCAGGCCCGCCTAGAGCACATCTGGGGGTATACATGGCACCCCATGTTAAGATTGGATTTCAGCATCGTCGCCGAATTCGGGTGGGAAGATGACGTCCGTGCCCATATCGACAGCATAGGGTGGCGCTTCCTCCTCCAGTCTCCACCCACCCATGTCTACCCTCAGGCGGTGCTAGAGTTCCTCGCCTCCATTTCCTACGCCGAGACTCCCTCCATGGTACCGGGTCTGTCACTGACAAAAATGGTGACGTACTTCATTGGTGGGATGTACCGGACCACCACCCCGGAGGAGTTCAATGTGAACATTGGATTCGTCCAGCCCGAGGACGTGCTGACTCGGGACTACCAGGATGCCATCTGCGCACGCCCCACCAACCTCACCGCCGGCGAGATGTAGGAAGAGCTCACCGGGGCGCACACTTTGCCCACACTGATGAAGGGCTCCGCACTTCCCCCAGCCCTCTGCATCTGCCACAAGCTGCTGTCTGGGACTGTCCACGGGCGGAAAGAAAGCCAGGGTAAAGTTACCCTCCCGGACCTCTTCGTCCTCTACTGCATGAGCCAGAGGCGCCGGTGCAACCCTGACTATTTCTTCCTGAAGACCCTTAAGGACTTTGGGAGCCGGCTCGTGGGGGCCGTCCTCATGGCTCCCCTTATTACCCCCCTGGCAGAAAAATGGGGGTGCAGTGGCATGGAGGAACTGACCTCCAGCCTCCGACCCGAGACTATCAACGGGTCGGTCCTAGTCAGCATGGGGATGCTGCTACGCCAAGGGACCCGACTGATCCTCCACCCCTCACTGGATGTATCTTTGGATCTCCGGGATCTCGTAGCAATGCACGATCTCCTGACACCTCCCGAGTTCCAATAACAACAACAACAGCAGCAATACACGGTCGATTTTGCTGGCATCAACCGCAACATCTACGATATGCACCAGCAATTCGACCAGATGTCTATGAGACAAGAGCAAATGTCTCTAAGACAGGATGTCTTCGACACGAGATTGGAGATATTAAACCAATACCAAGAGGGAATAAGGCAGGACTGGGGCGGCTTTCCGGCAGGAGTACCACGACGAAGCTCGAAACCAAGCAGAATTCCGAATGCATATGTACTGGCAGTTCCCCTCTTATGGATCGTCTCCAGACTCGAGTCCTCCATCTTAGAGATAGGGCTTAGAAAATAAAACTGCTGTAATAAACTCTTATCATAAATAAAAATTTTATTTCATGCATTTTGCTCTCCCTTTCAAAAAGAGTCAGCGTAACAAAAAAGAAACTAAGAGTAAAAAGACGTACGCTCATAAAAAAGTCAAAATCCAAAATTGCGAGAAAAAAGAGATAAAACCGCGAAAAAAAGGCAGGATTAAAACAAGGTAATCACCTTGACCAACAATTTTTCGATGACCAAGCAAGAGTCGAATAACAAAACAAGACTACCCGACAACCAGCCAAGTCGGATGACCACCACCAAAAGACCAGAATCAAAGAATCCCCAGCAACCAACAAGCTGGATGAACACCAACAAAACCCCCGACACAGACTGGACGACCATCCCCATAAAAGACAAAAAGACAAAAAAAAAACATATATATACATCTCAACGCTCGACGCATGAGCCACCCAAGCAGTAAGTCGCCACCACCACCAGTCTTACACAGTGGATTGTACCAGCCTGATAGGGGGTTCATACCTATCAACCTGCGCACGTAGTGTGCCTAATCTGCGCTCGAGCCGGATCAATAAATCGCAATCACCAGCCTGATGGGGGGTTCATACTCATCCAGTTCGACACATAGCGGACTGCAACTACCAGCCTGATGGGGGGTTTATACCCATCAACCGAAGGATCGATTACCGTCAGAAGGAGTATCCTGAGGTTCTACCATGTGACAACTAAAGGGATCGGCTACCGTCAGAAGGAGTATCATGAGGTTCTACCATGTGACAACCAAAGGGATCGACTACCGTCAGAAGGAGTATCCTGGAGGTGCACAACACACTTTCCCCAGAAGATCAATCGCCGCAAGACGGGACGTCAGAAGGGTAACCGGGCAAGAGGGTCAACTCCTTTACCCTCCAGTCGATCTGCTTGGCACGACAGGCCAGCAGTCGACTGGTCAGGTAAAGGGGGGGCAACTATAGACCCCAAATCTTGCCCGGCTTCATAATAAAGACCAGAAGACCTCCTATTTGAAGATGGACGAAGCCTAAGAAGCCACTAGGAGAGACTATTAGGCCACATACTAGGATAGGAAGGATTTTCTGCACGAAAATAAGGATTTTTGCCTTTTAGGGTCGAGACCACCGTCTCGCTTCTCGGGACCGCCGTCTCGCCACTTCTGCAAGTCGAGACCGACGTCTCGTTTGGCGAGACGGCCGTCTCACCACTTGTGAATGGCGAGACCCCCCTCCCGGTTGGCGAGACGGCCTTCTCGCCATTTTTGTAAGGCGAGACGGCCGTCTCGACCTTGTCAGACGAGACGGCCGTCTCGACCTGACAGGCGCGAATCCCTATAAAAAGCTGCACTTTTCACTTCATTTCACACAGTTCTTCCACTTTCTCTCTTGCAACATCTTCAAATTCTCTTCTTAGAACCCCTCCGAAGCATTTTCGGAGTTTTCGAGAGTTTCTTTAGAATTTTTATAGCATTTCCGAGAGATTTTTGGCGTTGTAAAGAGTGAAGGGCTACTAAAACGCACCCCAATTTTCAAGAGTATTAATATAAAGCTTGCCTCGGAGGTTTCTACATTCTCCCTTACTCTCTTAATCATTTTTATTTATATGATTAAATTACGTTATAGATATTAGGGCCATGTAGTCATTCTTTTAATTTCATAAATAAAAAGGGTAAAAGCGTCTTTTCACAAAGTTTATTTATTAATAGCTGGCCTATCATAGGGAACCCGAAAGGGGCGTCGTAAGGGAACTAACACTTCCCTTACACGTAACTAACTCCTTTACCTAAACTCTGGTTTTAACGACCAAAGTTGGTTTTCGAAAACCAACGTCTTTTTACTCCTTTCTCGATGTTTCTGGTAAAAACATCGGTGGCGACTCCATAAGAACCCTTCAAAATTAGTTCTTGGGTTAGCCCGGTTATCGGACAATCCAATAACACTTTTTCGAAAACCTCGCCTCTAGGTTCAGCCCGGTTATCGGACAACCTAAAGGCGTTGTAACCACACCCATAAAAACGCGAAAATTGGAAAGTCAGAACCATCGCGTCGCTCCGACCGCCTTGTTTTGACGGCGGCGACACCAATGCCTTCTTTTATTTTTCTTTTCCAATGTTTATGGTAAAAACATTGGTGGTGACTCCAAAACCCTTTATGAAAACCTCGCTTTTAAGGCTTAGTCCGGTTATCGGGCAACCTAAATGCGTTGACTACATAATTTTACAAAAACACAGGAGTTTAGTCTTCCATTGCAACTGTTCGCAAATATTGAAATCCCCGTGCCGAGACGATGACAACATTCTTATTAGGGATATGTCTTTCTTTATTTTTCTCCTCTTCTTCAACAACTAGATTATCACTAATCCCCTTACCTACAACTTTTCCACTCCTTGTAGTTATTGAACTGCATTGCTCCCTGGGGTTGGTTTGTGTGTTGGCTAAAACTTGTCCTCCTTGCTGCTCAGATAACTGTTTAGCCAATTGTCCCACCCAAGTCTCTATATTTTTGATCGAAACCTCCGTATTTTTCTGATTACACAAAGAAGCTTGCATGAATTTCTCCAGAGTGTCCTCCAATTTGCCTATTCTCTCATGTACTGGAGGATAATATTACTATTGTTTTGAAATGGAGGTTACTGATATGACTATTGCTGATTTGGAGGTTGTCTATTGGACGGGCCATCACCTTGTTTCCACCCAAAATTTTG
Organism: Sphenostylis stenocarpa; assembly: GCA_963425845.1. Lineage (NCBI taxonomy): Eukaryota > Viridiplantae > Streptophyta > Magnoliopsida > Fabales > Fabaceae > Sphenostylis > Sphenostylis stenocarpa. Next base: position 21,235,381 of record OY731401.1, on the reverse strand, counting down.
ATTCTGATTCCCTCTCCATCCTTGTGAAAAACTATTCTGATAGTTGTTGGAATTAGGAAAATTTGCTTGTCTTCCTTGACCACTAACACTTTGAGCACCCATATAATGAGCTTCTTCTTCTTGTAGGTTACCTTGATAAAAAGCAGTGTCCATTTGGATGATCACCTCCACAAAAGTCACAACTCATTTGTTGATTGGAAGTGGGTTGAACAACATGTAATTGTTGAGGTAGTTTTGCCATTTGCTTGGTCAATGCTTCAATTTGTTGAGACAAATTTTATTCTGAGCTAGGATAACATCTGTAGTGTTAAGATCAAACGCTCCTTTCCTTTGAACTGGTTGTTTATCATGTTGAGCCTGCTGGTCTATAGAGGCTAATGCATCAATAATTCTTGTGGCATGTTCAACATCCACAGACATCATGGTTCCTCTTGCTGCAGCATCTAACAACATCTTTGTATCAGGTCTCAGGCCAGTGCAGAAAATGTTCAACTGGGCAATATCCTCAAATCCATGATTTGGGCACCTCCTCAATAGTGATTTAAATCTCTCCCATGCTTCACAAAAAGGTTCATATGCTCCTTGTCTAAAAGTAGAAATGTTGGATTTTGCCTTGATGTAGCGGGATGGGGTAAAACATCTGTTCAGGAACTTCTGTTCTACATTACCCCAAGTGGTCAAACTCTGATTAGGATGTGCTTTCAACCATTCCTTTGCCCTACTAGCTAATGAAAAAGGAAACAATTTCAAGTACGCAAATTCAATATCTCCTTTAAATCCCATGGTACCAATCAGCTCATAAAAAGTGGACAAATGAATATAGGGATCTTCATGATCCATTCCAGTGAATTGATGAGCACTAATCAAGCTTAAGAATGTTGGCTTCATCTCTAAAGATTGGTTGGCTAGTATTGCAATGCTGGAAAAATGTCTCAGACCTTGACCTTATTGCATAACATAATCTCCAAGTGTCCTTCTAGGTGGATTTAGATTCATATTCACTCTTTCACCCTCCATGTCTTCTATTATTGGTTCTTGTAAGTTGAGAGTGGGAAAAGAGTTGACTAATTCTCCTGTTGCTTGTTCTTGAGTTTTCCTTCTTTTTCTACCATAATTCCTCCGAGCGACTTTTTCAATCTCAGGATCAAATTTCAACTGATCTGTAGATACTTGTCCTCTTAAAAGCATAAATCAAAGAGCAACTCAAACAAGAATTAGCACAAAACAACACAAAAAAAAAAACAAATAATAAGCTAGACAAAGAAATTCCAAGGAACATTGTTCCCTGACAACGATGCCAAAAATACTTGTTGAATAATGGGCAAGCGCACCAATATTATCAATCGCAATATAGTATTCTGATTAAATAAAAGTTGATCTCTCGAGGAACGATTTCATTGGAAACTCCAAATCATAAACTTACTAAGTGGATTAAAACAAAACTAGTTTTTCATAAAGATTTAGGTTGAAAATAAATGGCAAAGAACTGTAAAATGTTTTTATAAAATATCAAATTAAAGAATTTAGGATTGGTTTCATTCCTTTTCCCTCTTTTGTATGATGGCTAGGTTAAATTAAGAACATCAATTAACCTATTAATGTTGATGTCACCTACTTAAATCATTCACATTGATTCCTCGCACATGAAATTCATAAGAAAATCTAATAAACGTCGATTCCTCATACATTTAATAGATTTCCCAACATTAGGTTTAGGATGTTAAGAAATTGATACATCCATTAACATTCCTAGCAATTAACGTAGCAAATATTCTTTACCTGGTCTAGGGTTTCAAGAAATATTTTTCAATACATCCCAAACACCAAATATAAACATTAAAGAATATAAAGGAGAAGAATATCAACATTAAGAACATAGATTAATATCTCAAAACATCACCAAGATACAAAAGAGTTCAAAGGAAGTGCACCCAATCCTAAGAGAATGAAGTTAGCCACTCATGATGACCATTACAATAATCCAAATGAATAAGAATTGAAGATGAATTGAAGATTGGACGAAAACTCGATCAGCTACCACGCCTTTCTTCTCAAAAACCCTCAAAAACTCCCTGTCTCAAAACACATATGATTTATTTATAGAAAACTTTCGTGTCATTTGCTCAAGCGGATACTTTCGCTCAAGCGAGTATTAATGATTTTCGCTCAAGCGAGAATTTGCTCGCTTGAGCGACTGACTTCCAAAGAGGTTTAACGTATTTTCGCTCAAGCGAGCGTCTACCTCGCTCGAGCGACTAACTTCCAGAGAGGTTTAACGTATTATCGCTCAAGCGAGTGTCTATCCCGCTCGAGCGAATCTTAGTCTGCAAATCTTCTTCCTTTTTTCTAATTTTTCTTCAATTAACTTGAGAATTGTGATCCTTGCTCTTATACCCAGGTACTCTATAAATTCATCCTACATTGGGAGAAAAATATACTAGAATCAACATAATTTAAGTGGTTAAATAACAATTCAAAGAATAATTCCATCAACTTTTGCCCCTTAACAACGACTCACCTTTTTTTTTGCCTCAGCCTTTTGCAGGGTTAAAGAAGTCAGTCTGTGTGGTCTTGCAACAACAAAACTAGCTCAAAAATTCTGGGTTAATGCTTCAACTAATTTTATTCACCCGGTTGGAAGATCATAAAATCACCTGAGTGTTGGTCCTTTCAAAGTTATAGGAAAAAATTTGCAAAGAAAAACATCGGCAAATAAAAATGGATGTGTTCATTTGGATATTCTCCTCCTCCAAATTTTTCCATGCCCAACTTTCCATACAATTGGAAGGGCCTTCGTTTGTATCTCTAGGAAAAATGGACTCCTTAGCTTCAATTTTGATTGTCCTGGAATGTGTGCTTCCATTTTCTTTGGATCTGGTTCACCTTCAACTTTGCTTAGTTCTCCATTTGACTTTAGAATAACTTCTTTTCTAATATCTCGACGACTTGATTCACTTTTAGTATGTGCTTCTCCTTCAGGTGGGGGTGACTAATACAATGAGTGTGATTAGTATTGAAAAGAGTGATGTCTTCGAGTAGATCAAGCTAGAAGGCAAATTTTCCTTTCTATTTCTACATTTTACTTTCGAAAAAATTACTTTTCTTCCTTATGTCTTTGTCCATCATATTAAAATTTTATCATTTTTCCTCCACATCTCCTCTATATGAGTTTTTAGACTATTGATAATATCTTCAACATTCATGATGATATCTTTTGTACTCTTATCTAGTTGTAACCAGGTATATATTTCACTGAACCCAACATTGAACGTTAAATAATTTTCCCAAAAAAATAAATACAAATAGACTGAAAGAAAAAAAAGGTTGAACAACTCAAACATGTTGACTTGATCACAAACAAATATTTACTGGACAAACTTTGACTTCTGTTGAAAAGAGTGAGAGGTCCATCTGCAAAGACACTCTTATGTTTAAATCAGTAATAAGAATATGTATATGATATAATTTATAAACTCCTCATGAGAGATCTCTATTCAATGCTAATAATTTATCTTTATTGTACTGTCAAAGATTGCTTTAAGAATTATTATAATATTAATACCTATTTCAGAAAATATTCCTATTATATATATATATATATATATATATATATATATATATATATAAAAGAGAAAGGGTTGAGAATGATTAATTAGAAGAGATTCTAGTATAGGCACACATGAACAAGATTTTTTTTTGTGTGTGTAAAAATAGGATCATCAACTTGAAGGCACCAAATGAACGTTGGTTAGAAAGTAAAAGTGGTGAGACAATTAGAGGTGAATGAGTAAAAAAATACTAAAATATTATTTGAATATAAGAGAGAGTGATAGTGGATGTTATTTTAAAATATATTTTTGCAACCCTCCTTAATAATTATTGGAGAAGGAGTAGGAAACGTAAAATTCAAGTTGTCACAAGGTTTTTCAAAGTTAATTCAAGACTCGAAATGAAATATTAGATGATTTATAATTTAAAGTATCTACTATCTCTTCTAGGAGAAATTATGATGACGAAGATGATGACAACTGAAATGATAGATATAGTGAAAGCAAAAGAAAAGATAGTTGTTATGAGAAAGAGATTTGTACTAAGTCACTAACCTATAAAGTTACACACAAAAATTTCAAAATTTAACTCAAGGTTACGAGTGTGAAAGATTATTACAAGAAAATGTAGAGAGAGAGCTAATATTGAGAAAGAATGAGATTTGATTATGACAATGTTTATTAAATGTTCAACATTATGTCCAGAGGATTTGTTTCACAAATTAATTATGGTTAAGACCATTTAAGTCAAAAAGTCATTCTAAATATAATTTACCTTCTACCTCTTTATGGAGACTTAATTGGAAGGATAATAAAATTGATATAAATCTTAAAAAAGATGCAATGATCTAGTATTCAATGGTTGGTAATAAAGATAAAAATGAAACTTATAGATGTTCCACTACAAGAATTTTACATATTAGCTATGACACATTCTGTAGCTATTTTATAGCTAATCTCTCGCTGATACGTTTTGCTACAAATTAACTACGAAATAGTTATGGAATAGTCTGTCACCAAATCCAAGTAGCTAATTAGATAGAGATATATTCTCTCTCAAATTTGTAGCAAATTTAGTCATCAATCTGTCGCTAAGTTCCTCGCTAATTTAAGTGATGAAATTTTGTCTTTCCCTAGCTAATTGATCTCCCAAATTTCTAGCTAACTTGTAGCTAATCCTTCTCAGTTGTTTTGTCGCTAATCCGTAGCTAATCCTTTACAATTTTGCTCTCGCTAATTCGTGGCTAATCCCTCACAATTTTTCTATCGCTAATCTGTAGTTAATCCCTGACAATTTATCTCTAACTGATCTATAGTTAATTCCTTGCAATAATTCCCTCTAGCTTATCCATGGTTAATTCCTTGCAATATTTCCCTTGCTAAACCATAGCTAATCCTTCGCAATATTTCTCTTATTAATCCGTAGCTAATCCTTCTCAATTATCTATCGTTCATATATATCAAAATTCATCTCTCACTGATTTATAGTTCATCACACATAAGTTTTTCTCTCACCAATCTCTCGAAATTTTATGTGCAAGTAATTTGCTAATTATTATTATTGACGTAGTAAGTATTCCTGCTAAAGTATCATTATAATATTATAATATCAAATATTTAACATTTAAATTATTACTCATATTCTTAAAAAAAGACAAATTTATCAATTTTCAATATAAAAATATTGTTTAAACATAGTAAAAAATAATGTTTCAAACAATCAAAACATAACAAAAATAATATTTTAACTAAAAAGTTTCAGTATCAACTAAAAAGTTTTATCATCAACACAATTAAAAATAGAAACAAAGTTTTGATTATTTAAAGTATATTTTCATCCTTTTTTTATTAAGATAGATAATAAATCTTTCTTAAAAGACTGCATTTCTTCTTGCATTTGGGTCCTCTTGCACCTCTTCTACTTTTGGATTTAATCTAACATAAGCAACATCCATAACCATATTAACATATTGACTTTTATTATCCTCATTATGTTTTTGAAAGACAGAAGTTGATATATCATCGCTCCATTTTTCTCACCATGAAGGATCCAATTTGTCATCTCGTCTTGGCATTTATTTAAAGGCTGACCCAAATGACAAGATCCAAATGTTATTGGATATCTTCTTCACATTCACACAGTATTGATGAGATGGAAGAATAGTTTTGGACTCAGACCTACTGAATACTTGTCATCAAGATCCAGCTCCAACTCTTGTTCCATTGATCCAAAGACTTGCAAAATACCATTGAGAAAAAAAAACATATATTAGTTTGTAGAAATGCAACACACTCAAATAGAACCAATTTGAATTTAAAGGGGCAAGTCCTGAGCCATTGTGTTGTCTTGTGACTATGAATTGGTTTGGTATCCACAAAAGGCACAAGTGGGTCATAGAAAGAAAAGGCAAGTCAGTTCAATCACCACAAAATAGCACACAACGCATTAGAAGGAGCAGCAAGCATGGAAAATGGTACCAAAAACTTAGTTAGAAACAGTAACAAAAGCTACTCCTTGCAAGAGAGAGAAGCATTAAACTCTCTCTCTCTCTCTCTGTCTCTCACATACAAGATAAATAAGTAACAAGAGAGAGAAATCACACCAAGCTACTACATACTAGTTACTACTACAACGTTAATGCACATGATACCTTACTAAACCAAAGTTATGCTCTTCAAGCACCATTATAACATGCTGGATTGATTTTTTGGCATTTACTTTATTATTTATAATTATTTATGTCCCAATAGACAAGTGATCTAAGTAAAGCACGCAAGCAAGCCGAGAAAGAATCGAGAGTGCCCTCGTGAGATGACAAATGACACCATTGAGGTATCAACTTCTATAACCTACATTCCCCTTATTTAAAGGATGACCCAAATGAAAGATCCATTACAACTCATCTCAATCTACTTTTACTTTTGCATATACAAGTACACACCTCACACACACTCATAATACTAATCTATGTGGAGAAAAGAAAATAACCGACAACATTAATCGAATAATATCATTATATTTTTCTTCCACCATAAATCTCTCTCATTCTCCTTCATCCATTTAATAATCCTCTCTCACCCAAAAACATGCCTTGTTATGTTTCTGTTAATGCAATTAACAGAAAAGTTTGCAATGAAAATGGTGTAACAGTTCCAGGACTAGTTACATTAATGCTTGTAATTAATTAACAACTACTTTGTGTTTCTATTAGTTTTTAGAAAAATAAAAGAGAAAAGATAAGAGAGTAAAGGGTGTCGATATTTTTACAACCGCATACATACATCCGAACGACAATTACGTATAAAATAATATTAAATTTATAATTGCGTATAAAATAATATTAAATTTTGATTTCTTCTTTCCCGTCTTTCATTTCTCTTCTCTCCCTTCGCGCTCTCCACTCTGTATTTCACTTTCCTCTCTCCTGGTGCTCACAGTCTCGGAAGTTCTCGGCGCATCAGCTCCCACACGATCGTTGTCCTTAAAGAATTAGTCGTCGAGCAACAACATTAGTTCGATGTTGGAGGAAGCTCTGAAGAAGTTCTCACTCTACGATGGCGTCCATGCTCACGTTGTCTTCATCGCTTGTCCTACTCTCTATCTTTATGTGAAGGTAAGTTCCTATTTTCTATGATTTGAGTTGATTTGGGATAACTGTTCATGATTTTGTTTAGACCAACTGATGGTGGTTGGGATTACAAGCAATCCTTTAAGTAGTATCGAACTGTTTCCTTGCCATATGTTGAACTATTCCCCCTCAGATATTTTGATATAATTTTTTTTGCTTTAAGAAATTGTGATATGTTTGTTGTCTGTCCTTTGGCTATTGTAATTTAATTTATTTATCCCCATGTCTGATTACTTGTGTTGGATTTATATGATTCTGATACGAAGTTTTCAGATTTAATGGTAGTTTTGGGTTTCCTATTGTTTATTGTGTTTCTAGATTGTGCTCATGTTGGTAGTAGTTGTTGTTGTGGTTTGAGTATTGGTGTTTTCTGTTGTAGAAACACTTTTTGGTGAGGAAGGATAAGAAGTCATAGGGTGATAGCTAGTTGGTCCCCTGGACTGGCTTGTGTTGTAAGGGCTGAAGGAGCTGGCGTGGTAGAATGAACTATCACAGGCTTTGAGTGGAAGGAGTCGTGATGATGGTTCGTGTGTCATGAGGTTTGATGGCTAGTGTAGGTGGGGTTGAATTTGTGGGAAAACTGTGATCCGTTGGTTGTTTGTGCCTTGTAGAGTTTTTCTAATGTGGACTTCGTTTAAAGAATTTCTAAATTTCAATAAGGCTTTCATTTAAGAAGAAATCAACTGACTGGTTGGTTTTGGTGAGAATGCTAAAAAATGTTGTAATCTATTTGGGAGATGTTGACTTTGTAGAGGAATGAAACACCAACAAATTTCTATAATATCAAGCAATATTATGGACATTTTTGTGTTTGGTAGAGACCCCAGACACACGGGTTATGAAAACAGATTCTATTCCCTTGTCTTTGAACTTAATTTGACAATACTCTATGACATTGTTTTTAAAAGTGTACACTCAAACAAAAGATGAGTGAATAGTATATGCATTGACAATGTAAATTATTTTTATTCTGTCATCCAATAAGAAATTGTATGATAAGTTTGTTGACATTTATAGTAATTTGTTGTAAAATTTATACCTAACCTGATTTCTGACTGGTTGACAGTATTAAAAAAATTGACAGAGGATGTAACAAATAAAATAGACAATGTTTCATGTAAGTTCCAATTTTATTTACCCAGTACATGTATTTGTAGTTTGAAATGGAAAGACATGGAAGCATAGATGATGGATGTTCAAATGTTAAGAAGGTGAATATTGTATCTATTTGTATAATATTGGATATTCTTTATGATAATTATAATTATTTATTTTGATTTTTAGGTGTATTTGCGACATGTTTGTTGGACAAATTATTTAGGTGAACTAAATAACATTCTTACAAAAGAGCAAAGAGGTCGTATTGAGTCAACACCATTTAAATGGTTGATGTCATTGGATAGAAAGGTTAAAATTAGTAGAACATTGCTTAGTGAATTAATAAGTAGATGGGTTGAAAAGAGAGGTGGGTTTAATATAAGGTCTGAGATAGTATGCTTTACACTATTAGATGTGTGTTTAGGTTTAGGACTTCATGTAGTAGGCGAAAATGTCAAAATTGTAGAAGCAAACATTGATTGTCATAATAGGAGACTATTTACTGGGAAACATGTTACTGTGGAAATGATTTTTAATGAACTTGTAAAACGTAAAAATGATAAGCATGTCGATGACTTTTGTAGGTTGTACATACTTTTAGGTTTGTCAGAGTTTTTATTCCCTAATAAACTAGGTATCGCACATTGTGGGTTTTTTAAGTTAATAGATAATATATCTTGTCTTGGAAAGTATAATTGGGGAAAAACAGTGTATGAATATCTGGTTGGAAGTTTATGTGAAACATCAATTTATTTGAAGAAACGAAGAAATTGTTCACACTTGCATGTACTAGGATGTGTGTTTTTGTTACAGGTAAATCCTAAATTATGATATATGTTTTGTTAGAACACATTCAATATGGTCATCTGATTTGATATTGTGCATTTTGTTTATATGAATTCAGATATGGGCTATGGAGCATCTACTTTATAATACCAAATCATGTAATGAGATAAGTCGATTTCTAAGATTTTTACAACGAACCTCTATTGTAATTGGGGAAAGTAAGATTGTAGTTGCGTTTAAACATAATAGGGTTAGTTAATTAAAAATGTAGTAGAAATTGTTTACAATATTACTTTACCATATGTGAAAATTTGATTTCAATTTGATATTGTTTGTTATTCATAGGTTATTCATGACTTGTGCATCAGAAATGAAGAGCTTACTCATGATATAGTGAAAGAAGCGTTAGGACATATCACTCATGCATCTGAAGAATTGAAAAATTGTACTAATATGTTGTGTGGAATTATTGTTGAGAATCAATTGTTGATTGGCCTTACCAAACAACAAGAATCAATAATTGAAAAACTAGAGGAGGATGTAATACAATTACAAGAATTTTTAGATGAAGCAAAACTATCAACAGAAGAGGTAAATCCTCCATCATGTGGGATGTACTTTTCTCCTGTATTTGAAGGTAGTAGTATTAAGGAGATGAAATATCATACTGAAGTAATAGAAGAATCAAAGTTCCATTATGAATTGTCAAATATGTACACTCGACTTAAAGCTCATCCAAGAATAAGGTATAAATGTTTTATGGTCAAAACACTATGGACGACTAATTCAAGGAAAAGAAAAAAGGCGACATAAGTGTTGTGTAGATGAATTATTTTGTTAGGTTTTCTTGTAATTGTAATTTATATTTGATGCAGACCTTTATCATGTAATTTTTGTGGCCTGTGATAGTGTTATATTGTACATTACTCTTTATCTCATAATGATAGCATTGTATCTTCGTTCGATGTGTTGTTCGACTGATCATGTATGCTTATGTGGATTTAATGATATATAGTAAAGTAGTTAAGCATATGTCATTTATAGTTAAGCATATAATGTGGGCTATATAAACTTGTTAAAACATACAAGGACATGAATGTTGAAGTTACATGGACATGAAGCTTGTTGATTTTGATGATGATTCAAGAACAATGGACTCAGAGAGTTGAAGACTTGTATTCTTGTGTAATAACTCTGTTTTGATGATTTTGAGTATGTAATATTAGAGTCTAAGATAGCCAGCACATAGTCTACTCTTTAGAAGCTTCAAAAACTCATTTTTATAAAAAAAACACTGGTTTAATCGATTAAAAGGCCAAATAATCGATTATTACATAGAGAAAAACCATTTTCTGTATCAGCTCTCTGTAATAATCGATTAACACTCCTGTTAATCGATTAACAGGGCAATTAATCGATTAAAACAGTGTGGTATGGGTTCCTGTTGATTTTGGCTCTGTAATAATCGATTAACACTTGAGATAATCGATTATTTCAGTCAGATTTGCATTTTGAACTTCAAATTAAACCTATTTTCGAAAACCCTAATCACAATACACCAAGTTTTGAAAATCCCCAATTCCCAAACCCTAATTCATCTACTTAAGGTTCTCTAAGGCTCTCAGAAAATGAACAACTTTTTTCAAACAAAAGTTGAGAGTTGTGATTGCCAGAGAACTGTTTGTTGGAGGAAAAAGGGGCTTTTGGAACCTAGTGTGGGCTAGAAGCGATAAGAATCACTAAGTGGAGTTCTTAGTGGATTGTGTGTTGTGTCGTCTCTAGGGAAAGTTGTTCTTCATTGTAGACCCCTAATTTTGCCCGGCCTCTCAATAAAGATCAGAAGATTTCCTCTCTGAAGGCGGGTAAAGCTTCGGTGAACATCCATCGGCATCAACGTGCTTCCATCTGAAGAAAGGAAAGCTTCCCTGAAGTCCCAGAACACAAAATTTGGCCAGAACGCTCGAGACAGTCGTCCCAGAAAGCAGGACAGTCGTCCAGACAGGCCAGACGCGCGTCCCAGATGTGAGACGCGTGTCTCACTCAAAATCACCACTTGGGACGGCCGTCCCAAACTCCAGACGGTCGTCCCAACCTCTGCAGACCGTGGTCCCTGTTTTCTGCACCCCATATGGTCGTCCCGAGCTGCCAGGCTGAAAAAACTATAAATAGGGGCCTCATTTACGTTTTTTAGACACACCTCACTCCTCTCTTCTTTCCCTCTTTCGAATGATCTTTCCGATTGCCTATAAGGTAACAATCGGTTAAGGATGTTTCTTCTGGCATTCGATTCTTCTGAGAATTTTTGTAGTGTCGGTCCTGTATTCGGGGAGGAGAGTCTTTGTAGTGCGGGGGATTGTTAAAACACATCCTCACAGTTGAAGAGTTGTAATAAAAAGCTTGCTACGGAGGTTCTATTCACTTCTTTTATCTTTTATTGCTTTATTTACTGATTTTTGTATGCAATAGAAAATAGAATCATGTAGATAGCCATTTTTTATTATTTTATAATAAAATAGGGTAATAGCGTAATTTATCTTAATCTTTACTTTATGAATTAATCTGTCATAGGGAACCCGGAAGGGGCGTCGTGGGGGTGCTAACACCTTCCCCATGCGTAACTAACTCCCTTACCTAACTCCCTTACCTAACTCTGGTTATAATGACCAAGTTGGTTTTTCTTAAAATCAACGCCTTTTTATCATTTTCCAATGTTTATGGTCAAAACATTGGTGGCGACTCCATAAGAACCCTTTTACGAAAATCTTGCTTTTATTAGAGGATAATTCAGTTGTTGAGTACCTCAGGAGTAATGAACACATTTTTAAATAAACGCGAGTCTAAACCATCTTTTCGCGACCGCTCGTATAAACGTTCGAGATGTCCCTAGACGTCAGAACGGACGGCGGCGACAGATGGCGACTCCGCTGGGGAAGCTAGAGAGTTGATCCCATTTAGTGACGGATAATTTCAAACTAAGTAAAGATTTGAAATTACGCCTTTACCCTCCTTTGTATGCTTTATTGTATGGCTTTAATAACAGTTGTATGATTATTTTCTGCAAATTGTCTAAAATATAAATTGTACACAAAAACCTTTGCACACTACAGTCCCTTTATACCCGGGGGCAAAAGTGAATACCTATAGGGAGTGGGTGGCAGATACGACCGACTTGTTGGCACACGGGGCTTCAACCGTTGTCAGAAAACCACCAACTCAAGGTGATAACTCTCTTCTTTTGGTCCAAGGATGTTGACACGGAGTTCCGTGCATGATCCGAAAGACTGAGAGATTGAGAGGTCCCTATAATGGGGGCACCTTGGGGACCTTTGGACTTGGTAAGAACAGTTTAGAACCACCTTAACCAAGCACGTTTCTACAGGAAAACCCTACCTCGTAATCAAATTAGCGTGGCTCTGCTCGTGGATGAGTGAATTGTGTGTGCATTCGTTTGCTGCATTTGTATTGATGCATTGACATAGGGTAATCATACAACAGACAAAAAATAGTAAAAATTCTAAAAAATCATAAAAATGATAAGAATAAACCAACTTTATCTCGGACAGTCTTCATTTAAGTTATCCTGGTTTCAGGTTCTTTGTAAGCTAAGTAGCCACGTTGACCAACAAAAGAGATAAAGGGTTATAGAAAATATAAAAACAATTTAAAGCCATAAAAAATACCTCTTACAATAAAAAGATTCTTGACAAAGTCTTATTATTCATACAACATCTGTTCATAAAAATAATAAGAGGAGAAAATAGGATTCTCTTCATCAAAACTCATGAATATCCATATAGATAGTTTCCTATTCAAGAAAGAAAAAACCAAGCACTATCATGTATCATACTAAGAATAAAACATGATAATACTTAGAAAAACAAACACCTACATGCATGCATTTACAAAGACTCATCCTCATATCATGCATTTTCATTTCTTTTAGATAATGGAGGGATCCAGTAATAGACAGTTAAAGAAAGTGGAAATCCTTTTATGCCGTGTAGAGAAGCTAAGACAGTTGTGCTCATATATGCCGCCAGACTAATTTTGAGAAATCTTATGGAAGGATTCTTGATCTCCTGAAAATCAGTATCGATCCTATCTTTGTTAGAGCATTGGTCCACTTCTGGAATCCCAATCTGCACTGCTTTGAGTTTTTGCAATTTGATTTAGTACCAACCTTAGAAGAATATGAACTCATGGTTAGATGGCCTCAGTCAGTCGGGGTCTATGTCTGCTCAGGAGTATATGTTGCCGTGAGTAAGGTTGCTACTATTATATGATTCCCTTCTCATCAATCCATCCTAGAGGGAAAAGGGAACATCCGAGGTTAGAAAATGTCAATAATAGAAGACCACTTAATCTCTTTGGCTGAAAAGAAAGACTGGTCTACCTTTAACAAAACTCTAGCATTGGCAATGTTTGGAATCATATTATTCCCATTTCATGTGAACGTTATGGATCATGCTGTAATAGATGCATTCTTTTCCTGGGATGTATATTCTAAGAGTCCTATACCTACAATTCTCGCCGATACCCTGCTCTCAGTAGATTTTTGCCGATAGAAACAGGGGAAAGCACTTAGATGTTGCTCTTCATTACTATATGTATGGGGCATTACTCACTTCTATGCTTCAAGCTACATGGGCATATTCCCTGATCCTTTAAGGAGTTTTTCAAAAATCCCTCTTCAACATCATCAAGCTTTAGAATGGAAAACCGAGTTGGAAAATTGGAAAATAGAGCATGTATCATGGGTTTGTCCTTGGTTCCGACCCGATTATATTCTTATACGATGCGGAGATTACCTGAGTATACCACTACTAGGCCTCAGGGGTTGCATAGCTTACTCTCCCAAGATAGTTATGAGACAACTCATGAGAACCCAAACTGTGCCAACTCAAGAAGAGATCAGAGGGCTGTGTCTATGCCATTACTCCCATAGCTTTGAAGAAGTATCTGCTGTCCGGAAATCATGGGAAATACCAGTCTATATAGGTGATAAAGAACTCGGAAAGGTTCAGGTGTCTACGTCCCACGAATATGAGGAGTGGAGGAAAAGTAGAAGGATACCCCAACCATCTGCTACATTCACCACAACATTAGTTAATGAAGAGCTACAATTGCAGGTCAATGCCTTAAATAAAAGGGTAGAAGTAATGGAAGCTCAGTTGAGGGCTTTTGAAGAAAAAGAGCAAGAATCAACCCTTATAATAGATGGTTTAAAAGGGCAATGTAAAAAGAAGGATCATGAGATAGAGCACCTTAAGAATGATTGTGCTGATTACCAAGAAGAGACTAAACAAGCATTGAAAATTCTGAGGCTTGAACAAGATAGTCTATTCCGGGACATGAATGATGAAATAGCATACCTTGAGAGTGCGCTTGCAGAATAGGCAAAAACGATCAAGTTAATACAAGATGACCTAACAGAAACTCGGTCAGAAGCACAAAAGTGGTGGGAAACCACTGAAAGATATAGAGAAAACCTGGATGAGCTACATAATAAAGAAAGAGATGGATTAGCTCAGTATGGCCAACTACTTCGTGAAAGAGACCAAGTAATAGAAAGGTCTGACCAACATCAAGCCTTGATCGTTCATCAGGAAGAAAAGATAAAAGAAACTCGTCGATATAGTGAAAATATGAGCCAGGCGGTACATGAGCAAGTTAAGGCACTCAGAAATCATGTGAGAGTAGCTGAAGATGAATTACGAAGAAAGCCTAATTTACCTATAGGGTTATTCAAGCTTCTCCGTTTTTGTCAACACTTACTTCAAAGCATTGTATAGAAGGATGAACACTTTCTAGATGAAAGAAAAAAATATTATCCTTAAACTGTCTATTGCATTCATAAGTTGCATACATTCATACATCCCTCCTCATTTTAATAATAAAGATAATAAAAAGAAAGGATTAATTGATGTGTTTTCCACAAATCAGAATAAATGGAAAAGAAGCCTTTCGTCATCAAAGTTTCTCCAACAGTCAATAGACCCAAAGATGATAACAAACAAACACCGTTGGTCATTCAAATCTATAAAAGGGAAGGGGCAATAACGCCTTTACGTTTATTCATGCCTCGTCCTTTCCCTTATTCATCAAATAAAGTTGTACCTTGGAGATATGTAGAAGAATCACCAGTCAATCAAGATATCTCCAACATAGCCGGTATTGGGGGCATGACTAGAAGTGGAAGAATATATTCCCCCAAGGAATTACAAGATAATATTCATAAAGATAAAGTAAAAAATAAAACCGAAGAGGAAAAAGAATCCAAGGAGGAGACAGATGAGTTACTCGAGTACATAAGACAAAGTGAGTACTCCATCATTGATCAACTCAATCGCACTCCTGCAAAGATAACTTTGTTATCACTTATAATGAGTTCAGAGCTGCATCGAAACGCACTGTTAAAGGTTTTGAATGAATCATTTGTTCCACATGCAATATCCCAAGACAAGTTTGAGGGAATCATTGGTAACATTACAGCCAATGATCATCTTACCTTTACAAATGAAGAGCTCCCTTTAGAAGGGTCAAATCATAACAAGCCCTTGCATATTTCTGTTAAATGCAAGGAATATCTCATCTCCAAAGTTCTTGTGGATAATGAGCCATCCTTAAACGTTATGCCTAAATGCACACTTGATAAGATAACAGTGCAAGGAACCCACATGTGCCCGAGTAACACAATTGTTTGAGCCTTTGATGGATCAAGACGTGAAGTAGTAGGGGAGATTAGTCTACCAATCCAAATTGGCCCTACTATTTTTAACATAGACTTCCATGTGATGGATAGCACTCCGGCATATAGTTGTCTCCTTGGTAGACCTTGGATTCATAGCGCTAAGGCAATACCCTCAACGCTCCACCAGAAAGTCAAGTTTGTGACAAATGATAAACTCATCACGGTTCAAGCTGAAGAAGATATTTTGATTAGAAAACCGTTTGTCCAACCATATGTGGATGTAGCTGAAGAGGCTCTTGAAACATCCTTTCAAGCGCTCGAAATAGCCAACATAGAAAGACTTCCCAATACTACAAAAGTGGCCCATATGATGAAAAGATATGGATATCGCCCAGGACAGGGTCTTGGAAAGAATGCTCAAGGAATAAAAGAGCCACCAAGTTTCAAAGATAATCCTTTAAAATATGGCTTAGGGTACGATCCTACAAAAGATCAAGCTATACGGAAAAAAGGGAAGTCTTACCCCTCATAGACGATATTCCAAAAAGGAGGGGTATTAGCGCAAGGGGTAGCATTAGTCATTAAGTGTCCTTCTTCCGATTCTAAGAGATGTAAACCTAATGACTATTAGAGATCACTCCTCGGGGTATGCCCGGCCCCCGAGCATCTCTAGGGCACACATTTCCCCTAAAATTACAAAAGAATGCTATTCTTACTATCTGCTTCTCTTCTTGATAAATATGTCTATACCCCATTTTAAATAAACAATGTTTAGATAGACGTTTTGTTCCAAATGCATCAAAACAATCAAAGCGTCACAAAACAAAGTCAAATACGATTGATTAACTAGAAACACGAATAAGATCTATCTCGATAGAACCAATTTTCGACAATGTTGTGCAAAAAATATATATATGATAAACAAAAAATTTATTGTTAAACAACACCCGTCAAGGCCAAAGGCCAAGACGAAAAAAGAAAAGGGCAAAATACCCGGCAGGAAACCCACAAAGGGGGTTGCACAAAAGTTAGGGTAAACCTGGCAGGAGACCTAAACAATAATAAAGGGTAGCCTGGGCAAAAGTTAGGGTTACAGAAAAGTCCGCTAGGTATTCGTAAAAATAATACAAAGAGGAACCTAGACAAAAGTTAGGACATAGCACAACATCCTAGATTGAAAACCCGAAAGGGCGGGCTAGGAAAGTTAATCAATCACAAAAAGGCGCCACAAAACAATAAATGAAAACGCCACATCATAAGAACAAAACGTTTGTCTAAACTAGCCTAAAACACCGACCAACCCTGGCTAGCCATTCTTCCAGAAAGTACTATTACAAAAAAAATCCCGCTAAAACACAAGCCCTTGTTATAAATCCTTTTTCTTTCTCTTCTCTTGACCCTTTCACTATAAAGCATTCAAGTAATAAAGGAGGAATGTGGAAACATAGTGATCAATAGGAGGGTTGAAATCCCTAAGGAAAGAAAGAGGGGCATTGACATGACAGTTGCTCTACGTCCAAAAGAATACTCTTCGATTATAGCAAGAAAGTATGATACAACAAATAAGTACAGTTAAGCTTGTTGATCGAAAAACATGATGACAAGAAGGTACTACACCAAGAGTGCGCCCGAAGTCAAAACACATCAGTTAAAACTTTCGAAATATTAACTGAAATAGATCATAGGACGCATATCACAAAATATTACATGCATTAAGACATTAATGAATGGAGTCCTATCTTCCTTCTTATAAAAAAACATGAAAACAACTTAAAAAACCTGAGACAGTCGTCCCAGAAGTCGAGACGGCCGTCCCAATTGAAAAATTCAAATGGGACGCACGTCCCACATCTGAGACGCACGTCTCAAGCCAAATTTTTGAATGGGACAGCCGTTCCACTTCTCAGACGGTCGTCCCAAGGTGTCCGTTGGTCTGAGACGGCCGTCCCAGATCCCAGACGGCCATCCCGACCTTCCAAACCTCTCCTATAAAGAAGGGGCGTGGATCCTTGCATTTGCATCCCATTCCAAGCATTCCATCTTGCTTCTTCTCCCTTTCTACGCATTTCTAGCATTCTTGAGTGAGTTAGGCACAAAATGGAGCATGGAGAGTCTTCATCTAGGAGGAAACGCACCCAGGCCTCCACTAGAGGAGCTCCCATCACCAACGCTCTGCTAGCAGAATTGCATCAACTGAGGCTGGCAAACATCCAACAGTATTCCTGGCACCCTATGCTATGTTTGGATTTTGAAATCCTAACTACATTTGGCTGGGATCAAGATGTCAGAAGGTACATCCAAAACATAGGATGGGATTTTCTACTCCGTGAGCCACCCTCTCGAATCCACCGTACCGCCACTCTGGAATTCCTTGCCTCCGTCACTCTAGTGGAGATGTCGTCTATGACCCCCGGAGTGCCCCCTCCTCAAGCTGTCTCTTATTTGATGGATGGGCATACCAGACCACCATGCTGGATGACTTCAACGTCATTATGGGCTTCTTCCAGCAAGAGGGTACGAGAACGCCAGAGTATAGGTCTGCATATTATGAGAAACCCACTGCTCTCACTACCATCAACATGTGGAAATACCTCACCGGAGCGCAGAACCTGCCGACACATCTGAAGGGCACAACTTTTCCTCCTTCGCTTCACATATGCCACAATTGCTAGCTGGGACCATACATAGTCGGAAGGAAAGCCAAGGAAAGGTGACGTTGGTTGATCTCTGTATTGTCTATTGCATGCATCAAGGGCATCGATGTAACCCAGGGTACACTTTCCTGAAAGCCTTAAAGGATTATGGAACTCGTGGCTCAGCAGGAGCTATCATGATGGCTCCTTTTCTCACCCCTTTAGCCGAATATTGGGGATGTACTAACGGAGAAGACATCCCGGCAAACCTCCAACCAGAATAGATTAATGGGGCAATGCTGGTCCACATGAACATCCTTAGTCGACAAGGGTCCGGGTTCGTTTTACCTCCCATGATCTCAATTTCACTAGATATGCATGATTTCAGCATGCCACAGGATATCCCCGCGACTTTGGAGTCCCAGCAGCAATCATATGATCCAGATTTCACTGGCTTATACCGACGTATGGATGACGAGCATGCCTACATGGAAGGACAATTCCAGTTCATGCGACAACAATTCAGCCAACTGAGTATGAGGCAAGAAAGGACGGACCACCAAATAGAAATTTTGGTCCAGACCCAGGCAAGGTTCCAGCGCCGTATGCTCCGCCGCATTCCTTCGCCAACACCATCCTCCCACTCCAGCCCAGAAGTTGATGACTAGGATGTTTTTAGATATTTTCTGTTAGGCTAAGAATGTTTGAATGTATTACCCAAAAAAAGAAAAAGAAAAAGGGAAGTAATAAATAAAAAGTTGTTATTTCTGTTTACCTTCCAAAAGCCCACGTGTACAAAAAAAACATTATTATAATAAAATAAAATAAAAAGGCACACGTGATATATTAAAAAGCCAGATTTCAAATAACTCGCGAGAAAAATAAAAATCGTGAAAGAGAAGGCGAAATCAAAACCGCTCCATCAGAATAAAGACCTTCAAGAAAAAATAGCTCCAACCATTCTCCTTCTGCACCAATAAAAGAAGGTACATCGAAAAAAGAGGCCAACGGAAAGGCTCGATCATCCCTAAGCGGATCCTTGCCTACTCCACAGGCAAAACAAAAATTACCCCACGGCTCAGCATCACCACCAAATGAGTCATCAAACATAGTCGTTTTAAGATCCAACCATCATCCTTCCATCCAAGAAAGAAGAAAGCCATCAACATAGAAAAGCTAACGGAAAGGCTTGATCACCCCAAGCGGATCTTCGCCTACTCCAGAGGCAAAACAAAATATTACCTCACGACTCAACTTCGTCACCACATGAGTCATTGAGCATATTCATCCAGAATCTCCGCTACTTCCAAAGGAGAATAAAGATCAACCAAAGAAGATATGAAGTCAAAATCTCCATATCCCCAGGGGTTCAACAAAAAATAAAGAAAAGAAAAACCTTTCATTCCCCAATAGAGGCCACAACAGAAAAAGGGCTGAACAAAAAACCCCAAGTAGAGCATATCAGAAAAATATACAAAACGAGGAAAACAAGAAAATTTCCATCCTCCAGTTCAATAAAGAGGTTCACAAAGCCAAGAGCCAAGACTCCGTCATAAGAATCAAATCAAAGTTGAATGCCCAGGAAGCCAACGAGTTCAGTGGTGGATCGCCAAAAAAAGAAAAAAAAAAGAAAATTTTTCATCCCTAGCGGATACTCAAAACAGGAAGAAAAAGCTAACATACATAAAAAATTAAAAAGGCGCACGCATTATCCGAAAGAAAGAAACCAAATTTCAAAATCGTGAAAAGAGATAAAATCGCGTGAAAAAAGGTGAAAATTAAAATAATTAAAAAACCCATGCCCCAGCAAAATAAGAGCATCGGCAAAGCCAGCTCAAGCTAACAACATCCAACAAGGAGTAAAAAACTCCATTCCTTTCCCCAGGGGGCAAATCAAAATAGATCCCCGGGAAAGCAATCAATTCCCCGGTTCAAAAAGAAAAACTATCTCCAGTGAGCCTATCAGCAAAGGCAAAATTATAAATTCATATCCTCAAGAAATTAATTGCTTATAAATATATAGGCAAGAAGTGGCAAGCAAAGGAGCCAATATCCCTAAAAAAGGGAAATCAACCTATGCAAGAGGCAATACAAGCCTAAGCATAAAGCCTTCATCAGTGAAACATCTGCCTACATTGGAGGCACAATAAGCAAAAATAAAAAATCCCCAATGGATTCTTGCCTAAATAAGAGGCAACTAACAAATCATCCCCGACAATCAACCTGTCGGATGGCTAAACAAGAAAAACCAAAAACAAAGGATTCCCGCCAAGACCGGATGGCTAAATAGAAAAGCCAAAAACAAATGATCCTCGGCAAGACCGGATGGCTAAACAGAAAAGCCAAAAACAAAAGAATCCCCGACAAGACCGAATGACTAAAACAGAAAAGTCAAAAATAAAATCAATCACTCCCCATGGAATGGGCGCATGATCAGAAACAGTAAGCCGCCAACACATCTTCTAAACCGGATGAAGGTTTGTACTCATTAAAGCACAATATTAACTATCGAAAGAGCATCCTAAAGAGCCTTGCAGAACGAGGCTCGTCAACCAAATGGGGGAAAGTACCCACAAGAATCTAGCAAAATGCAAATTCAGATCTGGTGAGAGGTTTAAACTCACAAAGAGTTTAGCAAACGCAGACTCGTACCTGGTGGGGGTAAGTACCCACAAGAGCCTTGCAGAACGGGGCTCGTCAAGAGTTTAGCAAACGCGGACTCATACCTGGTGGGGGTAGGTACACACAAGAGCTTAGCAAACGCAGGCTCGTACCTGGTGAGGGTAAGTACTCACTAGAATCTAGCAAACGCGGATTCATACCTGGTGGGGGTAGCTACTCACAAGAGCTTAGCAAATACGGGCTCGTACCTGGTGAGGGTAAGTACTCACTAGAATCTAGAAAACGCGGATTCATACCTGGTGGGGGTAGGTACCTACAAGAGCTTAGCAAATGCGAGCTTGTACCTGGTGAGGGTAAGTACTCACTAGAATCTAGCAAACATGAATTCATACCTGGTGGGGGTAGGTACCCACAAGAGCTTAGCAAATGCGAGCTCGTACCTGGTGAGGGTAAGTACTCACTAGAATCTAGCAAACGCGGATTCATACTTGGTGGGGGTAGGTACCCACAAGAGCTTAGCAAATGCGGACTCGTACCTGGTGAGGGTAAGTACTCACTAGAATCTAGCAAACGTGGATTCATACCGGGTGGGGGTAGGTACCCACAAGAGCTTAGCAAATACGAAGCTTAGCAAATGCGGACTCGTACCTAGTGAGGGTAAGTACTCACTAGAATCTAGCAAACGCGGATTCATACCTGGTGGGGGTAGGTACCCACAAGAGCTTAGCAAATACGGGCTCATACCTAGTGAGGGTAAGTACTCACTAGAATCTAGCAAACGTGGATTCATACCTTGTGGGGGTAGGTACCCACAAGAGCTTAGCAAATGCGGGCTCGTACCTGGTGAGGGTAAGTACTCACTAGAATCTAACAAACGCGGATTCATACCTGGTGGGGGTAGGTACCCACAAGAGCTTAGCAAATGCGGGCTCATACCTGGTGAGAGTAAGTACTCACTAGAGCTTAGCAAATGCAGGCTCGTATCTGGTGAGGGTAAGTACTCATAAGAGCCTTATAGAAGGAGGTTCAGACCAGATGAGGGTCCATTCTCATCAAACCAGATAGGGGTTAGTACCTATCAAAAATATTTATCATCCAAAGGATCAGCAACTTCAGCAAAGGAGCATCCAAAGGATGACCGGGTAAAAAGGGTTAACTCCTTCACCTACCAACTAACGCCAATAGTTAGTCTGGCAGGTGAAGGGGGGGCAGCTGTAAACCCCTAATTTTGTCCGGCCTCTCAATAAAGATCAGAAGATTTCCTCTCTGAAGGCGGGTAAAGCTTCGATGAACATCCATCGGCATCAACCGGCTTCCATCTAAAGAAAGGAAAGCTTCCCTGAAGTTCCAGAACACAAAATTTAGCCAGAACGCTAGAGACAGCCATCCCAGAAAGTAGGACAGTCGTCCAGACAGGCCAGACGCGCGTCCCAGATGTGATACGCGCGTCTCACTCAAAATCACCACTTGGGACGGTCGTCCCAAACTCCAGACGGCTGTCCCAACCTCTGCAGACCATGGTCCCTATTTTATGCACCCCAGACGATCGTCCCGAGCTGCCAGGTTGAAAAAACTATAAATAGGGGCCTCATTTGCGTTTTTTAGACACACCTCACTCCATTCTTCTCTCCCTCTTTCGAATGATCTTTCCGATTGCCTATAAGGTAACAATTGATTAAGGAAGTTTCTTCCGGCATTCGATTCTTCTTAGAATTTTTGTAGTGTTGGTCCTGTATTCGGGGAGGAGAGTCTTTATAGTGCGAGAGATTGCCAAAACGTATCCTCACAGTTGAAGAGTTGTAATAAAAAGCTTGCTACGGAGGTTCTTTTCACTTCTCTTGTCTTTTATTGCTTTATTTACTGCTTTATGTATGCAATAGAAAATAGAATCACTTAGATAGCCATTTTTTAATATTGTATAATAAAATAGGGTAATAGCGTAATTTCTCTTAATCTTTACGTTATGAATTAATCCGTCATAGGGAACCCGGAAGGGGCGTCGTGGGGGTGCTAACACCTTCCCCACGCGTAGCTAACTCCCTTACCTAACTCTGGTTATAATGGCCAAGTTAGTTTTTCTTAAAATCAACGCCTTTTTATTCTTTTCCAATGTTTATGGTCAAAACATTGGTGGCGACTCCATAAGAACCCTTTTACGAAAACCTTACTTTTATTAGAGGATAGTTCAGTTGTTGAGCACCTCTGGAGAAATGAACACATTTTTAAATAAACGCGAGTCTAAACCACCTTTCGCGATCGCTCACATAAACGTTCGAGATGTCCCTAGATGTCGGAACGGACGGCGGCGACATTCATCTCTTGTGTGACTCAAGAGAGGTGTTTTCATTACTCTATCTTTTCATTGTTATCTGTTTGTAATAACTTTGATTATAGTGACAGCGTTAATCCTCTATTTGAGTGATTAGCAACTGGACGTAGGGTCTTTTGATCTGAACCAATATAAATCTTCTGTGTAAGTCTCTATCCTTATCCTATTTACGTTTACACAACATTTTAATCGGTAAAATTTGGGGAAAATTTTTAAAACCTAATTTTTGTAAAGAAACCAATTCACCCCCACTCTTGGTTTTTATACATTCACGCAAACATTCCGCTGCGTGATTCTAACAAGTGGTATCAGAGCTTGTTTTGATAGTTATTCAAATTTTTCAAAAATGGTCGGACAAAATCAAACTTTTTTCAAAGGTGCTTCTATCTACAGAACCCCACTTTTTGCGGGTCAAAATTATCCTTTCTAGAATGTTAGAATGCAAATCTTTTTAGAGTCTGTTGATAGAGGTGTTTGGGACGCTATTTTAAACGGTCCCTATATTCCTAAACCATTTTCTAGATGGTCGGCGGATGAAAATAGAAAAGCCCAATTTGACGTTAGGGCTAGAAATATTATTTCATCTACATTAACCCTTGATGAGTTTTACAGGATCTCCGTTTGTAAAAGTGCTCAAGAGATGTGGGAAATGTTGAGAGTGACCCACAAAGGTACCGACGATGTTAAGAGAGCACGAAAAAAATCTTTAATCCAAGAATATGAGATGTTCTGAATGCAACAATGCGAAACGATATTTGACGTTCAAAAGCGTTTCACACACATTGTGAACCATCTCACTGGATTAGGTAAATTTTTTGATGTTGATGAATTAAATGTGAAAATATTGAAATCTTTTGATAGGAAATGGCAACCTAAGGTGACGACCATCTCGAAGTCACAAAACCTTGCCACAATGTCTATGGCGGTGCTCTTTGGAAAGTTGAGAGAGCATGAGCTAGAACTAGGAAGGCTAAATGATGAATAAGGTCAACACCAAAAGAGGAACTTAGCCTTCAAAACTGAAATTTCCAAAGGTAAGAGTAAAAAGGAAGAAGAAGACTCGGAGAATGATGAAGAAGAATTGAGTCTCATGATTAAGAAGTTTACCAAATTCATGAAAGTCAAAGGAAGACATCCATTCAAAGGTAAGGGAAAGGTAAGAGAAAATACTTCCGTAAATATCAAATGCTATGGTTGTGGTGAAACAGGACATGTGAAGACCGAATGTCCAAACAAGAAAAATGAAGATAATAAAGGCAAAAAGTTCTTCAAGAAGAAAGCCTACATCGCTTGGGACAATAGTGATTCGAGTTCAGAGTCAAGTGACTTGGAAATTGAAGCTAATATTTGCTTAATGGCAAATGACAATATATCTTCCAATTTTGAGGTAAGTGATTCCGACTCATCTTCAAGTGATGATGAAAACAATTTTGATGAATTGCAAAATGCATGTAATGAATTGTTTAATGCCTTTAAGGACTTGAAAAATGAATACAAAGCTGTGAAAAAGAGTTTAAATAGATCTGAAAAGGAGGTAGAGTCCTTAAAAACGAAAATTGCATGTTTAGAGGAAAAGGAAACCTTAGAAACGAAAATTGTATGTATAGATGAGAATGATGATAAGAATATATCATGTGCATCTTGTAAAGAGTATGAATATGACATTGATATACTTAATCATTTACTTGATAAAGCCGAGAGGGAATTAAGTAATAATAATAAGGATAAAGTTATTGCTCAAAATAGAGTAAATCATCATGTTCCTTTGAAAAAGTCTAAAATTAAAAATAGAAGAGTATGGGTTGAAAAAGGAACTAGAGCATCTATTGTTAGAAATGCATCATATTCAAAAGCTACATCTAAAGCATGTTTTTATTGTATGAAACATGGTCATACTTCAAATAGAAGTAAAATCAAACATTTTGGTGTTCCTAAAGGAAAATATATTTGGGTTCCTTTAGTTAAATGAATTATTTGTCTCTAACCCCAAGGACCCAAAAGTTATGGGGACCTAAGTTTACTATGTTCTTGTTTTGTAGGAAACTTCAAAATCAAAGAAGTCTATGTGGTATCTTGATAGTGGATGCTCTAAACATATGACCGAAGACAAAACAAAATTTGTGATTTTCAAAGCTAAAGAACAAGGATATGTAACTTATGGGGACAACAACAAAAGAAAGATTCTTGGAATTGGAAATATAGGTGGTGCAAACACTTTGGAGATTAAGGATGTGCTTCTTGTTGATGGGCTAAAGCATAATCTCCTTAGCATAAGTCAACTATGTGACAAAGGATTTAAGGTAATCTTTGAAAGTAAGTTTTGTATCGTACATTTGATAGATTCTGAAAATGTAGCATTGAAAGGCATTAGGCATAATAATATATATTTGATTGATTTGGATTGTATACATGATACTAGTATAACATGCTTAGTTACTAAGGAAGAGAACCCATGGTTATGGCATAAGAGATCAGCTCATATAAATATGCATCATTTATATAAGTTGATATCAAAGGACTTAGTTATTGGTTTGCCTAAGTTAAAATTTGAAAAAGATAGATTATGTGATGCATGTCAAAAAGGTAAACAAGTAAAATCATCATTTAAATTAAAGAATGTTATTTCCACATCAAAACCCTTAGAATTATTACATTTAGATTTATTTGGTCCTTCTAGGATAAAAAGTTTTGGTGGAAATTATTATGCTCTTGTGATTGTTGATGACTTTTCTAGATATACTTGGACATTTTTCTTAACATTGAAAAATGAAGCTTTTAAGGTCTTTAGGAAGTTTGCAAAGCAAATTCAAAATGAAAAAGACTTAAGAATTAAAGTTTTAAGAAGTGACCATGGTGGTGAGTTTCAAAATGAAAGGTTTGAAAATTATTATGAGGAAAATGGAATATTACATAATTTTTCTACTCCTAGGACTCCCCAACAAAATGGTGTAGTTGAAAGGAAAAATAGGTCACTAGAGGAACTGGCTAGAACAATGCTAAATGAATCAAATGTTCCTAAATATTTTTTGCCTGATGCGGTAAGTACTGAATGCTATGTTTTGAATAGAATGCTCATTAGGCCAATTATAAAATCAACTCCCTATGAATTGTTAAATGGTAGAAAGCCTAATGTTGCTCATTTGAAAATATTTGGATGTAAGTGTTTTGTGTTTGTTAGATATTGTTTAGATATTATTTAATATTGTTAAGATATTGTTAGATATTAACCATAATATCAAACAATATCTTCTGTTTATTTTGTTACTTTCAGTTACTCTTTTAGTTGTATCTCTCTACTATAAATAGACTACCCTATGTGTGATTTATACACAAGGGAGATTAATCCCAAACTCTATTTCTTCTATATTCAACATGGTATCTAGAGCTTAAGGTTATTTTGAATTTTTTTTTCGCCTTTGACCACTATTAAAGTCGCCACTACCGCCGTTATCGTTGTCGGTTATTTGGTAGTGTGAAAGTGCATGACTAGGAAAGTTTTGACAAGGAAAGACTTGGTATTTAAGTGTGTCCATTAGTGACCCACCTCTCTTTCCTGGGAACTTACCTGGTGTACTGGTTCACGCCGCTGTCACTATCACCTCCGCCCTTTATGAGTTCTTCCGCTCCTTTTAGTACTTCCAATTCTGTCAGTACTGCGTCTGATCCTTCCATCTACACTAACTATGTTAATGTGCACTTATCCATTGACAAGTTAACTGGCCCTAATTATGCCACATGGTCATCAGACGTCAGATTATGGCTTAAGAGTCAGAAGTATCTTGATCATCTTGCCCCGAAAGCACCTACTCTCACTCCTGGTGAGGAAGACCGTTGGGACACCATTGATGCTCAATTATGCGTGGTTCTCAAGGGTACTCTTGATCCTTCGTTAAAACAAATTTTTTGTTCCTACGAAACATGTGCCAAAATCTGGGAACATGCCAAGTTATTATACACCAATGATACTCAACGTCTTTATGATGTTTGTTCTAAATTTGTAGATGTTATTGCCTCTAAACATCAAGATTCTATGACTGATCATATGGGAAAAATTCATGCTCTTTTTCATGAGTTCAATGAGTTATTGCCTCCTTCCCCCGACCCTGCCACCGAGATAGGACAACGATCAAAGTTCTTCATGCTAGGGGCATTACACGGACTTGCTGATCAATATTCACATATTCGTTATCAGATTTTGGGTTCTCCGGTTGTCCCCACCTTGACATCGACCTGCTCCACTCTTTTGCGTATACCAGCAAAACTCAACCCTGACACACCTGCTTCTGTTAATGATTCTTCTGCATTGGTATCTCACCGTGATGATCGAACTCGCCCTCGCAAACAGGGAAAAGGGCGTCCTAAGTGTGAACATTGTGACAAGCTAGGTCACAAGATTGACCAATGTTATGCATTACATGAGTGTGAACATTGTGGCAAACTAGGTCACAAGATTGACAAGTGTTATGCATTACATGGTCGTCCTACTCGATCTACTGCAGTTGCTCAGACTGATTTTTTCCCACCTTTATCTGTTGAGGATCCTCCTTCTTCTATTTCATCAGACACACCTGCTATGTTCAACAAATTTCTCAAATGGTATAAGGATCAACAGTCTTCTAGTTCCACTGTGTCTGTCGCACACACAGGTACATCTTTTGCTGGTCTGACCTAATCTTCTTCTGGTCCTTGGGTTTTTTATTTAGGAGCCACTGATCATATTACTGGTAACAAATCTTTGTTCTCCTCTTTATCCTCTCCTGATCCTTTACCTTTTGTTACACTAGCCGATGGCTCTAGAGTATCATCTCATGGTGTTGGAACTGTTAAACTTTTTCCTTCTTTAACCATTGATAATGTTCTTTATGTCCCTGGGTCTCCTTTTAACCTCGTTATCCATCGAGTCATCTAACTCGTTCTCTTGATTGTGTTGTTTCTTTTACCAACAATTCGTGTGTTTACAGGACCGGAGTTCGAAACAGGTGATTGGCACAGGATGTGAGTCTCATGGTCTTTATCATCTTCGTCCCTTTACACATGTTGGTGCAGTTATAGAGTCTCCCTCTCTTCTCCATGCTCAGTTAGGTCATCCAAGTCTTGCCAAGTTACAGCAACTTGTCCCTGCCTTATCTAAATTGTCTAGTTTGGCATGTGAGTCGTGTCAATTAGGCAAGCATAGTCGTACTTCCTTTCCTCGTAGTGTCACACGTGGTGCTTCGTCCCCTTTTGTCGTGGTTCACTCTGACATTTGGGGACCTAGCCGCGTTAAGTCTACTCTAGGTTTTCAATACTTTGTTACTTTCATTGATGATTATTCCAGATGTACTTGGTTATTTTTTATGAAAAATCGTTCTGAATTATTTCATATCTTTCAAACTTTTTTCAATGAAATTCAAACTCAGTTCGGTGTTTCTATTAGAGTTTTGCGCAGTGATAATGGTCGTGAATATCTTTCTCACTCTTTTAAACAATTCATGGCTTCTCATGGTATTTTGCATCAAACTTCTTGTGCTTATACACCTCAACAAAATGGTGTAGCTGAATGTAAAAATAGACATCTTATTGAAGCAACTCGCACTCTTTTAATTCATGGAGAGGTTCCTCAGCATTTTTGGGGTGATGCTCTCCTTACTGCATGTTATCTTGTTAATCGCATGCCATCTTCGGTTCTAGATAATAAAATACCTCATTCCATTTTATTCCCTCATGAAC
Organism: Sphenostylis stenocarpa; assembly: GCA_963425845.1. Classification (NCBI taxonomy): domain Eukaryota; kingdom Viridiplantae; phylum Streptophyta; class Magnoliopsida; order Fabales; family Fabaceae; genus Sphenostylis; species Sphenostylis stenocarpa. The sequence goes on along the minus strand of OY731401.1, from coordinate 21,206,336 downwards.
CACTTCATCCCTTACCTCTAAAAGTTTTCGGGTCTACATGTTTTGTTCATAATTTTAGTTCTAGTCTTGACAAGCTTTCTCCTAGATCACATAAATGTGTTTTCTTAGGGTTTACAAGATCACAAAAAGGATACAAATGTTTTTCTCCTTCTCTTAACCATTATTTTGTGTTTGTAGATGTCACATTTGATGAGTTCTCTTTTTATTTTAAAAGTCAATCTTCACCTCTGTCTCCATCCAATATTGTCAACACTCCTAGTACATTTAATGTTCCTGTTATTTGTGACCCTCTAACTGTGTCTTCTTCACCATTAGATTCTACTCCGCAGTCAACTTCTTCTTCACTACCTCTTCAGGTTTATAGTTGCCGAAACCAATCACAACCACCACCATGTGACTCTACTCAAGTGCCAACTACTCTATCTCCTCCGGATGTAACACCTGAGTCTGACCTTCCCATTGCCCTCCGAAAAGGTATCCGTTCTACACGTAATCCCTCTCCTCATTATATTGGTTTGAGTTATCATCGACTGTCATTACCTTTTTATACATGTCTTTCCTCTCTTTCTTCTGTGACCATTCCAAAAACTGTCCGTGAAGCTTTAGCCCATCCTGGTTGGCGTCAAGCCATGTTAGATGAACTAAGTGCTCTTCATAATAGTGGAACTTGGGAATTGGTCTCGTTACCGTCTGGGAAATCTGTTGTTGGTTGCAGGTGGGTGTTTGCTATCAAAGTTGGACCTGATGGTACTATTGATCGCCTCAAAGCACGTCTTGTGGCCAAAGGTTATACTCAAATTTTTGGGTTGGATTATGGAGATACCTTTTCCCCTGTGGCAAAGATGACTTCTGTTCATTTATTTATCGCCATGGCCGCTCTTCAACAATGGCCTCTTTATCAACTAGATGTTAAAAATGCTTTCCTCAATGGTGATTTGCAAGAAGAAATCTATATGGAGCAACCTCCTGGGTTTGTTGCTCAGGGGGAGTCTTCTGGGATGGTATGTCGTCTTTGCAAATCCCTATATGGCCTAAAACAGTCTCCTAGGGCCTGGTTTGGAAAGTTTAGCAAGGTTGTTCAACAATTTGGTATGACTCGGTGTGAAGCAGATCACTCTGTCTTTTATCGACATTCAAGTGCTGGATGTGTTTACTTGATAGTATATGTTGATGACTGTCGCCGCCGTCCCGAAAGGGGGTAAAGGCGGTCGGAGCGACACGATGGTTTTCCGACTCTTTTATTTCTTTCGTAATCGCGTTTTTTATTGGTTACAACACTTTTAGTTGTCCGATAACCGGGCTAACTTAAAGCAAGGTTTTCGAAAAGGTGTCTTTGGGTTGTCCGATAACCGGGCTAACCCTAGAGACTTATTTTTATGGGTTCTATGGAGTCGCCACCGACGTTTTTACCAGAAACACCAGAAAAGGGGTAAAGGAAGGCGTTGGTTTTCAAAAAAACCAACTTTGGTCCGTAAAAACCAGAGTTGGGTAAGGGAGTTAGTTACGTGTAAAGAGGGTATTAGCCCCTTTACGACGCCCCTCTTGGGTTCCCTATGACAGGCCGACTTATTTTATTGGTAAATGAACTAGAAAATAATGCTTTTGCCCTTTTTATTTTGCGGTATTTAAAAATATGACTACATGGCCCTAATTTCTATTGCAGCATTTGTAATTAAAGCGGTAAAAGTAAGAAGAGAGAATTTTGCACCTTCAAAGCAAGCTTTTTGTATTAACTCTCAATAAAGTGGGTGCGTTTTGGCAGCCCTTCACTCTACAAAATCTCAGAAACTCCGGAAATGCCTCGGAGGGATTCTAAAGAAGATTTAGAACGCTCAAAATTCTACTAAAGACGCTCAGAAACTCCGGAAATGCCTCGGAGGGATTCTAGAGGGAGAAAATCTAGAGAGAAGGGAGAGCTAATGCTTGAGGTGTGTGGAAATGAGGGGGAGAGAGCCCCTATTTATAGGTTTTCGGGCCTGGCAGGGTCCAGAACGCCGTTCTCGTCTGACAGGGCCAGACCGCCGTCTGGACAGTCGGGAACGCCGTCTGGGCTTGCTGAAAGGGACAGATCGCCGTCTGGGCAGTCGGGAACGCCGTCTGCTCCTTCGCAGATGGCCAGACCGCCGTCTTGCTTGGCGAGACGGCGTTCTCACCTTTTCCGCGAGGTCAGACGGCGTTCTGGGCGTCCCAGACGGCGTTCTCGACCCTTAAAGGCGAGAAAACTTATTTCTATGCAAAACACCTCCGATCCTAGTATGGGAGCCTAATAGTCTCTCCTAATGGCTTGTTAGGCTTCGTCCATCTTCAAATAGTGGTCTTCTGGTCCTTTATTTGGAGGCCGGGCAAGATTTGGGGTCTACAATGACATCGTTCTTACAGGTAGTGACAACCATGACATCTCTCAGTTGAAACAACATCTCTGTCACCATTTTCAGACCAAAGATCTTGGCAAACTTAGATATTTCTTGGGTATTGAGGTGGCACAGTCTAATGATGGTATTGTTATATCTCAGAGGAAGTATGCCATGGATATTTTAGAGGAAACTGGGTTGATGAATTCAAAGTCTGTTGATACGCCCATGGATCCCAATACTAAACTTTTACCAAATCAGGGGGAGCTTATACCTGATCCTAAACAGTATAGAAGATTGGTTGGAAAATTGAATTATCTTACAGTTACTCGTCCTGACATTTCCTTTGCAGTCAGTGTGGTAAGCCAATTTCTTAATTCCCCATGTGAAGATCATTGGAATGCAGTCATTCGTATCTTAAAGTATATTAAAGGATCTCCTGGAAAAGGATTGTTATATGATTCTAATAACCATACAAGAGTTGTTTGCTACTCAGATGCTGATTGGGCAGAATCTCCTTCGGATAGAAGATCTACATCCGGATATTGTGTCTCCATTGGTGGTAACTTGGTCTCATGGAAAAGTAAGAAACAAAGTGTTGTGGCAAGATCTAGTGCAGAAGCAGAATATAGAGCTATGGCCTCAGCTGCTTGTGAACTTGTTTGGCTCAAGCAATTGCTTAGAGAGTTACAATTTGGAGATATCACTCAAATGTCACTTGTGTGTGACAATCAGGATGCTCTTCATATTAGTTCTAATCCTGTCTTTCATGAGAGGACCAAACACATTGAGATTGACTATCATTTCATTCGAGAAAAGATTATGTCTGGAGACATCAAGACTGAGTTTGTTAACTCAAGTGATCAGTTAGCGAGATATTTTTACTAAATCTTTACGGGGTCCTAGAATTGATTATATTTGTAACAAGCTTGGCACATACGATTTGTATGCTCCAGCTTGAGGGGGAGTGTTAGATATTGTTTAGATATTATTTAATATTGTTAAGATATTGTTAGATATTAACCATAATATCAAACAATATCTTCTGTTTATTCTGTTACTTTCAGTTACTCTTTTAGTTGTATCTCTCTACTATAAATAGACTACCCTATGTGTGATTTATACACAAGGGAGATTAATCCCAAACTCTATTTCTTCTATATTCAACAGTGTTAAATAATGGAAAGGACAACTTAGGAAAATTTGACTCAAAAGCTGATGAGGGCATTTTCTTAGGTTATTCATTAACTAGCAAAGCTTAGAGAGTGTTTAATAGAAGAACCTTAAATGTTGAAGAATCTATACGTGTTACTTTTGATGAAATTGTAGACCTTGGGGGAAATCCTCTTGAGTCAAATAAAGAACTTGCAGGTGATGATGAGTACATAAGAGAGGCTCTTGATGAATTGTATCTGGAAGAAAATGAGTCTTCTCAAACACCTGAATTAGCAAAAGAATGACAATCACCAAGAGGACTTTCAATGGACAATGTTATTGGTGATATCTCAAAAGGAGTAAGAACTAGAAATATGACTAATTTCTACATGTCTGTAGCTTTTGTGTCACAGATAGAACCCAAAAATGTTGAGGAAGCGCTTAAAGATGACCAATGGTGCATAGCTATGCAAGAGGAACTTAATCAATTTGAAAGGAATCAAGTCTGGGAATTAATCCCAAGAGAAGAATCACATCAAGTAATTGGAACTAAATGGGTATTTAGAAACAAACTTGATGAAGATGGAAATATAACAAAGAATAAAGTCAGACTTGTTGCCAAAGGTTACTGTCAGGAGGAAGGTATTGATTATGATGAAACTTATGCTCATGTTGCCAGAATTTGCTAAGATAATGCAGGGAGAGTTTGAAATGTCTATGATGGGAGAATTAACATTCTTCCTTGGACTTCAAATCAAGCAACTTAAAGATGGCATTTTTGTCTCTCAAACCAAATACTGCAAAGAGATTCTCAAGAAGTTTGGAATGGACACTTCAAAGGAAGCTAAAACACCCATGGGAACTTCATGCTATTTAGACAAGGATGAATCAGGTTTGGAAATTAATCAATCCATGTATAGAGGTATGATAGGTTCACTATTGTACTTAACTGCAAGTAGACCTGATATTATGCATTCTGTTTGTGTGTGTGCTAGATTTCAAACATGTCCAAAAGAGTCTCACTTAACTACAGTAAAAAGAATTTTAAAATATTTAAAAGGAACTACTGGTTTTGGTTTATGGTATCCATCTGAAGCTTGTACTAGTTTAATAGGTTATTCTGATGTTGATTATGGTGGATGCAAAATAGATAGAAAAAGTACTAGTGGGACATGTCATTTGTTAAGATCATCTTTAGTATCTTGGCATTCTAAGAAACAGGCATGTGTTGCTTTATCCACCACTGAAGCTGAATATATTGCAGCTAGTAATTGCTGTGCTCAAATCTTGTGGATGAAACAACAACTAGAAGATTATAGTATATTTCTAAATGATATTCCTTTGATGTGTGATAATACAAGTGCAATCAATCTTACTAAGAATCTAGTAATGCACTCTAGGACTAAACATATAGAAATTAGACATCATTTCTTGAGAGATCATATAAGTAAAGGAAACTGTAAAATTGAGTATGTTGATACAAAGCATCAATTAGCAGATATTTTTACTAAGCCTCTTCCCAAGGATAGATTCTATGATCTTAGAAGAGACTTAGGCATATTAGAAATTGCTTAAATTTTGTAATAGTAATGAGATGAAGAGTTCTAACTTCTTCAAAGTTATTGTTTGTTTACAATGATTGAGGGGGAGTTGTTTATTTGTGTTATGCATTGTTTGAGGGGGAGTTATTTCCAAGTTATGCATATTTTGAGGGGGAGCTCTTAATGTTTTTTTATCATAATCAAAATAGGGGGAGAAATATTTAAAGCCTCTTATGATTAAATTTAAATATTATCTGGTATGTTTAATGTTTTTGTTAGTGTGACAGATAAAACAGGTTATTACAAAGCTTTAAAAGAAGATTTTGATCATCATCAAAAAGGGGAGATTGTTAAAACATACAAGGACATGAATGTTGAAGTTACATGGACATGAAGCTTGTTGATTTTGATGATGATTCAAGAACAATGGACTCAGAGAGTTGAAGACTTGTATTCTTGTGTAATAACTCTGTTTTGATGATTTTGAGTCTGTAATATTAGAGTCTAAGATAGCCAGCACATAGTCTACTCTTTAGAAGCTTCAAATACTCATTTTTATCAAAAACACACTGGTTTAATCGATTAAAAGGTCAAATAATCGATTATTACAGAGAGAAAAACCATTTTCTGTATCATCTCTCTGTAATAATTGATTAACACTCATGTTAATCGATTAACAGGGCAATTAATCGATTAAAACAGTGCGGTATGGGTTCCTGTTGATTTTAGCTCTGTAATAATCGATTAACACTTGAGATAATCGATTATTTCAGTCAGATTTGCATTTTGAACTTCAAATTAAACCTATTTTTGAAAACCCTAATCCCAATACACAAAGTTTCGAAAATCCCCATTCCCAAACCCTAATTCATCTACTTAAGGTTCTTTAAGGCTCTCAAAAAATGAACAACCTTTTTCAAACAAAATTTGAGAGTTGTGATTGCCAGAGAACTGTTTATTGGAGGAAAAAGGGGCTTTTGGAACCTGGTGTGGGCTAGAAGCGATAAGAATCACTAAGTGGAGTTCTCAGTGGATTGTGTGTTGTTCCGTCTCTAGGGCAAGTTGTTCTTCATCTCTTGTGTGACTCAAGAGAGGTGTTTTCATTACTTTATCTTTTCATTGTTATCTGTTTGTAATAACTTTGATTATAGTGACAGCGTTAATCCTCTGTGTTGAGTGATTAGCAACTGGACGTAGGGTCTTTTGATCCGAACCAGTATAAATCTTCTGTGTAAGACTCTATCCTTATCCTATTTACGTTTACACATCATTTTAATCAGTAAAATTTTGGGAAAATTTTTAAAACCTAATTTTTGTTAAGAAACCAATTAACCCCCCTATTGGTTTTTGTCCATTCACACAAACATTCTGCTGCGCTATTCTAACAAAACTTAGCATATAATTAAGACAAAATGCCATGTTCAGTTAAACAGATAAACTTGAGGTGGTCAACACATATATGGTTAATCCAGTAGTAAAAAATGACTAAATGTTCATCACAATTAACCATATAATCTGAAGGAAGTAACCATATACGTTGTATATAAACAAAACTGGTCATTGATAGTTAATGATATATGTTGGACTCAATAAAATTAGATGTGCATACATGAAACTGTTATGTTCAGTTAAAGAGATTAACTTGAGGTGCTCAACACTTATATGGTTAATCTAGTAGTAAAAAATGACTAAATGTTCATCACAATTAACCATATAATATGAAGGAGGTAACCATATACGTTGCATATAAAGAAAATTGGTCATTGACAGTTAACCATATATGTTGGCATGTTTATGCATACGTGAAACTGCCATGTTTAGTTATTGGGATAAGGTTGGGGTGGTCAACACATGTATGGTTAATCTAACAGTAAAACATGACTAAATGTCCATCACAGTTAACCATTATCGTTGCATACAAAGAAAACTGGTGATTAACATTTACCATAACCTGGGTCACCACATATTTCAATAAGTTGTCGCTCGAGCGAGAATTGAGTCGCTTGAGCGAAATACCACCTGAGAATCCCCATCATTTGGAGGTGTCCTTGCTCAAGTGACAGATTTATTGCTTGAGCGAGTGTTGACCGTAGACTAAAGGTCCAACACAGTTAGCCACATAATATAACTTGGGTCACCACATATTTTAGTAACATGTCGCTTGAGCGAGATTTTTGTCGCTTGAGCGAAAGCCTGAGAATCCATATCATTTGGAGGTCTCCTCTCTCAAGCGATGAATTTGTCACTTGAGCGAAAGTTGACCACAGACTAAAGGTACAAAGCAGTTAGCCACATAATGTAACTTGGGTCACTACATAGTTGAATCACTTGTCGCTCGAGCGAGAATCACGCTGCTTGAGCGAAACACAACCCGAGAATCCCCATTATTTGTAGGTGTCCTCGCTCAAGCGATGTATTTTTCGCTTGAGCGAGTGTTGACGACAGACTAAAGGTCCAACACAGTTAGCTACATAATGTAACATGGGTCACCACATATTTCAATCAGATGTCGCTCGAGCAAGAATTGCGTCGCTTGAGTGAAACACTACCCGACAATCCCCATTATTTGTAGGTGTCCTCGCTCAAACAATGTATTTTTCGCTTGAGCGAGTGTTGACCACAGACTAAAGGTCGAACACAATTAGCCACATAATATAACTTGGGTGAGCACATATTTCAATCACTTGTCGCTTGAGCGATATATTCTTCGCTTAAGCGAAATAAAACCCGAGAAAACCTAACGCAGATAAAATGATTGATTATTTTAGATTATAATCGATTATAAGTTCTGATGATCAAATATAATTGGGAAATAATCGATCATAATTGTTTCTAATCGATTATATTTGAAACTAATCGATTATAATTTTAAGTAATGTGTCATAATTAAAAATAATCGACAATAAAGTCACTCGAGTGGACCTTACGTGTAAATAAAAGGGAAATTCAATCAGTTAGGCCGACAGTCACCTCTTTCAATTGTGTGGGATAGTAGCACCGACGTTGACATTTGTTGATTTGTGACCTTCTTCTCACCATCAATCTCCTCCATTATAATTATTTATTAGAAATCCTTTTCCTCACCTGCATTTTGACGGTTCAAGTAAGTGCATTCTTCTCATTCTTTTCCTGTAGTGAACTGTTCATGCAAAGTGTTTGGGGTTCATGTTAATCCACACTTTTCATTCATTTTTTGTTGAATACTTAGTTCGTTATCTGTTTAATTTGTAAATTGTATGTTATGAACGTGCTGTTGAAAGTGTTTTTCCATTTGTTGGCATACAATATTAAATGATGGTCACCAACTGTTTGATGAAATGCCAAAATGAATAGGGTTCAGTTTTTGCTACATACAATAGGAACTTTCATGGCTAAATTTTTCTTTGGTTTTGTATCTTTGCATGATGTAAGTAGGTAAACTGTGTATTATAATATGAATATAATTTAAAAGAAATGGTTGCATGCATCACCACATTGAATGACCATAGGTGGTTGGGTCTGCAACACATCAATGTGTTGGTGAAGACATTGCATTTGCCTCATACACCATCCTGCTTACTGCATCTCCTCTCTGATGCTCTGGTAATTCGTATAACACAGACCAAGTAGTAGTTGATATGTAAATTTCCATCCAAGCTATATAGTATGAATTCATTATAGTAGAAATACACTGATAACATTCATGTCACTTTTACTAGTTATTTTGCTAACAGTATTATATCATATGCTTAAATGGTATCTTCCCTTCTTTTTTCTTTATTCCATTTCTTCTTCTTCTTTTGTCTTGTATTACATCATCTGTATTATATCAGTGACTGTTCTTCCTTTTTGCAGAAAATTTTTTAGGAGTTTTAAAGATCTTCAAATTATCTTGTGTTAAACTTTTTAACAAACAAGTGTTGCTGATGGGACCAAGAAAGGACAAACAAGTAGCTACCTTTTCCAGAGGTTGTGGGAAAAGATTTAGAAGGGGTGAATCATCTGCCGTTTTCAACAGGAACATCTTTAGAGATGAGCATACCGAGCAGAGGTATGAGATGATGCAAGGTTGGAACTTCAATGCTAAATGACGAGTGAAGCTGAAAGAAGGGGAATATACTAAATTTAATTATGAGATTACACGAAGGAATTGGAGGAGGCTTGCAGAACCATGGTCGAAGTTTGATGCTGATGTAGTTAAGGAATTTTATGCCAATGCTTGGCGTTCTAAAGAAGGATGTCACCAAAAAATGAAAAAGGTTAGGGGAAAGTGGATATCCTATGACCGAGACACAATAAATGAATTTCTTGGGAGCCCCATGGAATTGGATGAAGGTGAGCTATGTACATATGAAAGGATACGCAGAGCCAGGGGCATAACAGAAAAAAAATTCAACAATGATGAAGTAGCCCAACGTTTGTGTATTTCAGGAAGGACCTACGAGACAAATCATGCTAGCAAACCACTGAGAATCCTGCAGTCAAATATGACCACAATAACATAAATCTGGACTTCTTTTTTGTTAGTGAACATTGTACCCCTGAAACACAGCTTTGATCTTAATATGGTGAGATGTTACATGGTTTACTGCATTTTGAATGGATATTCCCTTGATTTGGTAGGCTTAATTTCTAAGAATATCCACCAATTTGTCATCTAGGAAAGCGGATGAGAGACTGGACAAGCAAAGGCTTTGGGTTTCCCTTCCTTAATCACAACCCTGTGTGCAATAAATGGGGTAGATGTCAACCCCTCAGTCAAAATCAGGCCACCTATTGATATGAAATTCATCAATAAATATTGCGTAAATCGCCTTGAGCAGCAAGTATAGGCTCCCCAACCCCAACCACATCGTACAAGTGAACGAAGGGAAGTCTCCTCCTCTCAACCACAACCATAATCTGACTTAACTGAATACATGCGACGATTGGAGCTGCACATGACACATGTTCAAAGTCAACAAGCTGCCATCCATAGGGGTCTAGTTAGTTTGAACGAAAGTTTCCACAGATATTCTATAAGCACTCATAGTTCGGTACCTTGGCCTAACTTAGATGAGTTTTGTGCACTTGTCCAATGGCTTGGGGACCACCCTGATTTTTCACAAAAAGGTGAAGTTGAACCATCAGATGAAGGAGAAGATACAAGCATGTCTTCAGGAGATGATGAAAATGTGACCGACTCTGAAGGAAGTGGTGAAGATTGAGGAGGTGACCATGTAGTAATTTAGTGTAGGTGACCATTTATTGGTCGTTAATGTAAATTATGACCTTGCACTGTATTTCTGTTCATTTACATATATATTAACTCCTGACATTCAGTATTAATGACTCAATTATATGCTTAACGATGACCTAGGTCCATGTACCATGTAATTACTGATTTACTTGCATAATACTGGGTTTATGATATGTTGGGCTGAAATGATACGGACCTTACTTGTTAATAACTGTTATTATACAAATAAAATAAGATAAATTGTACAAATCTCTTATTTCAATTTGTTTACATTACAACCACCCAATGTCATACTTTGCAAATATAAATCATGTATCCTGTCATATATAAACATAACATAACATAAACACACTGAAGTGATTCAATATTTAAACTTCATAGTTGTCTAATTTAGTGCCCTTTATCCTTGAATATTTGGTCCAACCGTTGAAGCAGAATTGGATCTGAAAAATAAAGAATATCAAATTAATATAATATTTGCAATCAATTTTTGGATGACATAAATTAATAACTACGTGTATAAACATACACATACCTCCTACTGGGGAAGGGTGCATTATTGGTTCAGTATGACGTACAAGTTCTTCAGTTGGACATCCAATGTCACTTGGAAAGACCTAAGTAAGGTGTAACTTGACTTAGAAGACATCACAATTATAGAATGACAATATTATATGAAGTTCAAATACCTTGACAATATCATACAATGTTATATTCATATAGCATTTCCACTTATTTGGGCAAAATATGTCAACCTGTCAATACAAAAAGGTTTTGGCATCAAAACTAGGAGTTCAAAGAAGGGGCCCGATAACCAATTACGATACTTCATGTTGGAATGTGAAAGGGTGGGTAAGTATGTTTTGCTACACCCACTGAAATTAGAACCCAACCTACCAAAACAAATTCATGTCCTGCACGGATAACAATTGGATTAAAAGAAGGACTATGATATATTATGTTAATAAATGAGGAACATTCACATTCTCTTAGCCCAAAGAAATCAAGAATGTTTCGTGGCAATAGGAACATTAGTTTGCATGTGAAGAGGGCTCTAGACATAAATGATGATTCAGGTGTGAGGATTAATAAAAGTTTTCAGTCATTTGTTAGTAGCGCAGGAGGTTATGAAAACCTCCAATTTGTTGAATGAGATGTTCGCAACTATGTGACTAAACAAAGACGTACATTAGGAAAAGAAGGTGATTGGAAAGCTCTATTAAATTATTTTTCATAAATGAGGGAATTAAACAAGGATTTCTATTTTGATATAGACTTAGATGATGATGATGATAATCGTGTGAAAAATGTTTTCTGGGCTGACGCTAGAAGTAGGGCGGCCTGTGAATATTTTGGCGATGTTATTTCATTTAATACGACATACTTGACCAATAAATATGACATGCCTTTTGCACCATTTGTGGGTGTAAATCATTATGGCCACTCCATATTGTTAGGGTGTGGGTTGTTATCAACTAAAGACACCACTTCTTTTATATGGTTATTGGAATCATGGCTACATTGCATGTCATTGAAGGCCCCTATGGGTATTATCACTGACCAGTGCAAGGCAATGCAAAATGCCATTTAGATAGTGTTTCCTGAAGCCCGTCATAGGTGGTGTCTATAGCATATAATGAAAAAAATTCTAGAAAAGTTGAAAGGTTATACAGAATATAAGAATATGAAGTATGTTATGAAGGAGGTTGTTTATGAGTCTTCCACCATATCTGAATTCACCTCCAAATGGGCTAAGTTCATATCCAATTTTGGATTAGAACACAATGAGTGGTTGAATAGACTTTTCCAAGAGAAACAAAGATGGGTTCCATGCTTTTTAAAAAATCAATTTTGGGTTGGGATGTCAACTACACAGTGAAGTGAAAGTATGAAGACTATGATGGACTATTTATTATAAAGAAATAAGAACATTAAAACAACACTTTTACCCTTATTTATTCATTGCAAAATTTAAATTATTGACTACATGACCCTAATAACTAATGCACAAAAATGGTAATTAATAAAAGCGATAAAATAGAGCAATGGATATAGAAGAACCTTCGAAGCAAGCTTTTTATAAACGCTCTTGTAAAGGGTGCTTTTTGGCAAATCCCACGCTCTATAATGCCGCTCACTCTTCCCTCGAAGGACTCTAGAATGTTTTTAAGAACTCTAAGACTCTGGAAAATGCTTCAGAGGGATTATAGAAGAGTATTTAAAGGTATATCCAGTTGGAGAAGTTGTTGAAAACGAGGAGAAGACCCCCCTTTTATAGAAATTTGTGTCTGTCAGATCGGGACCGTCGTCTTGCCTAACAAGGTCAGGACCGCCGTCTCGACTTTCAAGACTTCCGTCTCGCCCTTGGCAAATAGCGAGACGACGGTTTCACCTTTGGCAAGTGGCGAGACGGTAGTCTCGCCAAACGAGATGACGGTCTCGCCTTTAGCAAGTGGCGAGACGACGGTCTCGCCAAATGAGTCCGGGCATGTCGTGATAAGACCAAAAAAATACGTCCACATATTCTTTCAAAAGGTGTATTAGCCCCTACCTGATGTTATTGTCAATTTGGGTGCCAATGTTGATTTCTTTCTTATCGTCTCCTTGTCCCAAGTTGATAGTTTTTGTTTCTTCCTGATAAGGTTGTATGGAGCAAGCTTCTTTTTCTAGCATTCTCTGCATGTCCGGGGAAACGGTCACCTGCTCACTGTCGGACTCGACCCATTCGTCTTTGACTTCTGAATCCCACAGAGGTTCATCAGTCACAGACATGATTGTTTTTTAGACTCTATTTTAGGCATAGATTTTATTATTCGATTATTTTGGAAGAATAATAAATAGAAGAGGGAAGAGAATGAGAATGAATATGATATGACGGAAAATGCCTCATGTATTAAAAAAGAGTGTATGCATGCCCTTTTAATTGGTGATCCTACGGCCACGGGCGGGGACCGTAGGAAATACAAGGAAAGCTTAAAGAAAAAGCACCTTAACAGCAGATCCTCCTAATCCAACCCTCCTCTCACTCCGATTTTGACAGAGGCTTGATATCTACATCGAAGGCACGAGCATCAAAAGTTGTCCACCTGGCGTCTATTAGCTCTTGGACCTTATATTTCAGGGTCAAGCAATTATCCGTTGAGTGCCCAGACGCATCCGAGTGGTAATCACATTTTTCATTAGGTTTAAGCCACTCAGGGTAGGGAGGCTCCATCTTATTGGGAGGAACATGAGCCAAGAGCTTGGCCTTCAGCAATTGGGCCAACAATTTCCCGTAGGAGGTTGAAAGAGGGGTAAAATTTCTTTCCTTTTTTCGTGGCTGTCGGATCGTCTATGGAGCGGAGGAAGGAGTAGCAAGATTGATCGCATGTACAACCTCCTCCTTCTTTTTGCTAAAGGACTTTTTGAATGAAACGCTGGAGGAGGAAGATCGCACTATCTTCCTGCTTCTTAGCCCTTGCTCCACCCTTTCCCCGATGGTGACCATGTCTGAGAAGAGGTTGGATGTGCTTGCTATCGCCTTGTCATAATAAGGCCCTGTCAGCAAATCAATGAGCATGCCCACCGTTTCCTTTTTTGTTAGTGGGGGCTCTACCTGGGCAGTCATCTCCCTCCACCGCTGGGCATATTCCTTGAAGGGTTCGTCGCTCCTTTTGCTCAAAGTTCTAAAGTCTGACCTATCCAGGGTTAGGTCCATATTGTATCGGTACTGACGGAACTGCCAGCTACTTCCAGGTTTGGACTTGCCCTTTCTCCAGTTGCATATACCAGTTGAGAGCTGAACCAGTCAGGCTCTCCTAGAAGCAGTGGATCAGAAGTTTCTCATTCTCAGCATGTGCAGCCATCTTACGACAATACATCGTAAGATGATTTTTAGGGCAAGTCAGCCTTGCATACTTGGGGAAGTCTGGGATTTTGAATTTTGGAGGGAACTGGATGTTCTTAACAAGACACATGTCAGCTGCCTCCTTAACGTCAAAGTTGTGTCCCTCGACCGCCTTCAGCCTTTCCTCCAAGGCATATATCTGCTGTTTGGACACTTCGGGGGTGTGGATGTGCATTGCCCTTGCATCAGACTGCACGAGGGCTTTTTATTCGTAAAAGAATTCCTCTTCCTCCTCATGGCGAGAGGCGCGGTCGCCATGAGTTTCCCCTTTATTGAGGTTTTTGTTGGCGCATGATCTTCATCATCTGCGCCATTTGTTCTCTCAGGGCGCTAACCTCAGTAGTGAGTTTGTGGCTCTGTTCCTCCAGGTGCTCCATTGCCTTAGCCTTCTGCGCACGGGTTCGGATTATGGGAAGTGATGTGAACATGACCTATGATAAGGGCTAGAGCAAGGGAAGCAAATGAATTTTATTAATGAATGATAGGTGTGGGATTAATATCTTATAAGATAATGACTTAGGTATCATCCTTAAAGCTAACGCTTTGCGAAGTTTCATACCCACTTTGGTATAATGGTTCCTTCCCCATCATGGATTTGACAAGTATAACGAAGGTTACCATATACCTTAGCACACTTGTCCCTTCTTTGTGGAAGATTACAAGCGCACTTGGGTCTCTTTCGCCTTTGTCTTAGAGATATCTAATGCCCCCTGGCATGGATGCATTTATGTATGAGAGGTTTTATTAAGATGATGCGTATGTTTTCTTTCCTTATGCATTTATGTTGAACATACAAGGATATGAATGTTGAACATACAAGGATATGAAGCTTGTAGATTTTGGTGATGATTCAAGAATAAAGGACTTAGAGATTTGAAGACTTGTAATCTTATGTAATAACTCTGTTTTTATATTTTTGAGTCTGTAATATTAGAGTCCAAGATAGCCAACACATAGACCACTCTTTAAAAGCTCTCAAAACTCATTTTTATCAAAAAGTTACTGGAATAATCGATTAAACCACATGATAATCAATTATTATAGAAAGAAAACCATTTTCAGTATATGCTCACTGGATTAATCGATTAAATGGGTTGTTAATCGATTAACTGGGCAAAATAATCGATTAAATGGGTTGTTAATCGATTATTTGGCCCTGTCTTGCTTTTCTGCGAAAATGGCTCTGGAATAATCGATTAATACTTAAGATAATCTATTATTTGGGTCTGTTATGTGTTTTGAAATTCAAAATTGGACCAAGTTTCGAAAACCCTATTCCCAATTCATCAAGTTTCGAAAATCCCCAATTCCCAAACCATATTCTCTCTACTTAAGGTTCTCTAAGGCTCTCTGCAAATTGAACAAATCTTTTTCATACAAAAGTTAAGAGTTGTGACTGCTAGAGAACTGTTTGTAGGGAAGAAAAGGGGGCTTTTCAAAACCTAGTATGGGCTAGAAGCGATAAGAATAACTGAGTGGGTTTCTTGGTGGATTGTGTGTTGTGCCGTCTCTAGGAAAAGTTGTTCTTCATCCTTTGTGGATTTAAAGGAGGTGTTCATCTCTTGTGAGACTCAAGAGAGGTGTTTTCTTTACCTTATCTTTTCAATTTGTAATCTGTTTGTAAACTATGATTATAGTGACATCGTTAATCCTCTATTTGAGTGATTAGCAACTGGACGTAAGGTCTTTTGATCCAAACTAGTATAAATCAACTGTGTAATCTTCTATCCCTTATCTATTTACTTTACACAACATTTTAATCAGTGAAATTTGGGAAAAAATTTTAAAACCCTAATTTTTGTTTAAGAAACCAATTCACCCCCCTCTTGGTTTTTGTCCGTAAACGCAAACATTTCGCTGCATGATTCTAACAAGTGGTATCAGAGCTTGTTTTGATAGTCATTCAATTTTCAAAAATGGCCGAACAAAATCAAACTTTTGTCGAGGGTGCTTCTATCAATAGACCAACACCGTAACACCCTACCTTATAAACCCTCAATCGAAGAATTAATAATTTTTAGCAGAATTTTTTTTTATAAAACCAATAATAATTTTTCCCTCATACATAATATTAATATATTAAACCAATGCATTAATAGTAAAAATAAACTTTAACAATTTTCAATAACTCATTCCTGTATTTCATCATTTTAGAAAGTACTAAAAGTAAACATTCATAATTACATATAGATAAAATACTAGTATGGTCCTTCATAATATTAAGGGCAACGTTGAGGATACTTCCTACAGAGCAGCTAACCACACAAAAGAGTAACTACTACTCAGTACCCTGTAGGTCTATATACTACAAAAGACTGTCTATAAAAGTTTGGATATGTTTATCCCAATACATGTTGTCATCATTGTGGCTCCCAACTAATGAGTATGAGTGTCATAATCATCGGGTGTGGAATCTGTGTCATCTCCCCTCTCTTCAAACAATGACCGATCAGGTCCAACGAGTACTGCAAGTACAAAGGAAATAAAGAAAACAGAAAGACAAGAGGGTGAGCAACAATTCATACATCATTTTAAAATCAACATCATAAACATTCACAAGTCAATCAAATTCCAAATGATTGATGTTAATTATGCATGATCCTAATATGTTTTCTAAAATGTTTATGCATGCGGGCCCAAATCATTTCTCAAATCAGTACTGGGGTGGCCAGGAGTTGACACTACTAGGCATGGAAAATCCACCCACGGGATTGTTGAGACCCATGCTCAAATATAAACCCAGTAGCTCACTGACCATTGATATACGGTAAGAGCACAGTCAGGTACAGGAGAGTTTGTACAGTGGGATCTCCGATAGGTAGCGAGCCTGGGTCTTTTGGGGCCTCCAACCACTACCCTTCATATCCTCAAGTCCTCCCTCAGGGCCTCCTTATCGTATTCTCAAAGTCCATAATCTCTGATTCCCCAGATTTCACAAATCACCATTTTCAAATGAATAATGTATGAGTCCCTAAGTGATTTTTCTTAGAAATTCACATTTTTCCAAAAATTTTGATAGAGTTTCCCCTGTAATACGGACTTCCCAAAAATTTCCAATCACTTGTTACAAGCAGAAAACTTCCAATACAGTTCAAAAAGGGTTCACAACCCATCATCCAATTCTTTCAATTTAATTTTCAATGAATTTTCTCATGAAAAACCACCATGCATATAAATGCTCACTCAAAGACAATACATATCATAATAGAGTACCAAGCATGTATTTTACACCATCATACACATAAGCAATTCATGATCACTTTCACAACCAAACATATAATGAAATCAAAATTGTCAATCATAACAAATTTAGACAAATTCAACAAATAAGGTCAAACAAGTTTATGATGTAATCCTTACTATATAGCCCACCCCTTACCTGATACGTTCACACTTATTCCTTTCAAAGCTTGATGTTGTGTTTCAGCAAAATCTATATACGTAATAAAATGCTAGTTAAAATCTTATATTTCTATGATTCTATCTCATGAGAATTTAATTTCACTTTGTATTGCTAATCCATTTTTTAATAATATTTTAAGCTCATATTCAGCTTACAATTAACTTAGAAAATTATTCTATTTTGTATACACTTAGAGTAGGAAAAATCCTAATAGCAAACATGAATAAGGTTCAGTATTTCTAAATTTTCTAGAGTTATATAAGTTGTTTTGGCATGAGATTTGAGCCAAAATTTCAATAACTTAATTACCTACAATATTGATGAAGGACATAAATTCAAATACCCTATAGAAGAGATACAGTTTTCAGTTTTCAGGGGTTCTTTCCAACTGGGCTCAATTACAATAACACTCTGGACATGCCTTGGTAATTTGACTATAACTCATGCTACACATAAGCTATTGACATGAAATCAATTTCTAAATTTTTGGAATATCATTTCCTACAACTTTGATGAAGGAATCAAGTCCTAATTTCACACGTATCAATGCCAGTAATTCAAAAATCGATGCAGTTGAAACAGGGCAACATCTTAACGTCACATCTAGAACACTTGACAGTAAAATGGGTATAACTTGAGCTACAAATATCCGTTTAATATGAATTTCGACAACTTAAAGGGATACAACTTTCATGAAGATACTAATTCCTAATTCTGTTCATACAAGTCCCAAAAATTCAATGAATAGTACCTACGAATTAGGGCTCTTAAAGTTTTTAGCTTAACCACTTCTAATCCTCAATTTTAAACATTATTCTAGTATCCTAGGTGTAAAACCTACAATAACACTCTTCCTACTCCCATTCAAACTCAGTCAAGTGAGGAGAAAAATAGAAAATACACCGTTTTGAAAAATAAAACGGTAGAAATGTAGAGGAGATTGAGAGAAACAAACTTATCTCTTGGAGCTCCTCAAGAAAATCAAGCTTAAAGGTAAGGAAAATTTTGAGAGAAAGGAGGAAACTACGGCTGCAGAGAGAAGGACACTCCTTTTTAAAAGTCAACTTTCTAATTCACCTAAATTTCCGCTCAGCGTATTTCTGATGCGCCCAGCGGATTAGATTACAAAAATTTATCCATTATTTTCTTATTTTTACTCTAGTCAGGATTTGAACCCATAACCCCTAAGACTCAAACATCACTCCAAATCATATCAACCATCATATATTTCTTGTCAACTTATACACATAATAAACTTTTAATGTACCCACACTCAATGCATACAAGAAAACAATAATTTCTAAATGTGATAATTAAAATTGTTAAGTTCATACTCTTTCAATTTCAACCCTAAATCATTTAATTATTATTAGGCGCCTAGTTGCCCGCGAAACGGATCAATTTTAAGTATTTTCTAAAAATTCCAAAAAATCATAAATAATCTAATAAACATAAAACTCTACATTCACTTTACATCATTCTTTATAATTTAATTATTAAAATTTTGACAAAGATTTTGTCAAAATTTAACAAACCAGGGGTATTGAGAATCAGGATGTTACAACTCTTCCCCCCCCCCCCTTAAATAAATTTTGTCCTCGAAATTTGCGAACCTAAAAGGAACAATTGAGGATAAGATTCCCTCATCTTTTCCTCTAACTCCCAAGTAGCATCTCTATCTCCTGCTCCACTCAAAATAACTTTAACCAAAGCTATTTCTTTTCCACGGAGTTGCTTAATCCTTCGATCAGCGATTTGGATAGGTGGTGTTTAATAAGTAAGATTGTCTCTAATTTGGATAATGTCTGGTTCAAGTATATGAGAAGGGTCTGAAATATATTTTCGTAGTTGTGACACATGAAAAACATTGTGGATGTTAGAAAGAAAAGGAGGTAGAGCTACTTGATAAGCTATTGGACCAATCCTCTTCATTATTTGGTACGGGCCAATAAACTTAGGCGTGAGTTTCCTTGACTTCATTGCTCGTCCAACCCCAGTTGTAGGCGTGACTCGCAAGAACACATGATCTCCTTCTTGAAACTCTAGAGGCTTTCTCCTTTTTTCATAGTAACTTTTTGTCGACTTTGATTTGCTCTCATCTTCTCTTGAACAAATTTAATCTTCTCTGTGGTCTGTTGCACAAATTCTGGACCTACAAGTAAGTTTTCACCTGTCTCGAACCAACATAATGGTGTTCGGCATTTCCTTCCATAAAGAGCTTCCAACGGGGCCATCCCAATGCTAGCGTGAAAACTATTGTTGTATGTAAATTCAATCAGTGGTAAGAACTTATCCCAACTTCCTTTGTGATCCAACACACAAGCTCGTAGTAGGTCCTCCAAAGATTGAATGGTTCGTTCTGATTGTCCATCAGTCTAACGATGATAAGCAGAACTTAGCCAAAGCTTGAGCTTGATGTAAACTTGTCTAGAACCTTGAGGTGAAACGAGGGTCTCTATTTGACACAATACTAGCAGGTATGTCATGCAATCTTACCACTTCCTTAATGTACAATTGAGTTAGCTTTTCCAAGGAATAACGAATGTTGACGGGAATAAAATGAGTAGATTTTGTCAACCTGTCAATTATTACCCACACAGAATCGTGACCAGTCAGTGTTCGAGGTAATGAAGTTACAAAATCCATAGCTATGCTATCCCATTTCCATTCTGGCACATCTAATGATTGTAACATCCTTGATGGACTTTGATGTTCTACTTTGGCTTTTTGACACACCAAGCAAGCTGCAACATACTCTGCCACTTCCTTTTTCATCCCAGGCCACCAGAATATTTTCTTCAAATCTTGATACATCTTTGTTGTTCCAGGATGAATACTCATGTTACTCTTATGTGATTCCTCCAAAACGGTCTTTCGCAATTCCTGACAAGAAGGAATACAAATTCATCCTTTGAAACGTAAGATTCCATCTATCCCTTCCACAAATTCTATTTCTTTCCCTTGTTTAACTAATTCCTTCTTCTCACAGAGAAAAATATCCTCTCATCGAGCTTCTTGTACTTGTTGTAGAAAATCACTAGTGATAGTAAGAGTACCACACGTAACACTTTTGGAATTAAACTCAATTGCTAAATTTAGACTTTGGAATTCTTCGATCAATTCCATTTCTCTTATCATCATAAATGTTGCATGTAAAGATTTTCTACTAAGTGCATTCGCAACTACATTCCCTTTTCAAGGATGATACTGCAATTCAAACTCATAGTCTTTCAAAAATTTCATCCACCGTCTTTGACGCATATTCAATTCCTTTTGATCAAAGAGATATTTCAGGCTCTTATGATCACTATACACTATGAATTTTGCTCCATACAAATAGTGTCTCCAAATCTTCAGAGCAAACACTACTGCAGCTAATTCTAAATCATGGGTGGGATAATTTATCTCATGTGGTCGCAGTTGTCGAGAAGCATACGCCACTGCCTTTCTATCTTGCATCAACACACAACCCAATCCCAATTTAGATGCATCACAATACACTTCAAAGTTCTTGTTAGGTTCTGGTAAAATTAATATCGGTGAGGAAGTAAGACGATTTTTAATTCTTGAAAGCTAGTCTCACATTGTGGGGTCCACACTAAAGATTCTCCCTTTTGTGTCAACTTGGTTAATGGGTAAGCTAATCGAGAAAAATCTTCAATAAACTGTCGATAGTATCCTACTAATCCTAAAAAACTCCTTATTTCAGTGACAGTTCTTGGTTGTTCCCACTTCAAGACCGCCTCAACCTTAGCTGGATCAATAGCTATCCCTTCTTCATTAATGACATGTCCAAGAAAATTCACTTCATTTAGCCAGAACTCACACTTGGATAATTTTGCATATAATTGTTTTTGCCTCAAGATTTGCAGCACAGTTCTTAAGTGTTCAACATGCTCCTCCTTGCTCTTTGAGTATATAAGGATGTCATCAATGAATACAACTACAAACTTATCCAGAAAAGGGTGAAAAATTTGATTCATATAGTCCATGAACACAGCTGGAGCATTTGTCACTCCAAAAGGCATAACCAAATACTCGTAGTGTCCGTAGCATGTTCTAAAAGCAGTCTTTGGTATATCCTCAAATCGTACTGTAATCTGATGATACTCAGATCTTAAATCAATCTTTGAAAATATTTTTGCCTCGCGTAGTTGATCCATCAAATCATCTATTCTTGATAATGGGTATTTATTCTTTATCATCGCCTTATTTAGTTGTCTGTAGTCAACACATAGCCGCATACTCCCATCCTTCTTCTTCACCAAAAGTACTGGTGCTCCCCACGGTGACACACTCGGCCTAACAAATTGTTTCTCCAAGAGTTCTTCTAATTTCTTTTTAAGTTCAGATAGTTCCAATGGAGACATTCTATATGGGGCTATGGAAATAGGTCCTGCTTCTGGTACCAAATCAATACTGAATTCTAATTCTCGTTCTGGGGGTAATCCTGGAATATCATCAGGAAAAACTTCAGGATATTCTCTCACTATTGGCACATCAACCAACTTTTCTTCCTTTCCTTCTACCAATAAAGACATTACAAATCCCTGAACTTCCTTCAAGGAAACATCTTCATAATTGGCACTTTGAATCCTTGACTTCTCAGAATTATTTTGCTCTAAATCTCTAAACACAATAATCTTTTTACAACAGTCTATAATGACATGGTTGTCAGATAGCCAGTCCAATCCCAAAATAATCTCCAGTGCTTGTAAAGGAAGGCAGAAGAGATTCACTACAAAATTTCTACCATATATACTAATGGGACACTCCCAACATGTTTTTGCAGTGATAATAGGATCATTACCCGGGGTATGCACCAACAAATCAAATGGCAATGCTATAGTAGGCAAATCTAAACGTTCCACACAACTATAAGAAATAAATGAATGTGATGCGCCTGAATCAAACATCACAGATAAAGGAGTATCTCGGATAATACATGTACCTCCAATCATCATGTCAGAGTTAGATACTTTTTCTCCGCTCATTGCAAAAACTTTACCATGAGCTTTTGGCCTACTAGCTACCCCTCCACCAGGATTTCGGTTGTGATAGTTTCCATTGCCTCCATCTCCTTCCTTCTTAATCATCGGGCAGTAACGCGACATATGTCTAGGCTTGTTACAACTAAAGCATATTAACGGTTTTACTGGGCAATCTTTTCTGTAGTGTTCTCCTCCACAAGCAAAGCATTTTCCTCTTGGTGAGGCTGACATATAGCTTTCACTATTACCACGGTTCTGAGAAAACTCAATTGTGGGTCCCCTTTGATGTTGTTTTCTCTGATAGGATTGTCCTCTTCCAAATCCTCTCCTTTGATTGCATTGAGGCCCATAGTTCTTCGTTCTTGAAGACTCAGAACGGTGTTCTCAAAACTTAGCAATCCTTGCTTTATGATCTTCTTCAAAAATCCTGCATCTATTCACCAATGTAGGAAACTCTTGAATTTCCTGCATTCTTATGGCTTGCTTAATCTCAGGGCGAAGTCCATTGACAAACTTCACACACCTTGACCTCTCATTGATGGCATTGTGGTAGTGAGGATGATATCGTGAAAGTTCTTCAAACTTTGTCGCGTACTCTCCTACATTCATGGATCCTTGTGTCAGTGCCAAGAACTCCATCTCTTTCTTCTCTCGAACATCTTGTGGAAAGTACTTCTCCAAAAATCTCGCTTGAAACAAAGGCCATGTAATCATTATACCTTCCCCCTCCAATCTTTATCTCACTCCATCCCACCAATATTAAGCATCCTCTATTAATGCATAAGCAGCAAACACCACCTTATCATTCTCTGTGCATCGTAGGGCACGAAAAATCTTCTCCATTTCTTTGAGCCAAACTTGTGCACCTTCAGGATCATATCCTCCCTTGAATCGAGGAGGGTTCCTCTTCTCAAATAAGTCCAATCTCGTCAAAGCATCATCACCTCGAGGAACACGATCTTGTTGCACTCGAGCTTGTTGATCCTGCTCCATTGCAGCAATTAGTCTCTCCACTGAATCAGCTAATCCAGCACCTCGTCCAGCCATTGATTCCTGATAATCGAATCAAATTCAACTAAGTTATCAGGAAATCATCATTGATATTAAATAATGTTCCTACATATAATTTCCCACAAAGAGTGCACAAAAACCTAAGTAGACCTTTCACCAGGCCTAAAGGGTCAAACTGCTCTGATACCACTAATGTAACACCCTACCTTATAAACCCTCAATCAGAAGAATTAATAATTTTTAGCAGAATTTTTTTTTTATAAAACCAATAAAAATTTTTCCCTCATACATCATATTAATATATTAAACCAATGCATTAATAGTAAAAATAAACTTTAACAATTTTCAATAACTCATTCCTGCAATTCATCATTTTAGAAAGTACTAAAAGTAAACATTCATAATTACATATAGATAAAATACTAGTACAATCCTTCATAATATTGAGGGCAACATTGAGGATACTTCCTACAGAGTAGCTAACTACACAAAAGAGTAACTACTACTCAGTACCCTGTAGGTCTATATACTACAAAAGACTGTCTATAAAAGTTTGGATATGTTTATCCCAATACATGTTGTCATCATTGTGGCTCCCAACTAATGAGTATGAGTGTCATAATCATCGGGTGTGGAATCTGTGCCATCTCCCCTCTCTTCAAACAATGACTGATCAGGTCCAACGAGTACCGCAAGTACAAAGGAAATAAAGAAAATAGAAAGACAAGAGGGTGAATAACAGTTCATACATCATTTTAAAATCAACATCATAAACATTCACAAGTCAATCAAATTCCAAATGATTGATGTTAATGATGCATGATCCTAATATTTTTTCTAAAATGTTTATGCATGCGGGCCCGAATCATTTCTCAAATCAGTACGAGGTAGCAAGGTGTTGACACTACTAGGCATGGAAAATCCACCCACGGGATTGTTGAGACCCATGCTCAAATATAAACCCAGTAGCTCATTGACCATTGATATACGGTAAGAGCACAGTCAGGTACAGGAGAGTTTGTACAGTGGGATCTCCGGCAACAGGTAGCGAGCCTGGGTCTTTTGGGGCCTCCAACCACTACCCTTCCTATCCTCAAGTCCTCCCTCAGGGCCTCCCTATCGTATTCTCAAAGTCCATAATCTCTTATTTCCCAGATTTCACAAATCACCATTTTCAAATGAATAATGTATGAGTCCCTAAGTGATTTTTCTTAGAAATTCACATTTTTCCAAAAATTTTGACAGAGTTTCCCCTGTAATACGGACTTCCCAAAAATTTCCAATCACCTGTTACAAGCAGAAAACTTCCAATACAGTTCAAAAAGGGTTCACAACCCATCATCCAATTCTTTCAATTTAATTTTCAATGAATTTTTTCATGAAAAATCACCATGCATATAAATGTTCACTCAAAGACAATACATATCATAATAGAGTACCAAGCATGTATTTTACATCATCATACATGTAAGCAATTCGTGATCACTTTCATAACCATACATATAATGAAATCAAAATTATCAATCATAACAAATTTAGACAAATTCAACAAATAAGGTCAAACAAGTTTATAATGTAATCCTTACTATATAGCCCACCCCTTACCTGATACGTTCACACTTATTCCTTTCAAAGCTTGATGTTGTGTTTCAGCAAAATCTATATACGTAATAAAATGCTAGTTAGAATCTTATATTTCTATGATTCTATCTCATGAAAATTTAAATTCACTTTGTATTGTTAATTCATTTTTTAATAATATTTTAAGCTCATATTCAGCTTACAATTAACTTAGAAAATTATCCTATTTTGTATACACTTAGAGTAGGAAAAATCCTAATAGCAAACATGAACAAGGTTCAGTATTTCTAAATTTTCTAGAGTTATATAAGCTGTTTTGGCATGAGATTTGAGCCAAAATTTCAATAACTTAATTACGTACAATATTGATGAAGGACATAAATTCAAATACCCTATAGAATAGATGCAGTTTTCAGTTTTCAGGGGTTCTTTCCAACTGGGCTCAATTACAATAACACTCTGAACATGCCTTGGTAATTTGACTATAACCCATGCTACACATAAGCTATTGACATGAAATCAATTTCTAAATTTTTGGAATATAATTTCCTACAAATTTTATGAAGTAATCAAGTCCTAATTTCACACGTATCAATCCCAGTAATTCAAATATCGATGCAGTTGAAACAGGGCAACATCTTAACGTCACAGCTAGAACACTTGACAGTAAAATGGGTATAACTCGAGCTACAAATATCCGTTTAATATGAAACCAGTTTCTAAATTTTGACAACTTAAAGGGATACAACTTTCATGAAGATACCAATTCCTAATTCTGTTCATACAAGTTACAAAAATTCAATGAATAATACCTACGAATTAGGGCTCTTAAAGTTTTTAGCTTAACCACTTCTAATCCTCAATTTTAAACATTATTCTAGTATCCTAGGTGTAAAACCTACAATAACACTCTTCCCACTCCCATTCAAACTCAGTCAAGTGAGGAGAAAAATAGAAAATACATCGGTTTGAAAAATAAAACGGTAGAAATATAGAGGAGATTGAGAGAAACAAACTTACCTCTTGGAGATCCTCAAGAAAATCAAGATTTCCCCCTCAAAATCAAGCTTAAAGGTAAGGAAAATTTTGAGAGAAAGAGAGAAATGAGGAAACTATGGCTGCAGAGAGAAGGGCACTCTTTTTTAAAAGTCAACTTTCTAATTCACCTAAATTTCCGCTCAGCGCATTTCTGATGCGCCCAGCGGATAAGATTACCAAAAATTTATCCATTATTTTCTTCTTTTTGCTCTAGTCAGAATTTGAACCCACAACCCCTAAGACTCAAAATCATATCAACCATCATATATTTCTTGTCAAATTATACACATAATAAACTTTTAATGTACCCACACTCAATACAAGAAAACAATAATTTATAAATGTGATAATTAAAATTGTTAAGTCCATACTCTTTCAATTTCAACCCTAAATCATATAATTACTATACGGCACCCATTTGCCCGCGAAACGGATCAATTTTAAGTATTTTCTAAAAATTATAGAAAATCATAAATAATCTAATAAACATAAAACTCTGCATTCACTTTACCCAATTCTTTATAATTTAATTATTAAAATTTTGATAAAGATTTTGTCAAAATTTAACAAACCAGGGGTATTGAGAATCGGGATGTTACACCCACTCTTTGCAGGGCAAAATTATCCTTTTTGGAAAGTTAGAATGCAAATATTTTTGGAGTCTATTGATAGAGGTGTTTGGGACGCAATTTTAAACGGTCCTTTTATTCCTAAAATTACTGAAAATGGAGAAGAGGTACCAAAACCATTTTCTAGAGGTCAGCTGAAGAAAATAGAAAAACCTAATATGATGTTAGGGCTAGAAATATAATTTCATCTGCTTTAACCCTTGATGAGTTTTACAGGATATCGGTTTGTAAGAGTGCTCAAGAAATGTGGGAAATGCTAAGAGTAACCCACGAAGGTACCGATGACGTTAAAAGAGCAAGAAAGAACTCACTAATTCAAGAATATGAGATGTTTCGGATGCAACAAGGGAAAATGATTTTTGAGATTCAAAAGCGTTTCACACATATTGTGAACCATCTCACCAGGTTAGGTAAGATTTTATATTGATGAGTTAAATGTAAAAATTCTTAAATCTTTGGATAGGAAATGGCAACCTAAGGTGACGACCATCATGGAGTCACAAAATCTTGCAACAATGTCTATGGCGGTGCTCTTTGGAAAGTTGAGAGAGCATGAACTTGAACTTGGAAGTCTAAATGATGAAAAAGGTCAACACCAAAAGAGGAACCTTGCCTTCAAAACTGAAATTTCCAAGAGTAAGAACAAGAAGGAGGAAGAAGACTCGGAGAATAAAGATGATGAAAATTTGAGTCTCATGATAAAGAAATTTACAAAGTTCATGAAAGCCAAAGGGAAGCAACCCTTCAAAGGTAATGGAAAGGTAAGAGAAAGTACTTCCTTAAATATTAAATGTTATGGTTGTGGTGAAACAGGACATGTAAAAATCGATTGCCCAAATAAGAAAAATGAAGATCATAAAGGCATGAAATTCTTCAAGAAGAAAGCCTACATTGCTTGGGATGATAGTGACTCAAGTTTGGAGTCAAGTGATTCGGAAATTGAAGCAAACATTTGCTTGATGGCAAAAGACAACATCTTTTCCGACTTTGAGGTGAGTGATTTCGGCTCTTCCTCAAGTGTGATGAAAATGATTATGATGCTTTACAAAATGCATATGGAGAATTGTTTACTGCTTTTAAGGACTTGAAAAATGAATATAAATCTGTGAAAAAGTGTTTGAATAAATCCAAAAAAGAGGTGCAATCCTTAAAACTGAAAATTGTATGTTTAGAGGAAAAAGATAATAAAAATATAGCTTGTGCATCATGTAAAGAGTATGAATATTGATGAGTCCCTAGTTGCCCCGGAGGCGGGAGAGGTCATCCCTAGGAGGATTACTAGAAGCATGACTAGAAGGGAGGTCTCCTCTTTACCTTCCATTTTGAATTTACTTTGTATCTTTACTTAGTATTTTCTTTTTCTAAGTTTTTCACTTATTTTCGCTTTCTTTTTGTAGGCTCACTTTTTGCACCTCCTTTTTGAAGAATGACACCCTTTTTTGGTGAAAAAGAAGCCTTGGATCCATAGGATACATGCATGGGCAGCCCAAAGGTGTAGAACACTCCTTTTTCATGTCCTACACCCCTTTTTGGAGAGGAAGAAGCTTAGGATGCGGGATTGGTTGGCTTGGGACAACCCAAAAGGAAACACACCTCTCTTTTCATGTTCTCCACACCCTTAGAGGTATTTTTGGTGGGCTAGAACGAATTTAACATATTTGGACCATGGGGACTCTAGCCTTTAGGTTTAGGTTAAGTTTATGTCTCCTTTTATAATTTCATCTAGGTCCCTCCCCCAAAAGCCTATAAATAGAAGGTTTCCCCTCATGTAATTAGGTTGAACATTTATGAAAAGTTTGTGAGGTTTCTTAGAGTGTTCCATCTTTTTGAGTGTCTTATCTTGAACCTTGGTTCAAGTGGCGACAACCACCACTTATCTAGGGTGGCTCATCCCCCTAGTGGCGTGCCAACACTCCACCACCACCATAATTCTCTTCTCTTCCTCTTTTCTTCTTTATTTCTTCCCTTCATTTATTTATCCAAGGGGCTGGTCCAATTTTCCAGCCCTTGTCTTTATTCTTTTCTAGTTTCATTTCATCTCTTCCTCCCTCCATAATCCTTGGAAATGAACCTTCACATCTAGATAGGCAACTATCTTAATGTCCAGTGGGAATTTTCCTTGGGTTTGCTTACTTTATTGCTTAAAATTCTGCACCTTATCTTCTTAATTCTGCACCTTACTTTATTTTACATCATTTGGTATTCAGATCTTAGGTTGTTTCTAGTAAGGTATTCTTATTGTTGCTTTGACTTTGTTCCTTGTGTAGTTTGTGTTTTGTGCTCTACATTGTGGTTTTTTTGTGGTCATTTGGTTTGCGGTGCTGCACTCGAAAGTTTGGGCGTGAGGTTAGTCCAATACTACACTCACCTAAGTTTCTTTTTATGGCATGTATGATGTTTGATAAAATGCCTAGCCAAAAAAAAAAATAATTCTGCACTTGATTAAATTACATAATCTTCTAAATTTAGTATCTTTCTAAATGTGCCTAGCCTTTGCTTGAGTTATATGTCTAGTATCTCTTGTTGAAGTTTTCTTTTATTGGCTCCCAATACTTGAAATTGCATGATGCATTAATTAGTTAAATCCATGCATGATGAATTGATCTAGGATCCTAAACATAGGAACTAAGTGATCAAATTTTTGCTAGCAACTTTAAACAACTTTTGGCAAGTCTAGAATCAAGTTAGAACAAAAATATTTTTACAAAAAAGTATCTTGATCAAAACCTTATTGCTTCAAACAAACAAAAAAGGAAAAGAAAAAAAAATTCTGAACTTATAAGATTTGATTCTAGAAATTGTCATAATACTTGGTTGCATGATTAAAATTTGGCAAATTAGTTCCAACATTATAGGAACCTTAGTCTTCTTTATGTGTGTGCTTGGTTGAAAATTTTGATTGCATGTTTTAAGTGCTTCTCAAATTTCTTTCTAGCTTTTCTTGTTTTAGTCTTGTTCAAAGTTTTGTCTAAATTTCCCTCTTAGTAAACCTTCCTTGATTTTGTGCTTTTATTGCTTGTCTTAGGTTTCTTTAAGTTTTGTCTTTGAAAGTTTTCTATTTTTTGGAACTCTTAAGTGTTTTGGTTGGCGTACATCTTTCCATTTGATTGCCATTTTTCAAGAGAAATTTTTAAGACTTTAAAGAGAATTTTGGAACATTTAGAAATTTTTCTACTTGAAGAGTGGAGTGATCCTACCAATCAAACTTGTGTGAGGAGCCAAACACTTGAGTGACTTGATTTACATTTTAACCTTTCATCTTTTGTGTTTTGTGTTAGTTTAACTTATTTTGCAGACATGTTAAATTCCTCTTTAGAGAAGGCAAGCAATGTGGGGGCATCTAATGAAGGACAAATACAAAGTCCAATGGAACAAACTCTAGTGGAATTAATTAAAGAAATGGAATTGTCCCAGAAGGAAAGTGAAAGACATTTGAGGGAGACAATCCAAAGACTAGAAGCTGAGAAGTCCCAAAGAGAGAGAAGACATTCATACTCACCAGGTTCCCAAGAGGAAGAAGATAGGAGATACCATGGAAGGAGGCAATCTAGGAGCACCAACACTCCAAGAAGGAACAACATTAAGATACCCAAGTTCTACGGAGATAATAATCCAGAAGTCTACCTAGACTGGGAGGCTAAAGTGGACCAAATCTTTAATCTAAACCCAGCAGGGGACCAAGAACAAGTAGATTTAGTTGTAGTAGAATTTGAGGGATATGCCATGACTTGGTGGCATAAGGTTTGTAACGATAATTACCAACGGCCACCCGCGACTTCTTGGATGGACATTAAACATTTAATGCGCGCTAGATTCGTTCCTTCCTGCTATAGGAGTGAGCTCTTGTTGAAGCTCCAACGACTTCAACAGGGTAATATGTGTGTGAATGATTACTTCAAGACGCTAGAATCTTTGCTACTTAGGGCCGGTATGCATGATGAAACTAATGAGACTAAGGTAGCTAGGTTTGTTAGTGGTCTTAGAAGAGATATCCAGGACTTAGTAGAATTATACGAATACTCCTCAATTGAAAATGTTTTACATCTTGCCCTTAAAATTGAAGCTCAATTGAAAAGAAAAGATGGGGCTAAAAGGAGTTATTCGCATAATGACTACTACAATTCAAATTGGAAGGACAAGGGCATGGAAAAGGAAAAACTAGAGAGAAACCCTTCCAAAGCTCTCCAAGAGGTGCCCCCTAAGGAAAACCCTTCAAGGAACACCGCTCCTAACACCTCCGCGCCTTAAAGGACTAGTTCCATAAAATGTTTCAAATGTCTTGGGTATGGGCATATTGCTTCAAACTGCCCTACCAAAAGGACTATGATTTTAAGCGCAAACGGAGATGTCGAGAGTGAACATTCCTCCTCATCTGAAGAGAATTCCTCTAAATAGTCTTCCTCAAGTGAGGAAGAGATCACACCTTGTGAAGGCGATTTGTTAATAGTAAGGCGGATGTTGGGTCAAGTCCAGAAGGATCTTGACAATACTCAAAGAGAAAATATTTTTCACACCCGCTGTCTTATTAATGACAAATTGTGTTCACTCATCATCAATGGGGGAAGTTGTGTGAATGTTGCTAGCATGGGGGTAGTAGACAAGCTTGGTTTACCCACTACTCCTCATGCCAAGCCATACAAAATTTCTTGTCTTAGTGAGGAAGGCGAGATAAAGGTCAATAAACAAGTCCTCATTAACTTTGCCATTGGGAACTATAAAGATGAGGTTCTTTGTGATGTTGTGCCAATGGAAGCATCCCATATGTTACTTGGTAGGTCGTGGCAATTTGATAAACAAACCTTTCATGACGGCTATACAAACAAGTTTTCTTTTAACTTCCAAGGGCGCAAGATCACTTTGAAACCCCTTTCCCTTCAAGAAGTTAGTAAGGACCAAGAAAAAATGCAAAAAGAGAAAAGAAAACGAAACAAAGAGAGAAAAAAAAGAGAAGGGGTCAACCTCCAAGGCGAAGGGCATCATGATCTCCCACAAGGGGATTAATAAGGTACTTTTAGCTCATAAACCCCTACTCTTAGCATATCCTCCTCTAGGTTCTTCCCCTGCATTTCATGAACAATCTCCAAGTTTGTCCAAGAGTATAGAGTTAGTATTGGATGAATTTCAGGATGTTTTTAAAGAACCTCCTAAGGGGCTTCCATCTCTAAGGGGGATCGAACATCAAATAGACTTCTTACCTAGTTCATCCATTCCTAACCGGCCGACTTATAGGGCAAACCCAGAAGAGTCTAGAGATATTGAAAGGCAAGTTGAGGAATTAAAAGTTAAGGGTTGGGTCCAAGATAGCATGAGTCCTTGTGCAATGCCGATAATTCTCGTCCCTAAAAAGGATGGGAGTTGGCGGATGTGCACGAACTGTAGGGCAATCAATAATATAATTGTTAAGTATAGGCACCCAATTCCAAGGCTGGATGACTTGCTAGATGAGTTACATGGAGCTTCCGTGTTTTCCAAAATTGATCTGAAGAGCGGATATAATCAAATTAGAATCAAAGAAGGAGATGAATGGAAAACCGCTTTCAAGACCAAATTTGGACTATACGAATGGTTGGTCATGCCCTTTGGCCTAACCAATGCTCCGAGTACATTCATGCGACTAATGCATCACGTGCTCCAGTCTTTTATAGGCAAGTTTGTAGTGGTATACTTTGATGACATCTTAGTCTATAGCTTGTTTGAGGAAGAGCATGTGTATCATCTTAGGAGTGTACTTGAAACCCTTAGGAAAGAGACCTTGTATGAAAATAGGGAGAAGTGCATTTTTGGCATGGATCATGTAGTCTTCCTAGGGTTTGTAGTGAGTTCAAAGGGAGTCCAAGTGGATGAAGAAAAAGTGGCAGCAATTAGAGATTGGCCAACTCCCATAAATGTGAGTGAAGTGAGGAGTTTTCATGGGTTGGCTAGTTTCTATAGAAGATTTGTTAAATATTTTAGTACAATTGCAGGCCCCTTGAATGAAATAGTGAAGAAGGTTGTGGGTTTTCAATGGGGCAAGGATCAGGAAAATGTTTTTCAAACACTTAAAGAAAAATTGATCAATGCACCACTCCTAGCCCTTCCAAACTTCACCAAGTCATTTGAGGTTGAGTGTGATGTTTCAAATATAGGCATTGGGGCAGTCTTGCTTCAGGAAGGCCACCCCATAGCTTACTTCAGTGAGAAGATGAAAGGGAGTCATCTCAATTACTCCACCTATGACAAAGAGTTATATGCTCTTGTTAGGGCTTTACAAACTTGGCAACATTATCTTCTTCCAAAGGAGTTTGTGGTTCATAGTGATCATGAATCCTTTAAATTTTTGAAAGGCCAAAACAAACTTAGCAAGAGACATGCTAGGTGGGTAGAGTTCATTGAGAAATTTCCTTATGTGATCAAACACAAGCAAGGGAGGAGTAACATAGTGGTTGATGCTCTATCAAGGAGACATACTTTGTTAAGCCTTTTAGAAACAAAATTTTTAAGCTTTGATCATATTCGGGAACTGTATCCTAGAGATGATGACTTTTCCAAGATTTACAGTGAATGCCTAAAGGGGGGTCATAAGGACTTTTACATTCACAAAGACTATCTTTTCAAAGGAAAAAGGATTTGTGTACCCCAGGGGTCCTTAAGGGCTTCACTTGTCAAGGAGTCTCATGAGGGTGGTTTAATGGGACATTTTGGGGTGTCTAAGACCTTAGAAATCCTTAGTGAACACTTTTACTGCCCACACATGAAGAGACATGTTGAAAAAAAAAATTGTGAAAACTGCATTGCATGTAAGAAAGCCAAGTTTAGGGTCCAACCTCATGGACTTTACACCCCTTTGCCCATTCCTACTTCGCCTTGGGTAGACATATCCATGGATTTTGTACTTGGGCTTCCAAGGACAAAGCGAGGAATGGATTCCATCTTCATGGTAGTGGATCGATTTTCAAAAATGGCCCATTTTATCCCCTGCCACAAGACGGATGATTCATGCCTAGTTGCAAATCTCTTCTTTAGAGAAGTTGTTAGATTGCATGAGATACCTAGGACAATTGTATCTGATAGAGATAATAAGTTCTTGAGTCACTTCTAGAGGACACTATGGAGAAAACTTGGAACTAAACTCCTTTTTTCAACCACTTGCCACCCCCAAACAGATGGTCAAACAGAAGTAGTGAATAGAACTTTGTCTCAACTATTAAGATGCATGATTTCTAGGAACCCCAAAGAGTGGGAGAACATAATTCCCCATGTAGAGTTTGCATATAACTGGGTGGTTCATTCCACTACCTCCCACTCTCCTTTTGAGGTCGTTTATGAATTTAGTCCCTTAACACCTTTAGATCTTCTTCCTCTACCTACCCATGAAGCTTGGACTAGCCAAGATGGTCTAGAAAAATCTAAGATCATTAAGGACCTGCATGCCTGAGTTAGAGCCAACATCGAGAGGAAAGTAGGTCAGTATAGCAAGCATGCCAATAAGGGAAGAAAGGAAGTCATCTTCCAACCTGGTGATTGGGTATGCCTTCACTTGAGAAAGGAGCGGTTCCTGACTCAAAGGAAGTCCAAACTTAACCCCCGAGGTGACGGACCTTTCCAAATAGTTAGGAAAAAAAACAATAATGCATATGAGTTAGATCTACCAGCCGAATATAACATTAGTAACTTTTTAATGTTGGTGAGCTTACTCCTTTTGATGCAGGTTTTGCAAATTCGTGGACGAATTCTCTCCAAGGAGGAGAGGATGATGAGTCCCTAGTTGCCCCGGAGGCGGGAGAGTTCATCCCTAGGATAGAAGCATGACGAGAACGGAGGTCTCCTCTTTACCTTCCATTTTGAATTTACTTAGTATCTTTACATAGTATTTTCTTTTTCTAAATTTTTCACTTATTTTCGCTTTCTTTTTGTAGGCTCACTTTTTGCACCTCCTTTTTTAAGAATACCACCTTTTTTTGGTGGAAAAGAAGCCTT
The DNA here is from genome assembly GCA_963425845.1 of Sphenostylis stenocarpa. NCBI lineage: Eukaryota > Viridiplantae > Streptophyta > Magnoliopsida > Fabales > Fabaceae > Sphenostylis > Sphenostylis stenocarpa. Next base: position 21,171,576 of record OY731401.1, on the reverse strand, counting down.
TGATGCATAGGATACATGCATGGGCAGCCAAAAGGTGTAGGACACTCCTTTTTCATGTCCTACACCCCTTTTTGGAGAGGAAGAAGCTTAGGATGCGGGATTGGTTGGCTTGGGACAACCCAAAAGGAAACACACCTCTTTTTCATGTTCTCCACACCCTTAGAAGTATTTTTGGTGGGCTAGAACGAATTTAACATATTTGGACCATGGGGACTCTAGCCTTTAGGTTTAGGTTAAGTTTATGTCTCCTTTTATAATTTCATCTAGGTCCCTCCCCCAAAAGCCTATAAATAGAAGGTTTCCCCTCATGTAATTAGGTTGAACATTTATGAAAAGTTTGTGAGGTTTCTTAGAGTGTTCCATCTCTTTAAGTGTCTTATCTTGAATCTTGGTTAAAGTGGCGGCAACCACCACTTATATAGGGTGGCTCATCCCCCTAGTGGCGTGCCAACACTCCACCACCACCATAATTCTCTTCTCTTCCTCTTTTCTTCTTTATTTCTTCCCTTCATTTATTTATCCAAGGGGCTGGTCCAATTTTCCAGCCCTTGTCTTTATTCTTTTCTAGTTTCATTTCATCTCTTCCTCCCTCCATAATCCTTGGAAATGAACCTTCACATCTAGATAGGCAACTATCTTAATGTCCTGTGCGAATTTTCCTTGGGTTTGCTTACTTTATTGCTTAAAATTCTGCACCTTATCTTCTTACAATTCTGCACCTTACTTTATTTTACATCAAATATGATATTGATATACTTAGCCATTTGCTTGATAAAGCTAAGAAAGAAATAAGTGATAGTTATAAGGATAAGGCTATTATTCAAAATAGAGAAAACTATCATGTTCCATTGAAAAAGCCTAAAAATAGAAATAGAAGAGTATGGGTTGAAAAAGGAACTAAAACTTCAAAAGTTAGAAATGTATAATATTCAAAGATTACATCTAATGCATGCTTTTATTGTATGAAACATGGTCATACTTCAAATAGGTGTAGAATTAAGCATTTTGATGTTCCTAAAGGAAAATATGTTTGGGTTCCTATAGTGAAATGATTTAATTGTCTCTAACCCCAAGGACCCAAAAGTTATGGGGACTGTAGACCCCTAATCTTGCCCGGCCTCAGAATAAAGTCAGAAAGCTTCCTATTTGAAGACGGCTGAAGCCTAACAAGCCACTAGTAGAGACTATTAGGCTCCCGTACTAAGATAGGAATGTTTTTTGGCCCGAAAAATAAGTTTCTCGCCCTGAAGGGACGAGACCGCCGTCTGGAATGTCCAGACCGCCGTCTCGCCTCACGCCATGGACGAGACCGCCGTCTCGTTTGTCCAGACGGTGGTCTCGCCACTGCAAAGGACGAGACGGCGGTCTGGAATCTCCAGACGGCGGTCTCGACCCTGTCAGACGAGACCGGCGGTCTCACCACTGTCAGGCGCGAAAACCTATAAATAGGGGCTCTCTCCCCCTCATTTTCATACACCAAGCACAGTAGCTCTCCCTTCTCTCTAGATTTTCTCTCTCTAGAACCCCTCCGAAGCATTTCCAGAGTTTCTGAGTGTCTCTAGGTATAAATTGAGTGTTCTAAATCTTTTTTAGAATCCCTCCGAGGCATTTCCGGAGTTTCTGAGAGTTGTAGAGTGAAGGGTTGCCAAAAAGCACCCACTCTTTAAAGAGAAATATATAAAGCTTGCTTTGGAGGTGCACCCTCTCTCTTTCTAATTTTACCGCTTTCATTTAAATTTATGCAATAGACGTTAGGGCCATGTAGTCATAATCTTTAAATACCGCACAATAAAAGGGTAAAAGTGCAATTTTCTAGTTTAATTATTTATCCAAAGTAGCCAGCCTATCATAGGGAACCCAAAAGGGGCGTCGTAAAGGAACTAATACTTCCTTTACGCGTAACTAACTCCCTTACCCAACTCTAGTTCTAATGACCAAAGTTGGTTTTCGAAAACCAACGCCTTTTTAACACCTTTTCCGATGTTTCTGGTAAAAACATCGGTGGCGACTCCACAAACCCTTCAAAACCCGTTCTTGGGTTAGCCCGGTCATCGGACAACCCAAAAACACTTTTCGAAAACCTCGTCTCTAGGTTAGCCCAGTTATCGGACAACCTAAGGACGTTGTAACCACCCATAAAAAACGCGAAAACAAGAGGGTCGAAAAAACCATCGCGTCGCTCCGACCGCCCCTTTTCGGGAGGAGGCGACAGATGGCGACTCCACTGGCGAAGCCTAGAGAGTTGATCCCATTTAGTGATGGGCTGGCTTAAAAATAATTAAACCAAGAAAATAGCGCTTTTACCCTGCCTTGTATTATAACATGCTTTATTGTTTGGCTTTCAAATAACTGTTGCTTGTTTATACTTACGCAATTGATTGAAATATAAATTGCACACAAACCCTCGCACACTACAGTTCCCTCTATACCCGGGGGCAAGTGAGATAACCATAGGGAGTGGGTGGCAGGTACGGTTCGCTGTAGTCAGGGCCTTGTGCCCACCAGTGTGATCGAAAACCACCACTCAAGGTGATAACCTTCCTCTTTTGGCAACAAGACCGACTCTGGCCTTAGTGTTGAGCATGGTCGGACGGCTGGAGAGTGGGGACCCTATAATGGGGGCACCTTGGGGGCCTTAGCCTGGTAAGAACAGTTAGAACCTACCTTGACCAATGCACTTTTCTGGAGGAAAACCCTACCTCGTGATAAAAACGAAATTTTGCCTGTTCGGGGATGATCGAATTGCGTGTGCATATGATTGTTGCATTTATATGTTGCATGGCATAAACAAACAACAGAACAAAAAAAAATACTTTCGCAAATAAACACCCTTATCTCGGACAGTCTGCCTTTTAGCTAGCCTGGTTTCAGGTTCTTTGTAAGCTAAGTAGCCACGCAGTTCCGACAGAAGAGATAAGGGACGCTAAATACTTTTCGCATAAAGCCATATTTTATCTCGGACAGTCTGCCTTTTAGCTAGCCTGGTTTCAGGTTCTTTGTAAGCTAAGTAGCCACGCAGTCCGACAGAAGAGATAAAAGGCTATAAAATAAATCCAAAATAAATAAAATAATAATAAACAAAATCAAAACATTTATAAAAATAATTTTGACAAAGTCGTATCATTCATATTACATCATGTCATTAGTGGAAAAACCAAGAGAGAAAAATAAGTGCGTAAGGAAAGTATGAATACGCATCATTTTAATAAACCCCTAAAAAATGGGTCTTAGAGGCGTTTTTTGGGAAAATTACTGGGCCAAATCCGCTTTGGGTATTTGCAGCTTGGTTCTTCACCCTTTTCTCTTCGTTTTGACATGCTGTGCGTCCAAATCGGACAACCCAGTCAAAAGTTATGCCACTTTGAACATCTACTGCCCTTTTGTACTAGTGCATGCATAAATACATTTATTCTAGGGAGCACTAGATATCCCTAAGACAATGGCGAAAGAGACCCCGAGCACATTTATGACCTTCGCGACAAGGAAGGAATAAATGTACTAAGGTACGATGGTGACCCCCATTATACTTGTCAAGTTTGTGATGGGAAAGGAACCATTACACCAAGGTGGGTAGGATACCCCACAAAGCATAAGCTTTAAGGAGGATACCTAAGCCATTGTCTTAAGGAATATCCATCTTTTAAACAATAAAAATCTTTTTGCATTCTAGAAAGCGGCTGGTATTCTTCATGCCCTCATCCGCATACAAAAAAACAAAAAAAAAACAAACACAAAATCCCAAACACTATCATACATCATGTTAGAAAATAAAACATGATAATGTTTAGAAAAAAACAAACACTTGCATACATGCCTCCACCAAACTTCATCCTCATGCATCTAATAATAGGCAGTCGAAGAAGTGGATATTCCTCAATACCATGAGAAGAGGATTAGGGCATTCGCATGCCATGCACGGGAAGTCAAAAAGAAAATAAATAGAAATATTTACCCGCCTATGGGTTCATTTAGGCTTCTCCGCTTTCAAAAAACAAATGTACTTCGAAACATTGCATTGAGGAATGTACACTGTCTGGATGAAATAAATAAAATTGTTTGTTCAAACGTCTACTGCATTCATAAATTGCATTCATTCTCACTTTAATAATAATAAGATAATAAAAAGAAAGGATTAGGCAATGTGCTTTCCACAAATCAGAATAAGATGGAGAGTGAGCCTAGTTATCTCCAACGGTTGATCCGCCTAAGAAGGATAATAAGCCTCAACCATTGGATATCCAAGTTAATAAGGAAGAGGGGGCAAGGAGGCCGTTGCATTTATTTATGTCTCGAACCAAATAAAGTTGTACCATTGAGATACGCAGAAACATCGTCCATCAATGAAGATATCTCCAGTATAGCCAACATTCAGGGGCAGAATTAGAAGTGAAACAATCTACACCCCCAGGAGCTATAAGACAATGCTTCCAAGAATAAAGGAAAAATAATAAGACTGAAGAAAGACATAAACCAAAAAGGAAATTGAAGAGACTTTGGATTCACGACGCTGAGGCAATTCTTTCGACGCTCCGCCAAAGAGACAAACTCAGGGTAGGCGACAAGCTAGTCGTAGTTTGAGCTAGAAACGACATTCGGATCAACAAATCATTTGCCCTACCTTGGATGGATGCGGCGTAAGAGGACATTTTTCGAAATATGAAAAGACTTCCCCAACAATATGAAGGTGACCCACATGATGAGGAAATATGAATGCCACCCAAACCAAGGGCTCATTAGAAACTCTCAAGGAATAAGGGAGCCACCAGATTTTAAAGACAATCCTTTAAAGCATGGCCTAAAACATGACCCTATAAAGGATCAAGCTACATGGAGAAAAGGGAAGTCTCCCCTCTGCAGCTCGAATCAGATTTTCCCAAACAGAGGGGTTCAAGCGTCAAAAGCGACTTTAGTCATTAGGTGTTCTTCTGATTCTTAGGATTTGTAAATCCAATGACTATTAGAGATTACTCCTCGGGGCTAGCCCGACCCCCGAGCATTGTAGGGCACATATTTCCCTATTAATTACAAAGAATGTCATTCTTACTATCTGCTTCTCTTCTTGCTATTCATGTCTAAACCTCATTAATAACCATGTTTAAGCAAACGTTTTCAAAAGTGTGTCAAAGTAATCAAAATGCGCCATTGACCAAAATAAAAGTCAAATCACTCATCACCACTAATTGACTAGAAACACAAAACAAAGTTTTACCTCGTCATAAGTAAAGCCGTGTTTCGCCAATGTTGTGCAAAAAGAAAAAAAAATCAAAAGAAGCCCATAAAAACTAAAGGTAAAAAAAGAGGGCAAGATACCCGGTAGGAAACCCACTAAGGGGGCTACGCAAAAGATAGGGTCAACCCGGTAGGACACCCGAACAAAAATAAAGGGTAGCCTAGGCAAAAGTTAGGGTTACAAAATAAGGTCCGCTAGGATTCCCCAAAAATATACAAAAAAAAGAAACCTAGACAAAAGTTAGGACAAAACAAAGCAAAACACAACATCCTAAGCTGAAAACCCAAAGGGCAGACTAGGAAAGTCAATCAGTCATAACAAGCGCCATAGAATAAGACGCCACTCCATAAACAAAACGTTTGTCTAAACTAGCCTAAACACATTAACCAACCTTGGCTAGCCGTGCTTACAAAAACCATTTTCTGTCAAAATAAAACAATTCTAAAACACAAGCCTTTGAATTAAATATCCTCTTCCTTCTTTTCTCTTGACCCTTACCACTACGACATTCTAGTGATTAGTAGGGAAATGTGGAGATAATAATCAATAGGAGGATCGACATCCCCAAGGAAAGGGAGGGGCGCACTAACATGGCAAGTCGCTCTACAATTAGTACAATCATTCTTCGGTCATGAAAAAATCGAGACGGCAAAATTGGTACAACCTATCCCTGTCGACGAAAGCACATAACGTCGGAAGCTCATCAGAAGCTAAAGCACATTGGTTAATCCTTTTGAAAAATTAATTGAAATAGTATTATAGGATGCATATCGCAAACATTGCATGCATATGATAGGCTCCTATCGCTCAAAAAAGAAGAGAAAGAAAAAATGACAATAAAAAGAATAATGCCTGCTAGGAGATTCTTAGGCAAAAGTTAGGGTAGCCTGCTAGATCGAAAACCCGCAAAGGGCGATCTAGGCAAAAGTTAGGGCGTTCATAAAAAAGGAAAAAGCCCGCTAAGATATCCTAGGCAAAAATTAAGGCAGCCCGCTAGACCAAAAAACCCCAAAAGGGCGGTCTAGGCAAAAGATAGGGCTAAACCAAAAAATGAATAAAAGAGAGGGGTCCTTCATCATAATCATGAGAGTCCAGCAGGAGAATGCCAGTCACTTTTCCAGATGCATCAATCAAAAAGAAAAGATTGCATTTAAAGCATCCACACACAAGTAGTCGCACAAAACGACTTTGTCAAGGTAAAAAATAAAAAATAAAAAATCACTTTAAATAAAAAACAAAAACGAAAAGCATTCATGCATATAAGGATAATAGCTCCATGTTTGTGATTGAAAACAAGATCACTGAGACTGAGTCTCCAAATAAAGCCTTCAAGAAAATGGAGCAAGTTGTCAATCAAGCGACTCATCAAAATAAGAGCTTCCAAAAATCAAGAGCTCCAGCTACCATCCTTCTACCCAGAAAAGAAGGCACAAGAAAGTAATAAGTCTCCAAACATTGCTCTCCCTCAAGAAAGAAGAGTGAGTTGTCATAAGAAGCTTCCAGAAGCCAAAGCTCCAAACATCACCCAATAAAAGAGGGCACAATCATCAGACATCATAAAAAGCCGACGGAAAGGCTTAGTCATCCCCAAAAGGATCCTTGCCTACTCCAGAGGCAAAACAAAAATACTCCTCACGACTCAGCATTACCACCACATGAGTCATCAAGCACACTCACCCAAAGTCTCCTCCACACTCCCCAATGGAGAATAAAGGCTTCAAGAGCCCATCATCATCAATAGTCAAAAGAGTCCAATCTCCATACCAACAAGGGCTCAACAAAAAAGGAAAAAAGAAGAAAACCCTTGCATCCCTAACGGATGTCCAAAAAGGCCATGACAGAGAGGGCCGAATAAAAATCCTCAAGTGGATCTCCAAAAAAATTCAACAAAAAAGGAATCAGAAATTCCCATCCCCCAGTGGAATAAGAGCTTCACAAGTATAGCTCGCATCAACATCAATCAAAGAGCCAATACTTCATTCCTAGAAAAGAAAAATCAGATCCCCAGGAAGTCAACTAATTCCCTGGTGGATCACTAAAGAAATAAAACGTCATCCCTAGTGGACCTTCCCCAAAAAGAAAGGAAAAAGCCAGCGTAATAAAAAGAGACTAAAAAGTAAAAAGGCTTACGCATTATCCCCACAAAAGCCAGATTTCAAAATCGCGATAAAAAAGAGATAAATCACGGAAAAAAGGCGAAATCAAAACCATGGCAGCAGAATAAAGAGCTTCAAGGAAAATAGCTTTAACCTTCTACACCAATAAACGAAGGTGCACCAAAAAAAGCCAACGGAAAGGCTTGATCATCCCCAGCGGAATAAGAGCATAGGCAAAGCCAACTCAAAACAACATCATTCAACAAGGAGTCAAAAACTCCATTTCTCCTAGGGGGCAAGACAAAATAGATCTCTCGGGTAAACAATCAAACCCCGGCGGATCATCAAAAAGAAAAACTATCCCCGACGAGCCTACGACGGAGGCAAACTACCAATTCATATCCTCGGGGAGTTAATCGCCTATAACACCCAATATGAATATCCCCAAGGAAATGCAAAGCCTTCACTCCCAAGAAAGCCTCTGCCTACTCAGAGGCTAGCAAAGAGCCAATATCCCCAAGAAATGGGAAATCAACCTATGCAAGAGGCAATACAAGTCCAAAGCACAAAGCTTCCAATAAAGCATTTGCCTACTCAGAGGTATTATCAAGAGCAACTATCCTCAAGTGGAACATCAGCCTATGTCGAGGCGGAAAACGACAAGTATAAAGCCTTCACCACTATTGAAGCATCTGCCTAATCAAGAGGCACAATCGACAGAAACCACAAATCCCCAGAGGATTTCTGCCTACCTAAGAGGCACACATCAAAAATTCCCGACCAACCAGCAAGAGTCGGATAACTACCACCAAAAAACAAAGAATCCCCAGCAACCAACAAAGCTGGATGGACAACCAACAAAATCCCCGGCACAGCCCGGACGACCATCAAGCACAAGAACATTTACCAAAACAGAAATCACTCCCCATGGAGTCGGCGCATGATCAGAATCAGTAAGCTGCCACCATCGCCAAAGGATCAGCTACCGCAAGAAGGGGCATCCAGAGGCACTAAACCAGACGAGGGTTCGTACTCGTCAACCAAAGGATCAGCTACCGCAAGATGGAGCATCCGGAGGTCAAACACCAGATAGGGGTGTAAACTCATCAAGCCTTACAAAAGGGGGCTTACCGGGCGGGGGTTAGTACTCGTCAAACACCAGATGGGGGTGTAAACTCATCAGGCCTTACAAAAGGGGGCTTACCGGGCGGGGGTTAATACTCGTCAAACCAGATGGGGGTTCGTACTCATTAGCCGAAGGGGTCAGCTACCGCGTCGAAGGAGCATCCCGGAAGCGCACAACACAACATCTCCCCAGAAGATCATCCGCCGCAAAGACGGAATATGTGAAAGGAAACCGGGCAAGAGGGTCAACTCCTTTACCCTCCAGTCGATCACCTTGGCACAAAAGGCCAGCAGTCGACTGATCGGGTAAAGGGGGGGCAGCTGTAGACCCCTAATCTTGCCCGGCCTCAGAATAAAGTCAGAAAGCTTCCTATTTGAAGACGGTCGAAGCCTAACAAGCCACTAGGAGAGACTATTAGGCTCTCGTACTAAGATAGGAAGGTTTTTTGGCCCGAAAAATAAGTTTCTCGCCCTGAAGGGACGAGACCGCCGTCTGGAATGTCCAGACCGCCGTCTCGCCTCACGCCAGGGACGAGACCGCCGTCTCGTTTGTCCAGACGGCGGTCTCGCCACTGCAAAGGACGAGACGGCGGTCTGGGTTTTCCAGACGGCGGTCTCGACCTCCTGCCATGGTCGAGACGGCGGTCTGGAATCTCCAGATGGCGGTCTCGACCCTGTCAGACGAGACCGGCGGTCTCGCCACTGTCAGGCGCGAAAACCTATAAATAGGGGCTCTCTCCCCCTCATTTCCACACACCAAGCACAGTAGCTCTCCCTTCTCTCTAGATTTTCTCTCTCTAGAACCCCTCTGAAGCATTTCTGGAGTTTCTGAGTGTCTCTAGGTATAAATTGAGTGTTCTAAATATTCTTTAGAATCCCTTCGAGGCATTTCCGGAGTTTCTGAGAGTTGTAGAGTGAAGGGTTGCCAAAAAGCACCCACTCTTTAAAGAGAAATATATAAAGCTTGCTTTGGAGGTGCACCCTCTCTCTTTCTAATTTTACCGCTTTCATTTAAATTTATGCAATAGACGTTAGGGCCATGTAGTCATAATCTTTAAATACCGCACAATAAAAGGGTAAAAGCGCAATTTTCTAGTTTAATTATTTATCCAAAGTAGCCAGCCTATCATAGGGAACCCGAAAGGGGCGTCGTAAAGGAACTAATACTTCCTTTACGCGTAACTAACTCCCTTACCCAACTCTGGTTCTAATGACCAAAGTTGGTTTTCGAAAACCAACGCCTTTTTAACACCTCTTCCGATGTTTCCGGTAAAAACATCGGTGGCGACTCCACGAACCCTTCAAAACCCGTTCTTGGGTTAGCCTGGTCATCGGACAACCCAAGAACAGTTTTCGAAAACCTCGTCTCTAGGTTAGCCCGGTTATCGGACAACCTAAGGACGTTGTAACCACCCATAAAAAACGTGAAAACAAGAGGGTCGAAAAACCATCGCGTCGCTCCGACCACCCCTTTTCGGGAGGCGGCGACAGGGACCTAAGATTATCATGTTCTTGTTTTGTAGGAAACTTCCAAATCCAAGAAGTCTATGTGGTTTCTTGACAGTGGATGTTCAAGACATATGACCAGAGACAAAACTAAATTTGTGAGTTTCAAAGCTAAAGAACAAGGATATGTAACCTATGGGACAACAACAAAGGAAGAATACTTGAAACCGGAAACATTGGTGGTGCAAATACTTTGGAGATAAAGGATGTGCTTCTTGTTGATGGGCTAAAGCATAATCTCCTAAGTATAAGTCAACTTTGTGACAAAGGATTCAAGGTAATCTTTGAAAGTAAATTTTGTACCATACATTTAAAGGATTATGAAAATATAGCATTGAAAGGCATTAGGCATAATAATATCTATTTGATTGATTTGGATTGTGTACATAACACTAGTATAACATGTTTAGTTGCTAAGGAAGAAACCCATGGTTATGGCATAAGAGAGCGGCTCATATAAATATGCATCAATTAAACAAATTAATATCAAAGGACTTAGTTGTTGGTTTGCCTAAGTTAAAATTTAAAAAAGATAGATTATGTGATGCATGTTAAAAAGGTAAACAAGTGAAATCATCCTTTAAATCAAAGAATGTTATTTCCACATCAAAACCTTTAGAACTTTTACATTTAGATTTATTTGGTCCATCTAGGATAAAATTTTTTGGTGGAAATTATTATGCTCTTGTAATTGTTGATGATTTCTCTAGCTACACTTGGACATTTTTCTTAACTTTAAAGAGTGAAGCTTTTAAGGTCTTTAGGAAGTTTGCAAAGCAAATTCAAGATGAGAAAGAATTAAGAATTAAAGTGTTAAGAAGTGACCATGGTGGAGAATTTCAAAATGAATGGTTTGAAAATTATTGTGAGGAAAATGGTATTTTGCATAATTTTTCTGCACCTAGGACTCCCCAACAAAATGGTGTAGTAGAAAGGAAAAATAGGTCACTAGAGGAACTTGCTAGAACAATGTTGAATGAATCAAATGTTCCTAAGTATTTTTGGGCTCATGCTGTAAGTACTGCATGTTATGTATTGAATAGGATGCTTATTAGGCCAATTATTAAATCAACTCCTTATGAACTGTTAAATGGCAGAAAGCCTAATGTTGCTCATTTAAAAATATTTGGATGTAAATGCTTTGTTTTAAATAATGGAAAAGATAACTTAGGAAAATTTGACTCAAAAGCCGATGAGGGCATTTTCTTAGGTTATTCACTAACTAGCAAAGCGTATAGAGTGTTCAATAGAAGAACTTTAAATGTTGAAGAATCTGTACATGTCACCTTTGATGAAATTGTAGACCTTGAGGGAAATCCTCTTGAGTCAAATAAAGAATTTGCAGGTGATGATGAGTACATAAGAGAGGCTCTAGAAGAAATGTATTTGAATGAGAATGAGTCATCTCAACCAACTGAATTGACAAAAGAGTGGCAATCACTAAGAGGACTTTCAATGGACAATATAATTGGTGATATCTCAAAAGGGGTAAGAACTAGAAATATGACAAATTTTTGCATGTCTGTAGCTTTTGTTTCACAAATAGAACCCAAAAGTGTTGAGGAAGCTTTTAAAGATGACCAATGGTGCATAGCAATGTAAGAATAACTTAATCAATTTGAAAGAAATCAAGTCTGGGAATTAATTCCAAGAGAAGAATCTCATCAAGTGATTGGAACAAAATGGGTATTTAGAAACAAACTTGATGAAGATGGAAATATAACAAAGAACAAAGCCAGACTTGTTGCCAAAGGTTACTATCAAGAGGAAGGTATTGATTATGATGAAACTTATGCTCCTGTTGCCAGGTTAGAGGCTATACGCTTACTTCTTGCTTATACCTCATTGATGAAATTTAAGCTTTATCAAATGGATGTTAAAAGTGCATTTTTGAATGGGTTTATCAAAGAGGAAGTTTATGTGGAACAACCCCCTGGATTTGAAGATTTTAAATATCCTAACCATATTTTTAAATTGAAGAAAGCTTTATATGGTTTGAAACAAGCTCCTAGGTCTTGGTATGAAAGATTAAGTAGTTTTCTAATTTCAAATGACTTTTCTAGAGGAAAAATTGATTCCACCCTGTTTATTAAGAAGGTTAAGGAACATATTCGGTTAGTTCAAGTATATGTTGATGATATTATTTTTGGATCAACTGATAATTCTTTGTGTGAAGGATTTGCTAAGATAATGCAGGGTGAATTTGAAATGTCTATGATGGGAGAATTAACATTCTTTCTTGGACTTCAAATTAAGCAACTTAAATATGGCACCTTTGTGTCTCAAACCAAACACTGCAAAGAGATTCTCAAGAAATTTGGAATGGACACTTCAAAGGAAGCTAACACACCCATAGGAACATCATGCTATTTAGACAAGGATGAATCAGATTTCAAGCATGTCCAAAAGAATCATATTTAACTACAGTAAAAAAGAATTTTAAAATATTTAAAAGGAACTACAGGAACAGGTTTATGGTATCCATCTGAAGCTTCTCCTAGATTAATAGGATATTCTGATGCTGATTATGGTGGATGTAAGATTGATAGAAAGAGTACTAGTGGAACATGTCATATGTTAGGATCATCTTTAGTATCTTGGCATTCTAAGAAACAAGCATGTGTTGCTTTGTCCACAACTGAAGCTGAATATATTGCAGCTGGAAATTGTTGTGCACAAATCCTATGGATGAAGCAACAACTAGAAGATTATAATATTTTTCTAGATGATATTCCTTTGATGTGTGATAATAAAAGTGCAATCAATCTTACTAAGAATCTAGTAATGCACTCTAGAACTAAGCATATAGAGATTAGGCATCATTTCTTAAGAGATCATATTAGTAAGGGAAATTGTAAAATTGAATATGTTGATACAAAGCATCAATTAGCAGATATTTTTACTAAACCTCTTCCCAAAGATAGATTCTATGATCTTAGAAGAGACTTAGGAATATTAGAAATAGCCTAAATTCTGCTTAACTGATCAATTTTTGCATTTTGTACTGTAATAATCGATTATATAGGGATTTAATCGATTATCATGTGCCTAAACCTTAAAAAAAATTGATGATCTCTCTGGAATAATCGATTATTTTGGGAAATAATCGATTATCTGCACCAAAATCAGAAAATTCTCTCTAGAATAATCGATTATTTGAAGAAATAATCGATTATCTGCTATTTAATCAATTAATAGAACCAATTAATCAATTATCCTGTGCACTTGAAGGTTTAATCGATTATCAGAAGCATTTAATCGATTATTCTGCGTCGTTTTTGATAAACTAGTCGTTTGTAACGGCTATTTTGGCTCCAATTCTCCTCCAACTAGCCGTTTATGACCGTTAAGATGTTTCTCTATATATAGGAAGGCTCCAATTCACATTTACACACCTCCAAACCTTGAATCAAAGCATTCTACAATCATTCAAGCTCTCTTGTCTCCTCAAAACCTTATTCTTCTCAAAAACTTGTTCAAGCACTCTTGTTTCCTCTCTTTCTAATCTAAATGGCTTCATCATCTCGTAGTAAGATCCCAACAAGGAGAAGATCTGCTCCTTCTTTTCATCCCCGTCCCAATTCAATTGAAGGATGGATCTCCGACGATGAAGGAAGACAGGAATTCCTGACTTTCTGGAAAGGAAGGGGCATTATCACTCCCAAATATATTATTGGTGATCAATTCATCAATAGGGGCTTCAACTTTCCAAATCTTCTTGAGCTGCAAGGTGTCCTTCCATTCATAGAAATGCAAGGTACTTACTACCCAGATTTAGTTAGGGTCTTCTATTCCCGTTTTAAATATAGAGATCATATCGCCACTTCTAGAGTAAAGGGTGTGACCATCATCCTTGATGATGATATCTGGGAAAATGTTGCCCACTTTCCTTTAAGGGAGGATGCTATCAATGTTCTTGCGGATTTAGAAGATTTTAATAGAATTATGGCTTACCGCTCATTTCTCCGCAACCCCTCTATGGAAATTGGCCGACTACTATTGGCCGGACCATTAAAGAAAGAAGAACACATGTTGTTGCATATGATTGTATGGATTCTGTGTCCTCGAGCAACCAATCATACACAATGTTCATCTATTGATCTTCGCATTATTCATGCCATCATGAATAATGAGCCAATTGATTGGGGTAGTCTTGTCACTATGACCATGCTTAAAGCTAAGCGTCATCCAACCTTTAAAATCCCATATGCTCTTCTTATTTCTTGTATCTTAGAATACAAGGGAGTAAATGTTGAAGGAGAACAAAAGGCCAGGACGTTAAATTCAAATTGAATGCTTGACAGCATGCTCACTCAGCTACAAATGGTGCGTGTAAATGGAATTTACGTTCACAAAGATGATGCTTCCAACATGGCTGAAGATGCTCAAGATTCTGATGAAGATATGCCTGATGCTAAAATGCCTGCTGAAAACATTCATACTACTGGGACATCATCTGCTCATCCTACATCCGTTGGTCTATAGAAGATATGTTGTTTGATATGAATCAACGAATGCAAAAGTTTTTCACTATCTCTCAAGAACGGCATTAGGAAATCATTCGTCGTATTTCGAATGTAGATGATAGAGTTTGTAACTTAGAAGATAGATTTGATGCCCAATTTAACAGTTATGAAAGTGAAGAGTTTTAATCTCTTCAACATATTTTCTTGTTTGTAATTAATTTGATTTATGGAATAAAAATGGTATTTTTACTTTGTTTGAGGGGGAGCTATTTTCTATATTATGCACTTATTGAGGGGGAACTTTCATTTTTTATCATAATCAAAATATGGGGAGAAATTATTTAAAGCCTATTATGTTTATCAATTTTAAATGTTGTCTAGTATGTTTAATGTTTTTGTTAGCTGTGACAGATAAAACAGGTTATTACAAAGGGCTTTAAAGGAAATTTTGATCATCATAAAAAAGGGGGAGATTGTTGAACATACAAGGATATGAATGTTGAACATACAAGGATATGAAGCTTGTATATTTTGATGATGATTCAAGAATAAAGGACTTAGAGATTTGAAGACTTGTAATCTTATGTAATAACTCTGTTTTTATATAGTTTGTAATATTAGAGTCCAAGATAGCCAGCACATAGACCACTCTTTAAAAGCTCTAAAAACTCATTTTTGTCAAAAATTTGTTGGAATAATCGATTAAACCACAGGATAATCGATTATTACAAAAAGAAAACCATTTTTAGTATATGCTCACTGGATTAATCAATTAAATGGGTTGTTAATCGATTAACTGGGAAAAATAATTGATTAAATGGGTTGTTAATCGATTATCCAGCCCTATCTTGCTTTTTTGCAAGAATGGCTCTGGAATAATCGATTAACACTTAAGATAATTGATTATTTGGGTATGTTATGCGTTTTGAAATTCAAAATTGGACCAAGTTTCGAAAACCCTATTCCCAATTCATCAAATTTCGAAAATCCCCAATTCCCAAACCCTATTCTCTCTACTTAAGGTTCTCTAAGGCTCTCTGCAAATTGAACAAACCTTTTTCATACAAAAGTTAAGAGTTGGGACTTCTAGAGAACTATTTGTAGGGAAGAAAAAGGGGCTTTTGAAAACCTAGTGTGGGCTAGAAGCGATAAGAATCACTGAGTGGGTTTCTTGGTGGATTGTGTGTTGTGTGTTGTGTCGTCTCTAGGAAAAACTGTTCTTCATCCTTTGTGAATTCAAAGGAGGTGTTCATCTCTTGTGTGACTCAAGAGAGGTGTTTTCTTTACCTTATCTTTTCAATTTGTAATATGTTTGTAAACTGTGATTATAGTGACAACGTTAATCCTCTGTTTGAGTGATTAGCAACTAGACATAGGGTCTTTTGATCCGAACCAGTATAAATCAATTGTGTAATCTTCTATCCCTTATTTATTTACTTTACACAGAATTTTAATCGGTGAAATTTAGGGAAAAATTTTAAAACCCTAATTTTTGTTTAAGAAACCAATTCACCCCCCTCCCTCTTGGTTTTTGTCTGTAAACTTAAACATTCCGCTGCGCGATTCAAACAATTTATTTTTTCTCTTGTTTTTTCCACTTATGAAATGATGCGATATAAATGATTTGACTTTGTCAAAATCGTTTTATTAAATTTTATTATTTTGTTTTTTTATTCGTTTTGTGACCCCTTTATCTTTTTTGTAGGTCAACGTGGCTACTTAGCTTACAAAGAACCTGAAACCAGGCTAGCTAAAATGTGAACTGTCCGAGATAAGGGTGTTTATTACAAAAGAGTGGTTTTAGAATTCCTTATCTCTTTTGTAGGACTGCGTGGCTACTTAGCTTACAAAGAACCTGAAACCAGGCTAGCTAAAATGTAGACTATTCGAGATAAAAGTGGTTTATTATAAAAGATTGATTTTAGAATCCCCTATCTCTTCTGTCGGTCCACGTGGCTACTTAGCTTACAAAGAATCTGAAACCAAACTAGCTAAAATGTGAATTGTCCGAGATAAGGGTGTTTATTATAAAAAGGTTTTTTTTGAGAGATTTTTTTGTTGTTGTATGATTATGCTATGCAACAAACAAATGTACAAACAATTCATTCATCCGTGAATAGTGAGATACGTTTTTATCACGAGGTAGGGGTATCCTGTAGAAGAGTGCGTATTCAAGGTAGTTATAAATATCCTCACCAAGGCCAGGCCCCCAAGGTACCCCTATTATAGGGTCCCTACTCTCCTAGCCTTCAGACCATGTACGACACTAGGGCCTTATCGGTCTTTAGGCCAAAAGAGAAAGGTTATCACCTTGAGTGGTGGTTTCCGACCATACCGGTGGGCTCATGGCCCTCACTACAACAAATCGTACAATGCCACCCACTCCCTAAGGTTATCCCACTTGCCCACGGGTATAGGGGGAACTGTTGTGTGCAAGGGTTTGTGTACAGTTGTTATTTCAAACAATTTCATAAAGTAAGCATACAACAATTATTAAAGCCAAGCAATAAATCATGTTATAAAAGTAAGAAAGGGTAAAAGCATAATTTTAAGCTTTTATTAATTAAACTAGTCCATCACTAAATGGGATCAACTCTCTAGCTTCCCCAGTGGAGTCACCATATGTCGCTGCCGTCAAAAGAGGTGCTCAAAGCGACGCGATGGTCCTTTGATTCGACTCGCATTTTTTTTAAAAGTGTGGTCATCACCCTTAGGATGTCCGATAACCGAACTATTCTAAGGATGAGGTTTTCATAAATGGGTTCTGGAGTCGCCACCAATATTTTTACCAAAAACATTGGAAAAGGAAAAGAAGGCGATGATTTTTAAGAAAAACCAACTTTGGTCATTACAACCAGAGTTATGTAAGGGAGTTAGTTACGTGTGGGGAAGGTATTAGCTTTTCCACGACGCCCCTTTCGGGTTCCCTATGATGGACTATTTATTGTAAAGAAATAAGAACATTAAAACTACACTTTTACCCTTATTTATTCATTGCAAAATTTAAATTATTGACTACATGGCCCTAATAACTAATGAACAAAAATGGTAATTAATAAAAGCGATAAAACAGAGTAATGGATATAGAAGAACCTTCGAAACAAGCTTTTTATAAATGCTCTTATAAAGTGCGCTTTTTGGAAAACCCCATGTTCTACAATGCCGCTCACTCTTCCCTCGAAGGACTCTAGAATGTTTTTAAGAACTCTAAGACTCTGGAAAATGCTTCAAGGGATTCTAGAAGAGTATTTAAAGGTATATCCAGTTGGAGAAGTTGTTGAAAATGAGGAGAAGACCCCTCTTTTATAGAAATTTATGTTCGTCAAATCGAGACCTTCGTCTCGCCTGACAAGGTCGGGACCGCTGTCTCGACTTTTGGGTAGTGGCGAGACGACAGTCTCGCCTTTAGCCAATGGTGAGACGGCGGTCTCGCCAAACGAGATGGCGGTCTCGACCTTCTGGATAGAATTTTCCTATTTTTGTGTACAAAAAGGCTTCCTATTCTAATATGGAGCCTATTGATCAATCCTAGGGGCCTTTAAGGCCTTGCCCATCTTCGAACGAAAGTCTTCTGCTCTTTATTTTGAGGCGGGACAAGATTTGGGGTCTACAGTACCAGCATATGTAATTTCTCCAATGCATTTATCAGTAGTTGATGATCCATACCTTTACGTAACAATCATGGGTTGTATATTATGCCGAATAGAAGACATGTAAAAGAATAACATGATTCGATTTTTCATACCTTCCTTATATTGTGTTACGATATTTGTTTACTAAAAATCACATTGCATGATAACAACAAACTACCTTTAAAAAATGCAAACCAAATTCACATTTTTGCATTACGACTTGATGACTGTTTCCACCAATGTTTTTGTTCAAATTAACTTCAACCTCCAATTATAGACATTGCAAGATATAACAAAGCAATAATATTAAAATAGTACAATCTTAATTTACATTGTTGTTTATATGTCTAAAAAAAATTCACAATTCATTCATTGTTACAATCCTTCAACTTCATTTTAACAAATTGTTGCACCAGTTCGTTGTACACATCAGACTATATGATTGCATCATCCCTTTCCTTTTTGGTGGCTTGAAGCTTCATTTGAAGAGCTTCACATTGCGCCAACAGGTTTGACATATGACTTGATGAAGAATAGGAGATTTTTCCTTTGTCCTCAGCCTGGCAGCAAGAAAACAAAAATAGTGTCAAAGAGACTAAGGTTATAATGAAACAACACTATAATGCCATTTTAAAAACAAATTGAGAAATTAAGCTAGCTTTTAACAGTTTAGGGTATAGTGGACCAAATATTAGTAATGTAAACAAACACATAAAATCAATAATTATAGCAAGTAATGATACTTACTGATCTGATTTGCTGTATCATTTAGCAGGCCAATTGTCCGCCAACATTTTTATCAATACTAGCTATAACCTTGCAATAGAATTCCTAAGATACATGTGTATGATTAGTAGGTTTTTGACCAAATGGATGTTTCTCTACATACTTTAGGAACATTTTTCAGCATTTGACAATCCATTTAGATATTCCCGCATATCACCTCCAGCAGCTAGTGAATTATAATTTTTATTGCAAGGATCAAATGTAAGTGGAAAGACCGAGTTGTGTGGAGGATTAAGTAATGCTTTGTAAGGAGAATCATCCAACAATAATGTGTTGGATTCATTGTAGTATCCCTTCTCCAATGGAAGATTAGGATCACAACACTCCCAAATTTTCCTAAGATCCTTATAAACCAATGGCTTTTTTTCATTTTCTAGGGTCATGAAATGAGTGGTAGTATAATAAGAACCATCCCAGCAAAAAGCAACTTGTTCTTCATGTTTGGCATCAAATATTCAATCACTTCCTCAATATTTTTCTTGTTTCTTGAAGTCCATATACCGACTTCAAATTTCACGAAGCAGAACTCTAGAAACTCAACATAAAAAGGCCTCTTGAATATTGCTCGATGTGCAATGAAATTATCTGGATTGAGATTCTTTTGCAGGGACTGAGTTATACAAGCAAGCAACCCATTTACATCAAGAACAAGAAGCTTTTTCTTCAAATGTCTTGGGATGTTCACTGCATCTATAACACCAACAGTTAATTTCCTTACTGCATTACATTCCATCTTATGTTTTTTATGGATGGGGGCAAACCTTACCTAATAAATTAGTTGGCTGCCTCTGAGGTGCAACTAGCAACTTATAAATCTCGCCAATTTGTGCAGCTAGAACATCAAGCCGCTAGTCTTGTTGGTCCATGTGGGTCCGCATCTCATTCATAAAGGCAACCATGTTTGGTGGTGCATTTAAGTCAAGAGGAGGAGCAGAGGAGCCATAATCTTCTTCTTCATGTTCAGGAAGCTCTTCTTCATGATGAAGGACACCAGGAGGTTGTCGAGCATCGTAGTACACTTCTACATTAGATTTA
Source organism: Sphenostylis stenocarpa (assembly GCA_963425845.1). Taxonomy (NCBI): domain Eukaryota; kingdom Viridiplantae; phylum Streptophyta; class Magnoliopsida; order Fabales; family Fabaceae; genus Sphenostylis; species Sphenostylis stenocarpa. The sequence continues at coordinate 21,151,700 of OY731401.1, read as the reverse complement.
ATGCCCAACTGAGATAATATTGTTTGGCCAAACATTTTATATGTTTCTGCATCTTCCTTCTCTCGTTCATCAAGAGGAACATCAAAGTGCTCAAATATTTTAGTAAGAAATATAGCATAAGGCAGACCACCATTTTTGGTTTTAGATGCCTTAAGCATATGATTCATCACATAATAACCCCAATAATGGCTATACCATTAAGCATTGTCCAGATTGGAAAAACATCTTTAGTCAAAAGATATGCATGATTACTAGAGCCAGGAAGTAAACTTGTTACCAAAGTATAGTGGAGAAGACGATTTTCTGTGTGTAAATAGTCTACTATGGTCCCTTTCAGGGGACTATCATCTACCAATTGAGATGCCTTCGCCTCGACCTTGTCGAATTTTATGGACATAACCCACTCTTTGTTAGGTCGTTCACCACTCAATTTCAAACCATCACAAGGTAGACTGGTCAACTCTTTCTAGAGGGTTTCGTCGATTTTAATCTCAATCCCCACCACTTCTGACGTTACAACTCCTTCTTCGAGGCTGAGGTTACTATAGAATTCTCGAATAAGATCTGGATACACGACTTTCTTGATTTCCAAGAAGGTAGTTAGCTCTACATTCTTCAAAATTGTAATGAAGTCAAATCCATTATTAACAAAGTATTGGGTGTCAAGGACCTTTGGGGCTATCACCTCCTTCGTGGTCACAGTTTGAGTACTTGAAGAAGTGGCTTCTTAGTGGGTGCGCTTGGAGATTTTTCTTTTGCCAGCCATGGTTGATGTTTAAGACTTTTCAGAGAGTCAATAGTGAACGAAAACAGAGAAGAGAGAACTTGCAAGTAAATACAAAGCAAACAACATATTAACCTGGATTGTTGTTGTATGCTACTTCTTTAAAATGCAAACGAAATCAAACAAGATATGAAGCATCAAATTAAAAATCACAACCGAAATCAACAACCATATTAAACCCTCAACCAATTAAATAGAACCCCATATTAAACATAGACGAACTAGAGGAGAGTGAGAACCAGAGGTGGGAGACAACGATCTTTTGCGTGCACCGGCGAGAGGCGAGAGAGATGTAGAGCGAAATTATAATCGATTAGCACAAACTATGATCAATATTCTCCAATTATAATCGAAAATTTTAACTTTTAATCGGTTAGCACAAATTATGATCGATTATTTTGCAATTATAATCAATCATTTTAACTTATAATCGATTATCACAGATTATGATCGATTATTTTGTAATTATAATTGATCATTTTAACTTATAATCGATTATCGCAGATTATGATCAATTATTTTCCAATTCTAATAAATCATTTTAACTTATAATCAATCATCGCAGATTATGATCGATTATTTTCAATTATACTCGATCATTTTAACTTATTATCGATTTTTGCAAATTATGATAGATTATTTTCCAATTATGCCCGATCATTTTAACTTATAATCGATTATAATGTAAAATAATCGATTATTTTATCTGTGTTGGACTTTTGATCCTACTGTGGTCATTTCTCGCTCAAGCGAGAAATGCACCACTTGACCGAGAATACATGCAAGTAATGGATATTCTCGAGTTGTGTCTCGCTCAAGCGAGGCAAATCTCGCTCGACTGACAAGTCATTCAAAAATCTGGTGACCCAAGTTACATTATGCAGCTAACTGCGTTGGACCTTTTGTCTGTGGTCAACACTCACTCAAGCGAGAAATCCATTACTTAAGCAAGGAGACCTACAAATAATGGGGATTCTCGGGTTGTGTCTCACTCAAGCGAGGTAAATCTTGCTCGAGCAACAAGTGATTCAAATATGTGGTGACCCAAGTTATATTATGTGGCTAACTGTGTTGGACCTTTAGTCTATGGTCAACACTCGCTCAAGCGAGAAATCCATCGCTTGAGCGAGGTGACCTGTAAATAATGGGGATTCTCGGGTTGTGTCTCGCTCAAGCGAGGTAAATCTTGATCGAGCGACAAGTGACATGCAAATTTCAATCTGTTTTTTGTTAAGCGCATTCTTTACACTTCTATTAAACATGATGTTATCTGTTGTGTACAAAGATGATACTGTTGACTATACATGAGTATGATGCCTGAAGATTTTGATGATGATTCTAGAGCAAAGGACTTGAAGTCTTGAAGTCTTGAGTCTGTAAAATTAGAGTCCAAGATAGCCAACACATAGTTCATCCTCTGAAAGTTTATTTTTATCAAAACCATTCTATAATAATCGATTATCACTCAGGATAATCGATTATCATGCTTTGAAACCTATTTTCTGAAAAACCTTGTTGGAATAATCGATTATCTGGGTTGATAATCGATTATCCCAGTTTGAAAGTTCTGGAATAATCGATTATCAAGCCAGATAATCGATTATCCTGGTTCTATTTTACTCTTCTGCGAAAATGGTTCTGTAATAATCGATTATCACTTATGATAATCGATTATCTACGTCTTTTATGAGTTTTGAATTTCAAATTTGGATCAATTTTCGAGAAATATTTTTCCAATGCTTCAAGTTTCGAAAACCTTTATTTCCCAAACCCTATTCTCTCTACTTAAGGTTCTCTAAGGCTCTCTGCAAAATAACAAACATTTTTCATACAAAAAGTTAAGAGTTGTGATTGCTAGAGAACTTTGTGTAGGGAAGAAAAAGGGGCTTTTGAAACCTAGTGTGGGCTAGAAAGGATAAGAATCACTGAGTAGGACTCTTGGTGGATTGTGTGTTGTGGCGTCTCTAGGAAAAGCTATTGTTCATCCTTTGTGGATTCAAAGGAGGTGCTCATCTCTTGTGTGACTCAAGAGAGGTGTTTTCTAATCTTTATCTTTGTATTTGTAATATGTTTGAACTGTGATTATAATGACAGCGTTAATCCTCTTTTAGAGTGATTAGCAACTGGACATAGGGTCTTTTGATCCGAACCAGTATAAAACACTAGTGTAATCTTCTCATCCTTTCTCTATTTACATTACAAGTATTTTAATCGGTGAAATTTGGGAAAAAATTTTAAAACCCTAATTTTTATAACTAAACCAATTCACCCCCCCCCCCTCTTAGTTTTTGGTTATTGTCTGTAACCGCAAACATTCCGTTGTGTGCAAGTTCTAACAAGTGGTATCAGAGCTTGCTTTGATAGTCATTCAAAATTTCAAAAATGGCCAGACAAAACCAAACCTTTGTCGAAGGTGCCTCTATCAACAGACCCCCACTTTTTGAGGGACAAAATTATCCTTTTTGGAAAGTTAGAATGCAAATATTTTTGGAGTTTGTTGATAGGGGTGTATGGGATGCCATTGTAAATGGTCCTTTTATTCCCAAAGTTATTGTAAATGATGTAGAAGAACCAAAACCATTTTCTAGATGGACGGCTGAAGAAAATAGGAAAGCCCAATATGATGTTAGGGCTAGGAATATAATTTCGTCTGCTTTAACCCTTGATGAGTTTTACAGGATATCCGTTTGCAAGAGTACTCAAGAGATGTGGGAAATTCTAAGAGTAACTCATGAAGGAATCGATGATGTAGAAAGAGCACAGAAAAATTCTTTGATACAAGAATATGAAATGTTCATAATGCAAATGGGAGAATCAATTTTTGACGTCCAAAAGCGTTTCACACATATTATGAATAATCTCACAGGGCTTGGTAAGACTTTTGACACTGATGAATTAAATGTGAAAATTCTTAAATCTTTGGACATGAAATGACAACCAAAGGTGACTGCCATTACGGAGTCACAAAATATTGCCACTATGACTATGGCGGCTCTCTTTGGAAAGTTGAGAGAGCATGAACTTGAACTTGGAAGGTTAAACAATGAAGAAGGCCAACATCAAAAGAGAAACCTAGCTTTCAAAACTGAAGTTTCTAAAATCAAGAAAAAGAAGGAAGAAGAAAGTTCCAATAGTGAAGAGGATGAAAACTTGAGCCTCATGATAAAAAAATTTACAAAGTTCATGAAAGCTAAAGGAAAACAACCTTTCAAAGGTAAGGGAAAGGTAAAATAAAGTTCTTCTTTAAGTTTTAAATGTTATGGTTGTGGTGAAACAGGGCATGTGAAATCTGATTGTTCCAACAAGAAAAGTGGAACATAAAGGAAAGAAATTCTTTAAAAAGAAAGCTTGTATAGTTTGGGATGATAGTGACTCAAGTTCGGAGTCAAGCGATTCAGAGGTTGAAGCAAATCTTTGCTTGATGACAAATGATAGTATTTCTTCCGATTGTGAGGTAAGTGATTCCGAATGTTCTTCAAATGATGATGAGAATGACTATGATGTTTTGCATAATGCATATCAAGAACTATTTACTGCTTTTAAAGATTTGAAAACTGAATATAAATCTTTGAAAAAGAATTTGAATAAATTGGAAAAAGAAGTAGAATCTTTAAAATAAAAAATAGTGGCTTTAGAGGAAAAAGGAAATAAACAAATAGAATGTGCATCATGTAAAGAATATGAATATGAAATGGACATACTTAGATACTTACTTGAAAAAGAAAATAAAGAATTAAGTGATTTTTACAAGGATGGAGTTAATGTACAAACTCAAGTAAAATGTCATGTTCCATTAAAAGAGCCTAAAAATAGAACCCGAAGGGTATGGGTTGAAAAAGGATATAAATCTTCTCAAAATAGAGTTGTATCTTTTTCACGAATTAAATCTAATGCATACTTCTATTGTATGAAACATGGACATACATCTAATAGGTGTAAAATTAAGCATTTTGGTGTTCCAAAGGGAAAATATGTTTGGGTTCCTATAGATAAATGATTTGCTTGTCTCTAACCCCAAGGACCCAAAAGTTATGGGGACCTAAGATTATTATATTCTTGTTTTGTAGGAAACTTCCAAATCCAAGAAGTCTATGTGGTATCTTGACAGTGGGTGTTCAAGACATATGACTGGAGATAAAAAAATATTTATGAGTTTCAAAGCAAAGGAACAAGGATATATAACCTATGGGGACAACAATAGAGGAAGAATCCTTGGAACTGGAAATATTGGTGGTGCAAATATCTTGGAGATAAAGGATGTGCTCCTTCTTAATGGACTAAAGCACAATCTCCTAAGTATAGGTCAACTTTGTGATAAAGAATTTAAGGTAATTTTTGAAAGTATGTTTTGCACCATTCATTTAAAGGACTCTGAAAATATAGCATTAAAAGGTATTAGGCATAACAATATTTATTTGATTGACTTGGATTGTGTATCTAATGCTAATATAACATGCTTAGTTGTTAAAAAAGAAAATCCATGGTTATGGCATAAGAGATCGGCTCATATAAATATGCATCAATTAAACAAATTAATATCTAATGACTTAGTTATTGGTTTGCCTAAGCTAAAATTTGAAAAAGATAGATTATGTGATGCATGTCAAAAAGGTAAACAAGTAAAATCATCTTTTAAATCTAAGAATGTTATTTCCACATCAAAACCTTTAGAACTTTTACACTTAGATTTATTTGGTCTATCTAGGATAAAAAGTTTTTGTGGAAATTACTATACTCTTATAATTGTTGATGATTTTCTAGATTTACTTGGACATTTTTCCTAACATTGAAAAGTGAGGCTTTTAAAGTCTTTAGGAAGTTTGCCAAACAAATTCAAAATGAGAAAGAATTAAGAATTAAAGTGTTAAGGAGTGACCATGGTGGGGAATTCCAAAATGAATCTTTTGAAAATTATTGTGAAAAAAATGGAATTTTGCATAATTTTTCTACACCTAGAACTCCCGAACAAAATGGTGTAGTAGAGAGGAAAAATAGGTCACTAGAGGAACTTGCTAGAACCATGTTAAATGAATCAAATGTTCCTAAATACTTTTGGGCTGATGTTGTAAGTACTGCATGTTATGTATTGAATAGAATGCTTATTAGGCCCATCATAAAATTAACTCTTTATGAATTATTAAATGGAAGGAAGCCTAATGTTTCACATTTAAAAAAATTTGGTTGTAAAAGCTTTGTCTTAAATAATGGAAAAGATAACTTAGGAAAATTTGACTCAAAAGCCGATGAGACTATATTTTTAGGTTATTCACTATTTAGCAAAACATATAGAGTATTCAATAGAAGAACCTTGAATATTGAAGAATCTATACATCTTACTTTTGATGAAATTGTAGATCTTGATGGAAATCCTCTTGAGTCAAATAAAGAATATGCAAGTGATGATGAATACATAAGAAAAGCTCTAGAAGAAATGTACTTGAATGAAAATGAGTCTTCTCAACCAATTGAATTGGCAAAAGAGTGGCAACCACCAGACAATATAATTGGTGATATTTCAAAAGGGATAAGAACTAGAAATATGACAAATTTCTGTATGTCTGTAGCTTTTGTTTCACAGATTGAACCCAAAAGTGTGGAGGAAGCACTCAAAGATGACTAATGGTGCATTGCAATGCAAGAAGAACTCAATCAATTTGAAAGAAATCAAGTCTGGAAATTAATTCCAAGAAAAGAATCTCATCAAGTTATTGGAACAAAATGGGTATTTAGAAACAAACTTGATGAAGATGGAAATATAAAAAAGAACAAAGTCAGACTTGTTGCCAAAGGATACTGTCAAGAGGAAGGTATTGATTATGATGAAACCTATGCTCATGTTGCCAAGTTAGAGGCTATACGCCTACTTCTTGCTTATACTTCATTGATGAAATTTAAACTATATCAAATGGATGTTAAAAGTTCATTTTTAAATGGGTTTATCAAAGAGGAAGTATATGTGGAACAACCCCCTGAATTTGAAGATTTTAAATATCCTGATCATATTTTTAAATTAAAGAAAGCTCTTTATGGTTTGAAACAAGCTCCTAGGTCATGGTATGAAAGGTTAAGTAATTTCCTAATTTCAAAAGATTTTTCTAGAGGACAAATTGATTCTACTTTATTTATTAAGAAAGTAAAAGAACATATTTTGTTAGTTCAAGTATATGTTGATGATATTATCTTTGGATCAACTGATAATTCCTTGTGTGAAGGATTTGCTAAGATAATGCAGGGTGAATTTGAAATGTCAATGATGGGAGAATTAACCTTCTTTCTTGGACTTCAAATTAAGCAACTTAAAGATGACACTTTTGTGTCACAAACCAAATAATGCAAAGAGATTCTCAAGAAATTTGAAATGGATTGTACAAAAGTTGCACACACTCCAATGGGAACGTCCTACTATCTGGATAAGGACGAATCAGGTTTGGAAATAAATCAATCTATGTATAAAGGTATGATAGGTTCACTATTATATTTAACTGCAAGTAGACCTGATATCATGCAATCTGTATGTGTGTGTGCTAGATTTCAAGCATGTCCAAAAGAATTTCATCTAACTGCAGTAAAAAGAATATTAAAATATTTAAAAGGAACTACAAGATTTGGTTTATGGTACCCATCTGAAGCTTCTCCAAGTTTATTAGGTTATTCTGATGCTGATTATGGAGGTTGTAAAGTAGATAGAAATGCACTAGTGGTACTTGTCATTTATTAGGATCATCCTTAGTTTCATGGCATTCTAAGAAACAAGCCTATGTTACTTTATCCACAACTGAGGCTGAATATATTGCAGCTGGAAATTGCTGTTCTCAAATTCTATGGATGAAGCAACAACTAGAAGATTATAATATTTTTCTAAGTGACATTTCTTTAATGTGTGATAATACAAGTGCAATTAATCTCACAAAGAATCCTGTTATGCATTCTAGAACCAAACACATTAAGATTAGACATCATTTTTTAAGAGATCACATTTCTAAAGGAAATTGTAAAATTGAGTATATAGACACAAAGCATCAGTTAGCAAACATATTTACCAAACCTCTTCCCAAGGATAGATTCTATGAACTTAGGAGAGACTTAGGAATATTAGAAATAATTTAAACTCTACTTAACTGTAAAACCTTTGCATTTTGTACTGGAATAATCGATTATTTTGGGAAATAATCGATTATCCTGTGTCTAATACATGTTAAGTTTGCCAATCTCTCTGGAATAATCGATTATCTTAGGTAATAATCAATTATTGAAGCTTAAATGTATGATTCATGAAAAATATTTCTGTAATAATCGATTATTTGGACCAATAATTGATTATCTATGATTCATTGACCTAAATCAGTAATTTATCTCTGGAATAATCGATTATTCATGCATTTTCTGGGCAGGGATGAAGAAATAATCGATTATCACTGGTAATCGATTATTTAGCGTCGTTAGAGATAATCTAGCCATTTGTAACGACTCTTTATGCTTTAATTCTTGTCAAACTAGTCGTTTATGGTCGTTGGAATCATTTCCTACATATAAGAGGGCTCAAAATCGAATCCAAACACTTCAAAACTTCAATTCAAAGCATTCTTTATAGATTTCAAGCTCTCTTGTCTTTCTAAAGCTCTTGCTCTTCTCAAAACCTTATATCCTTCATCTTTCCCACATTAAAATCTTCCCAAATGGCTTCCTCTTCCAGACGTAAGATTCCCACTAGGAGAAGATTTGCTCCTGCTTCTCATCCATGCCCAAATTCTATTGAAGGGTGGATCTCTGATGAGGAAGGAAGACATGAATTTCTCAATTTTTAGAAGGAAAGGAGTATTATATCTCCTAAGTTTCTTATTGAGGGGCATTTCATTGACAGGTGATTCACCTTTCCCAATCTCCTTGAACAACAAGGAGTTCTGCCCTTCATTGAAATGCAGGGTACATATTATTCTGACTTGGTCAGGGTATTCTATTCCCGTTTCAAATTTAGAGATAACATCGCCACATCCAAAGTAAAAGGGGTCACCATCATTCTTGATGATGACATTTGGGAAAATGTTGCTCATTTTCCTATTAGAGATGATGCTGTCAATGTCCTTGCTGATTTGGAGGATTTCAACCGTATTCTGGCATATCGTTCCTTCCTTTGTAATCCTGCCATGGAAATTGGTAAACAACTTCTGGCCGATCCTCTGAAGAAAGAAGAACGTATGTTACTTCATCTTCTTGTCTGGATTCTATGTCCTCGAGCCACCAACCATGTTCAATGTTGTACCGCTGACCTTCGCATCATCCATGCTATCATGAAAAATGAGTCAATTGATTGGCCTATCCTTGTCAATTTGACAATGCTCAAATTGAAGCGTCACCCCACCTTCAAGATTCCTTACGCTCTTCTTATCTCCAGGATTCTTGAATACAAAGGTGTAAATGTTGAAGGGGAACAACGGGGCTAGGACATTAAATTCTAACAGAATGCTTGACAGCACGCTTACTCAGCTGCAGATGGTGAATGCAAATGGAGTTTATGTTCATAAAAATGATACTCCTTGTATGACTGACGTTGCTCAAGATTCTGATGATGAGGATATGCCTGCTGCTGATGTTCATGCTACTGCAACATCTTCCGCAGCTCACTCTACATCTCGTCCTCCCATTGAAGACATGATGTTCAATATGAATCAAAGAATGCAAGAATTCTTTTCTATATCTCAAGAACGACATCAGGAAATCTTAAGACGAATTTCGGATGTGGACGATCATGTATGTAATTTAGAAGATAGATTTGATGCACAATTTAATAGTGATGAGAGTGAAGATTTCTAATTTCTTCAAAATTCTTGTTTGTTTGTACTATATTGATTTATTGAATAAAATTCTATGATTGAGGGGGAGTTGCTTATTTTTTCCATTTTATGCACATGTTGAGGAGGAGCTTTTATTTATTTTTTTGATTCTGATCTAAATAGGGGGAGAAAATATTTAAAGCCTAAAATGTTTATTAATTTTAATGTTGTCTGGTATGTTTAATAGTTTGTTAGTTGTGACAGTAAAAACAGGTTATTATAAAGGGTTTTAAAGCAAATTTTGATCATCATCAAAAAGGGGAAGATTGTTGACTATACATGAGTATGATGCCTGAAGATTTTGATGATGATTCTATAGAAAAGGACTTGAAGTCTTGAATACTTATAAGCATTTATATTTACTTGTAATAACTCTGTTTTATACTTTTGAGTCTGTAAAATTAGAGTCCAAGATAGCTATCACATAGTTCATCCTCTGAAAGTTCATTTTTATCAAAACCATTCTGTAATAATCGATTATCACTCAGGATAATCGATTATCATGCTTTGAAACTTGTTTTCTGAAAAACCTTGCTGGAATAATCGATTATCTGGGTTGATAATCGATTATCCCAGTTTGAAAGTTCTGGAATAATCGATTATCAAGCAAAATAATTGATTATCCTAGTTCTGTTTTACTCCTCTACGAAAATGGTTATGTAATAATCGATTATCACTTAAGATAATCGATTATCTACGTCTGTTATGAGTTTTGAATTTCAAATTTGGATCAATTTTCGAGAAATCTTTTTCCAATGCTTCAAGTTTTGAAAACCTTTATTTCCCATACCCTATTCTCTTTATTTAAGGTTCTTTAAAGCTCTTTGCAAAAAAACAAACATTTTTCATACAAAAGTTAAGAGCTGTGATTGCTAGAGAACTTTTTGTAAGGAAGAAAAAGGGGTTTTTGAAACCTATTGTGGGCTTGAAGCGATAAGAATCACTGAGTGGGACTCTTGGTGGATTGTGTGTTGTGCCATCTCTAGGAAAAGTTGTTGTTCATCCTTTGTGGATTCAAAGGAGGTGCTCATCTCTTGTGTGACTCAAGAGAGATGTTTTCTAATATTTATCTTTGTATTTGTAATCTGTTTGAACTGTGATTATAGTGACAACATTAACCCTCTTTTAGAGTGATTAGCAACTAGACGTAGGGTCTTTTCATCTGAACCAGTATAAAACACTTGTGTAATCTTTTCATCTTTTCTCTATTTACATTATAAGTATTTTTATCGGTGAAATTTGGAAAAAATTTTAAAAACCCTAATTTTTATAACTAAACCAATTCACCCCCCCCCCCTCTTGGTTTTTGGTCTTGTTCGTAACTGCAAACATTCCACTGCACGCAAGTTCTAACTATGGAACCTTCACACCTCGTAAAAACTCACAAAAACTTCTCTTCTCTTTTTTAGACAGTGTGTGACATGTTGGAGGCAAGTATGTTCGGTTACCATGAGGTTGAGGAGCTAATTGTTCTCTTATACCCATGTCAACGATGTCAAAACGATCATTGACACTATCTTTTGTCTTTCCTTGAATGTTAAGGAGTGTTCCGATGATACTGTCACACACATTTTTCTCTACATGCATGACATCTATACAATGTCTCACATCAAGAACCCTCCAATATGGAAGAACAAAAATGATTGACATTTTTTTCCATATTCCTGTGGCTTTCTTTTACGTCTTTCCAAACTCAAACGAAATTGCACTCGCTCATTAATATACTTCCTCCCCACGTAAAGGTGTTGGGGCTGCATCATTTTCTTGACACCCATTAAATGTTTTCTTTAATTTACGATATGAATGGTTTGAAGGAAGAAATCTCAAGTGTCCAAGGTACACTATTTTCCTTCCATGTTGTAGTTGATAGTGACATGTGCCTTCTTCACATATCAAGCAAGCTTTATGTCCCTTGGTGCTGTAGCCACTCAAATTTTCATATGCTGGAAAGTCATTAATTATACAAAATAACATTACACGCAACTTGAATAAGTCACCTGTGTACCCATCAAACACATCAACACCTTCCTCCCACAACATCTTCAAATCTTTAACCAATGGGCTTAAAAGAACATCAATGTCATTTCCAGGTTATCTGGGACCCGAGATCATCAAAGATAACATCAAGTACTTATGTTTCATACACAACCACGAAGGTAAGTTGTAAATCACTAACACCACAGGTCATGAACTATGTTTACTGCTTAAATTTCCATATGGATTCATTCCATCTATAGCAAGTCCAAGCCTAATGTTTCTTGGATCATTACCAAAATTCTAGAAGATGGAATCAATTTTTTTTCATTGCAATCCATCTGTTGGATGCCTCAACTGACCATCTTTAATACCATAACACTTTCGCCAGGTACCCTTCATTACATCATTGTCAGAATCACCATCCTTCTTCTTGTATCGTGATTCCTAGTATTGTGGACATTCGTGAAAGTTCGATCTCAAATTCTTTTTTGTACAACACACAATCATTCGAACATGCATGAATTTTTTGGTACTCCATACCCATTGGACACAATATCTTCTTAGCATCATAATTGCAGGTTGGAAATGTGTTACCTTCAGGGAGCATGTCACTCACCAACTCAATCAATTCTGTGACATTTTTATCAGTCCACCCATTTTTTGCCTTCACATTGAACAATTTTAGTACCACTGACAATCGTGTGGACTTAGTGCAATTTGTATACAAAGGCTTTTCTGCATCATTGGACAACTTCTCGTACACATGTGTATGTTGGAAGGCATCTTGTCCAAGCTCACGAATCATTTCCTCTAGTTGATCATCCATCTCAAGATCAACTTCTTCTTTGTCTTCTACACTTGGCATGTTTAATAATTCACCATGCCATGTGCACTTTATGTAACTCTTTAGGAAACCATCACAAAGAACATGCTCCCGAATAACTTCAGTCGGTAATATTCGCTCATTCAAACAATTAACACACGGACAATAGAATCTTCCATCATTATCCGGAACATTCATCTTAGCAAATTCAATGCATTGTTCTACTCCACTCTCATATTCATTTGTTGTTCGTCTATAATTGATCCAACTCCGATCCATTATTACCTTCTGTGACATAACACAACATATAAGTATAGTTTGAGGATGATAACATCCAATATGTTTTGCTGAAAATGGTTGATGAAAAAAAGAACAAAGGGCGCAACAAAAGTAGAAACAAAACAGGTTTTTGTGGATGCTCAAGGCCTTCAAAACACCTGGACTTGAGGACATTTTAGCTAAGAAGTTACGATGTCATGTGATTGAATATTTTAATCTTTCAATAGGAAGTTCAGTCCTATAGTGGATGATTTCATGACTGACTCCAATCAAGGCTCGTCGTCTTGTCTCACATTAGGCTGAGCATAAGTGATGATAGTTTTGACTTAGAATGTAACAACTAGATTATAATAAAGATCTAATTTTCAAAATCAAAATCAAGAAAGAAAGTGACTTAGAATCTAGCAATTAAATTGGCTAAAGGGCACCCGTGATCTTTCCCTCTATTGACAACATTATCACATACCATAATCAAAACTGTAAACCTAGAATGACTACAGAAACACATTCAAATGGCTAGAGCAGACACGAAAACTTACCTCTTGAAGACCTAGAATCAAAACTCGCAGCGAAGGGCACCAACGACAGCGGTGACAACAACAATAGGTGGCATGTGGCACAACATACAACAACAACAACAGGTGGCGCGACGACAACGGCAAGTGGAGCAACGTACATCGACGATGACGATTGCAGTACAGACAAAGAGAATGGGGAACTATACTATGGGTGAAGTGATGAAATGGAGTGGAGGGGCGAGGGCAAGGTAAAACAGAAGATATCGGTTGTCCAAATATCCGTCATCAAATACACTTTTTATGTCAGTTAAACTAAAACTGACATAGAAAGTGAATTTGTCCACATACCATATCAGTTACATAATAACCGACATAAAAAGTTCATAAAATTATTACAAAAATATTACCGTCCTATATACTATGACGGCTAGACTACAAACATAATAAAAAGTTATCATAGAATTATATTTTTCCATCAGCGAAAATTCCAATAAAAAAAGATTAAAAATTATGCAAATCCAATGAGAGGTCTGACTTACCTTTTCTCATCAATTTTATATAAAATACTTGTTGTAACTTCTCGTTTGTTTGACAAAATTACATATGAGCTCGTAAAGAATCCTCCGTAAGATATTGAGATTTTTCGCTCTTGCACTCTAATTGTTATTGTATAATAGATAAGACTTCTTCATATTTTTGAAAGGTTTTTACATTTTTTGTTGTTCTTAATTGATTAATTTCGTTTCTCTTTTATAGTAATATGCTAAAGAAAACCACGTTGAAATATATTTAAAAAATCAATTAATAAGTTTAGAGTCATAGCTAAACCGAAACCTATTAGATAATGAGTTACTAGATCAACTCTTATTAAATATTTATAATAATACTTATAGTATTATTTAAAAATTTTAAATAATTATATTTATTAATATAAAATACTTATTATATTAATATTAATGATAATATTTTGAATATTATTTAAATTTTTAAATAGTTATATTTTACATTTATTAATATAATATAATTATTTATTTTTAATATAAAATATTATTTAAAAATATAAAATAAATTGAAAACGCTAAGAAAAGAAGGGAGAAACAGGTCGGAATTTGACTGAAATCATATATTAAAAAAAAAAAATCTCTCGCAAGGATCGCCAATAATTTAAAAAGAAAAGAATAAATAAAAATACGCTACTTCGAAACGAAGGAATGAATATTCGTAGGCTGTAGGTTGAGGAACCAGTGACAAGCATCGAGAGATCAAGATGGCCAAGAACGAAGCTTGAGGTTGTCTTGAAGTCGTTACATTAACGTATTCATACCCACATTCCGTTTTCTTCTTAACACTCTTCCTTTCGTCTTCCTCCTTCCCACTCAGCAAATGAGGTTCTTTTTTTTCTTTTTCTTTTTTTCATATTTATTTGTTTCACTTACTAGTCAAATCTAAATCTTTTTCTAATTTCTGCTATGAAGAAAGAAAACTTTCACCACTTGTAAGTAAATATTAATTTTTATCACCACCCATTTCTATATCGCCTTTCCCACTTTTGTTTCACACCTTCTGTGGGATAAACATTGGGAATTTTGGAACATTGTTGATCCATTGGTTGTAACATGTAAGAGTTTAATATTCTGAGCAATTTACCCATTTGTGTATAAAATGTCATTGAAAAATTGTGTCTTTTTTTATCTTGTGGGAGATTAGTCGCCATCCGGAAGTTCTGTGGGCTCAACGTTCTGATAAGGTTTACCTTACTGTTGCTCTACCTGATGCCAAGGATGTTTCTGTGAAGTGTGAGCCTCAGGGTTTGTTTAGTTTCTCTGCTTCTGGGGTTCAAGATGAATCCTACAGCTTTAGCTTGGAACTTTATGGATCCATTGGACCTGAGGTGAGGGAGATTATGGTTTTGTTTTTTATCCTGTGCATGCTTTGTGTGAAATCGTGTTTTCTGGTTGTGTAAGGGTAACGGTGATTGTACAGATGGGTATAATGATTTTTGAAGGATTAGGGGCAGAGTATATTTTTTAATTACAATTATTTGGTAGTTTTTTATGAATTTAATCGCCCCTTTTCTTTTTGTCCATTGAATACCGTTCAGCTTTCGATTCTAATTGAACCCCATGGACCGAAAGTAGTTGTGCCCTTACCCTTTGGAATTGTTGGACATATTATGGTTTGACGTTGATCCTATGTTCACCAAACCTTATTTGATGAAATGCTTCCTTTTAATCTTGTTATGTTGAAACTGTTACAACCTTTGGGTTTGGGTTTTCACTATTGTCTACCTACCTTGAATTTTACAATTTCTATATGGTAATATGGTCTACAATGATAATTTGTTGTTAATATACCAGGCATTGTTGAAAGCCTGTAAATCCTGAGTACTATTCCATATTCATATTTATGGATGTTTGTGTCTGATTGTGTTTGGTATTATTATTTTTAACATGAAACTATGGTCTGTCAATCCTTGCCTTACCTTACATAGACGAAAATTGAATATATCTGCAGCATTATTGCATGAAACCTATGGTCTACTGCACTTTGCAGTTAACATATTTATGTACTAAAGTTACAGTATAAAGCTTTTAACCTTGATACATAGGAAGAAGAATTATTTACAACTCAATCCTGAGCAACTTATTTTTTTGAAAAGTGTCAGGACTTTGTCATTGATTCACTGTTATGATTACATTATACTCCGATATCACCCAAAACTTGGTCAATGCTTCCAATCGAAACCTCTCATTGCCACCTCTTGTTTTCCTTAATCACCTGCCTTATCACATTTTTGCCCTTAGTTCTGTTACCACCTGTTTCATGACAGTTTAATGCCCATAGCTCTGATCACCATTGATATTTTTTCTGTTGAGTGTTTAGTACTCTCTCAAGCAAAAGTATGCTATATGGAACAGTTTGTGGGATTTATTTCCATATTATGCATATATGAATCATGCAATGCTTTTATGTTTAAACAAACACTGTTTTTGTTTAAGGTTCTAATAAAGTTGAATAAAATATGAAACTGCTCAAATATTATGCTACAAATTAAAGATCTCATGGTAAAATAAATTTTTTTATAGAATGTGACTCAACTGTTCTTGTTTTGCCTCTTGTAGGTTACCTATTTTTCCTTTTTCTTTTTCCTCCACAAACTTTTTAAGAGAAAAGGTTTGATGGTCCTGTCCATAAATTTGTGATTATTGTATGTAGGGTTGTAAAACAAAGTCTGGCTTGAGAAACATACTATGCTCAATTCAGAAAGGAGAAAAAGGTTGGTGGAAGAGGCTACTGAAGTCTGAAGAGAAACCTGCTCCATACTTGAAGGTTGATTGGAACAGATGGTGTGATGAAGATGATGAAGAATCAAATTGTAAGCTTTTGTGAATAATAACTTCCCGTGGAAGCTAGAATTTTCTGATATATTTAAAATTTAATTTGTAATTAAATGTGAGAATTTGTATTTCTATGGCTATCAATGCCATGAATGCATTAATTAAATGATGACAACTTACCTATACCTTACCCTTCTGTTTCATCTCCTTCTACATATTCTACTTTTCCTGTGTCTTCTCCGTCTGGTCTTCCTATTTCCCTTCTCCAACCACCATTTTTGGTGGAACAAGTACTTTAGCGCATCCTGATTAACTTCCTAAAATTCCTTTTGCTTAAGATGCTGCCTATCTTATTGAATTGTTGTTCTTTATGCTGATTTATCTTGTTCTATAAATTCTGTTGTTATTCTGAATTCTCACTATTCACATCACTGTCACTATTCTCAATTCCATTTTTAGCATCCTGATCTTCGTAATTTACCTTTGATGGCTGATTTGTCGGAAAACCTTGTTTAGTTATTTGCATAATTTTCTCAAGGATTACATAGATTTGATTACTTGTGAGTATTTATCTCATCTGATTAATCTTTTGTTGGACCTTTGGCAGCTGATTTTGTATCTGATGATGATTCCCGGGTAAACTAGTTTTTTCATGTGCCACATGTAATAGAGTTACAAAATTTAACAACCTGGTACCAAATCTCAACCAATGGCATCTTGTTCTTTTTGCAGTTTGCTGGTCAAGATGATGGTAGCAGTGATGATGAAGGGATGTTGTGTGAGTGATCCCCTTGTGTCTTTAGTTATATTTTAGTGATTCTTTCAATTGCTTACTAATATGGTCTTTGTTTTAATATTAATATCTGTATGGAATATATGCGTAATGAAAATCCTTTAGACTTTCATAAGCCCTCTTTGGAAAAACTTCTTAATAAACACTTGTTGGAGAGGTAAATTCAGCTTGTGTACCCCAACTTGAGAAATTAGATGAAAAGACTTCTATAAAAGTTGAAGTAAGTACAACATAAGTTGATTTTAACTTGTGAGAGAAGTTTAATTAAGTTTTACCTTATTTTCTTCTCCTTTATGTACTTGTTATTGAAAAATTTGCCCATAGTCTTAATATACGGTTATTATTATACTGTGCACATTCATGGCTCGAGCTTTATATTCCTATTCTGTAAAATGAATGTATATATTTCCTCAAAGATTGACAATTGTTAGTAGTTTTAGGATTAAAAACTACATCATTTCTTTTTATTTATGCAATATTTAATTATGATATAATCATTTTACACATTTATTTTGTGCCCTTGTCTCCTCCTTACATGAATAATTATCATTTGCAGATCTTCCTGACTTGGAGAAGGCTAGGGGATAATAACTCTTACAACACTAACAAAGATTCAAGAAGCATGGGGACATGAAATCATATGGAATTTTTTAGATAGGAGCAGAATTAGATTGCTTGATAAGATGCACTGTTTTATGATTGTGTGGCTGCCTTGTATATAGGATCTAAGTAGCGCTTTGGAAACATAGTCTAGATCTTTTGTGAGTACTTGGAACCAATTCTGACGAGGGTTTCCTTGAAGGGAATGCTGGTTGCATCATATATTCAAACTAACATTGTTCTGAACCTCATTGTTAACCCTGACTTTGAGTAGGTGTCGTTCAAGCTTGCAACTTTTATGAGAAATGCTATCTTCCATGTTTTATATCATTTTTATGGGATTTAACGGGTCTAAAAAGTAATGGTAATGGTTCCCATCTTGGATCCTTTTACAGTTAAATATTTGATTTGATGAATTACATAATTTATCTTGTCATACAAATTACGATAAAGACTATCTTTTATGGTTTATGGTTTAGGTTACCAAGGTGGTCAATGGCCGATCATTTTTAACATTGGATTGATATAATATTCTGGGTCTTTTCATATTGGATCTGATAGAGTTCATATATGCTAAAGCTTAGGAAATATAGTGGAGGGAAATCTTATCACTCGTCACTGGTCAAAATTAATATTCAAATATTCACGGGAAGGCTTGACTCAATGATTAAAAAAAACAAGAACAAGTAAAATATGAACTGACATTAGAAGGCATGAGATATGGAACTGAATAAGAACAAGAGTAACAACACAAGTATAATTAGAAATGGTATTGATGAGAAGATTTAGGAGAAGAAAGAGTAATGTCATTTGAAGAACTTAATCAAAGATAAATGAAGTAAAGAATCATCACCGGAATTAAAAATCAATATAAGACTCAAGAAAAGTACGAGAAAAGTAATAATTCTGATATATATTTCTAGAACTTTCAATTCCTCATTTAAACATAAAGTGTTTTTACATAGAATGGTTCTACTATTTAGAGTAGAGGAGTGTTGAAATTTAAATATAAAATGAGACGGAAATTTGAATTTGAAATTCAAATAAAATGGTTTTGGGATGTTCTTTCTTTGGTCATGGGTTTAAGGTGGTGTGTTTCATGCTTGAACATGCTTCTTTGTCTTAGTTAGAGTTGCTTGACAATCTCAATTTTTACAATAACCAAAGATTATATCCATAATTTTGATGATAATAAATATAATTAAGTTTTTAACATTTAATACATATGTTTAGGAATTATACTTACGTTATTCAAATGGTCTATACCAATCAATTAGATGGAAGGTACAGGTGGACTTAACTACACTTCATTTGATGAAGTTAAATAACTACATCATATGATCATCAGACTCGACAAGCACATCGATCTATTCTCCCAAACTAATGATTCAACTAGGTTAACTCATCTCATGACTACTTGAAGTCGATGCACATCTTTTGAATTCAATATTTGCATAAAGTCCAATCAAGGAAGTTAACTTTCCTTATTGAAGTATACTAAAAACATAGCAAATTAAAATAGAATAAGTCAAAGACATTGTTCGTGAACTTTCCCTTCTACCTATCCCATGCATAAAAATTGTCATATCTTTTGAAAAACGTGGAAAGATGTTAGAAGTTGTATTAGTTAGAGTAAACTTTAATCTCACATTTCATAATGACAAACTTTACATAAAGACTATAAACAAGAACAAAGCTATCTATTAGAACAAAAATGTTGCTAAAATCTTATACAACAAATATTGTATAATATTTCTTAGTTTTAAGAGAAAGCTTTCAATTATACACCATTCACTCGGTGAAGCTAACTCTCTAATACACCAGGAACTATTTTATATCCTTTATGAGAGTAGATCACATATAATCTCTTTCAAACTTCTTTTTGTAACGCCTAGAAAGTTTTAATTGTACTCGAAGAGCTAGAAGAATCTTAGTGATAAAAGAATACTCGAACTTTAACTAAAATGAGTTAAAGGGTTGCTAGGAGTGACATTATGCACCCATAAGTGATAATGAAAAATACTTGATTGTAATTTGATTGATTATGAAATTATATTTTAGTTTTAGAAAGGGAGTTTGAATAAAGCTAAAAATATTTCGCAAAGGTATTAGCTAATAGCAAGGTTAATTAAATGCCATAGACGTGTCGTCTGATACTAAAAAAAACTTTTCAAAAAGGTTTCAAAAAACAATAAAATTATTTTTCAAAAATAAGTATTAGAAGATGGCTTGAGTAAATTAGTAAGAAAGAGAGAGATAAAAACACTTAATATTTGCATTAGTTCACTCAAGTTGAGCTAGGTTCAGTTCTCCTTTAACAAACTATTTTAAGGTTTCACTATAATCAATTGATTAAACTAAGTATTATTGATTGTCACTTTTGGCTTACAAGGAGTACCTAATAATGCCACTTTTGACAACCCTTTAACTTCCCTTGTGTTAAAGAACAAATACATAGGCTACTCTTGGTACAATAAGTACATAAGACCACTTTTGACACAATTAGTATTCTTTTTCACTTATTCTTCTTGTGTCTGCATGGTTGCATATCTCTTTATAATCTTCGTGATAAAATAGTAATTGTAATATGTGAGGCTAAAGGCGATTCTTGCTGATACAACTTTTGATATGTCTCTTAGGTTTTTTAGAGTGTGTGGTAACTTTTATACATTGGATAATGAGCAGGGCCAAAGTTCATCAAGAATGTTGTTATGCTTTGATATGTTTTACCTTAGTAAACTTGCATGTGAATAACATCCTTGGAGTTTGTGTTTTTGTTTAGTTCAAATTGTGTGCAATAACTTTGAGTATTCATTAGTGAACCTAAACTTGTCGAATCTCAATCCAATGAAATATGATAATTATTTGATAGTGGTAATGATATGGTAGTTGTCCAGTGTGTCAAATGATATGATAGTTAGTCAATTATGATAACTATAAAATGGTCTATTAGGTCCATCAAATGGGATGGTTAGTCGACATGTAGCTTCATTATGTTACTTGAGTCGAATGACCATGGAGTGATTTACTTGTTCACCAAATGACATGATGTGTAGTCGACATGTAGCTTCATGAGTGCCAATCAATTCTAATGATTGTAAGGTGGTATACTAGGTTTATCATATGAGATGATGTTTAGTCAACATGTAACTTTAAAAACATTAGTTGAGTTTGATGACCTTAAGGTGATATGTTGGCTTCATTAGGTAATATGTTATTGATTACTTCGATTATAAGGTGTGATTCATGTATTCATTCTAAATACACATGTTTAATATCAAAAACTTGCTATCATCAAAATTATGGGTGTAGTCAACAAGATTTGAGATCGTTTCACTATCTAAGTCTAACAAATTATAATAAAACCCTTCAATAGTTTGTTAGAGGAGAGATGAACGCAATTTACATTATAATCAAGTGTTTCATTAAATTTCATGCTTTCCGGTTTACTTAATTCACCTTTCAAATACTTGTTTTGAAAAATTGTTTTATTGTTTGTGAATTATTTTTAAGAGCATTGTCTTGATTAGTAAGTAGATTTTCTTAATAAATATCGTGAAAAAGTTTTAGCTTTATTCAAATTGCTTCTTTTCTAGAGCTAACCTATAATTTCAATTGGTACAAAAGCTAGCTTCTTAGGTTAATTTTGCATAATAAAAGGAAAAAAAAAATACTATTTACAATAATACTATCAGCAATGCATCATTCCTACATTCATTCTAAGTGCACATGTTAAATATACAAAACTTAATTAGATTTGTTAATATTAAAGTATGGATGAAGTATTCAACTAATATAAGATTTATGATCATCTAACTATCTAAGTCTAATAATTTTTCTCTTTTCTACGATGACAAATATCATTACATTTGTAACAAGGATGGATGTAAAAAAAAAAAACTAATCTCATTATTATATGACTAAATTGCTATCAGTTATCAAATATCATATTGTAACGTTAATTATTACCGATGGGTTGTAACTACAAAAGAAATTACACTTTCAAAAAAAAAACAAAATGACCATTCAACCCATTAACTTTGTAGTGATAATGATTGTGACAAATTTATTAGAGTCATTTTATATCATTACTCATCAGTAATTGATACTAAATTGAATAATTGAAATCAGTGCCACTATTTGTTGAATTTGAAAAATATGTAACAACTTATGTATCAAAGAAGATGAATAAATAATATTAGAATATGACAAAAATTCAAGATGTTGTTAGAGCGTGTAATGATATGATTGTTATCATAATATATATTAGAATTAAAAGTCTTTGCATACAATATACAAGACTATTAACAACAATTTTGAAAACTATCAAATACTTTTTTCCCTTTCGTTATTAAGAAAAAGGTAGGAAAAACATTATAACATAGGTTGTGGTGGAACAACTAGTTGTTGGGAAGCTAAAGGTGAAAGAATAGGTTCAATAAGAGAAAATCAAATGGCGAATAAGGAAAAAAAGTTATTGTTTATGTGTACGCTTATCTAATGATTGCACTTGTGTTGTGTTATTAGATATCTCTAAACACTAGTGCAGAATATGGCTTTTACGTCACCCAATTGTCGTCGCATGCACGTATATTCGACGTAAATAAAACGCGGTGGCAATTTTGTAAATATGGGACAAAAAATTTACGTCGCACACCCCAATAGGAGACGTAAAAAGTCATCTTTTACGTCGCACCTGGGAGGCGCGACGTAAAAGATGGCCTTTACGTCGCGTACGGGGACGCGACGTAAAAGCCTTAGCTTTTACGTCGCGCCCCCTGTACGCGACGTAAAAGGCCATCTTTTACGTCGCGCCTCCCAGTGTGACGTAAAGATGACTTTTTACGTCGCTTACTACACTGCGCGACGTAAAAGTCTATTTTATTTCCCTCCCAGCCCACTTCCTCGTCTCGCGCAACCGGGGTTTTTGAGAACGACGACGAGAACAACGACAACGACTACCTCTCGCACACCATTTGCGAGCGGTTTTACGGTGAAAAACATCTACATTGTCGTGTCATTTGACGAACTTCATCTTTCTCCCCGATTGGATTCGAGTTTGAAATCAGTTTTCGTCTACACTCGAGGTTAGTGTTCATTGTCATTGCTATATGTTTACATTGAATCCGTGATTGTTTTTGGGGATCTCAATCACGTTATAGTATGAATGTCTCCACTGGATTGTTATTGGAATGCAGTTATTTGTTTATTTGTTTGAGTGCATTCGGTTTACACACTCCATTGTTGTTGGAACGTGCTTTGTTGTTTGTATATTAATTTTTTTTTACATATAATTTTTAAATCTTTAGGAGTGACGAAACTTTATAACATAATATGAATCGAAGTTGGATGAATGCACGTCGTATTAGTGAAGAGTACGAAAAGGGAGTTGAGGAATTTCTGAAATTTGCTAGTGAAAATGGAAAAGCTATGAAAGGGACATATTATTGTCCATGTGTTCGTTGTTTGAATCCTTATGGAAATTTAAGTAGTAAACATAGTTCATGGCCAGTTATGTTGATCATTTACAATTTGCCTCCTTGGTTATGCATGAAGAGAAAATATATGATGTTATCTATGATGATTTCAGGACCTCGACAACCAGGAAATGACATAGATGTATATCTTAGTCCTTTAATTGATGATTTGAAGATGTTGTGGGAAACAGGAGTGGATGTATTTGATTCATATCACGAAGTGAATTTCAGGTTGCGTGCAATGTTATTTTGTACTATAAATGATTTTCCAGGCATATGGTAATTTGAGCGGTTATAGTGTGAAAGGTCATTTAGCGTGTCCTATATGTCAAGAAGACACAAGTTATATCCAATTGAAACATGGACAAAAAGCTGCGTACAATAGGCATAGAAAGTTTCTAGTTGCTAACCATCCATATCGTAAAATGAAGAAAGCATTTAATGGATGTCGGAGAATGCAGTTGCATCGAGTACCACGCAATGGTGAACAAGTATATGAGCAAGTGAAAAATATTAATATTGTGTTTGGAAAGACCCAAAAGAAATCCAATGAGAAAAACATTTGGAAGAAACAGTCAGTATTCTTCAATCTTCCTTATTGGTGTAAGTTGGAAGTTAGACACTCGTATAGATGTGATGCATGTTGAAAAAAATGTTTGTGATAGTGTAATTGGGACATTGCTTAACATAAAAGGAAAGACAAAAGATGGAATAAAAGCAAGACAAGATTTGGCGGACATGGGTATACGTTCCGAATTACATCCACAATCAATTGGAAAACGCACTTACTTACCTCCAGCCTTGTCATACTCTATCAAAGAAAGAAAAGAGAAGCTTTTGTGAGTGTTTACGTGAGGTCAAAGTGCCACAAGGATACTCCTCAAATGTTAAGAGTCTTGTGTCTATGCAAGAGTTGAAATTAGTTGGTTTAAAGTCTCATGATTGTCATGTGTTGATGCAACAACTTTTACCGAGTGGCTATTCGAAACATCTTACCAACTTCTGTTAGAATTGCTATTACTCGGTTATGTTTGTTTTTCAACGCCATTTGTAAAAAGGTAATTGATCCAAAAAAGTTAGATGAATTAGAAAATGAAGCAATTGTAATAGTGTGCCGGTTAGAAATGTATTTTCCCCTTCATTTTTTGATATCATGGTGCATTTGATATCCAAAAAAGTCATTTTCATTTATGTTTCTAAGATTATAATAATTATATTCAACTTATAATTAATTGTTTTAGGTACCTTGACAATTTGAGTGTGGAACAAGAAAAATCCGAAGTATACGGATTTATTGAGCCTCAATCCATCCAAAAATCTGGAAATACAAAGGTTGGAATCCAACAATATATGCAAACATGGATGAGTGACTCAAGAAGACATATATATTTGGCTCCATACATTGAAGGGTTAGTATTTTGATTTGTATTTTAATTTATATTTTTGTAACTAATTTTTATGTCATACAATGTAGGTCCCATTGGCAGTTAATTGTAATCATACCCGGGATTACACTCGTGGTATGGTTTTGTTCATTACATCGGAAACCGAGTCAAGAAATGAAAAGCTTATTACAAGGGTAACTTTATCTTTTATTCATTAATTATGTTTTTAAATTGTGAATACATATTGAATAATATATGACTTTTTTTCACTTAGAATCGTGTATCGGAACTAATGTTCTAAGTGGAAAACCTAGAACAAAGACATTGCAGTTCATTTATCCTAAGGTTAGAAACTTATTTATATAAGTGAATACCATAATTATTGTTTATATTTCAATTTTGAAAATAATATTATGTTTTTTTCATCATTTCGGTGTAATAAGCAAACCGACTCGTTTGAATGTGGTTACTATGTAATGTATTGGATGAGAGCCATAGTTTGTGCGGGTTTAATTGATTCTTGGACGGAGGTAATTACTTTTAACATTAGTTAAGTTTATTTAACTTTATTCATGTTGCATGCTTACAAGAGTCAAATTCATGTTTCGAGTATTTCAAGATCCATCTCCATTACTAGAATCCGAGATTACGGAAATTAGAGAACAATGGGCAAAATTTTTTGTTCTACAATTCTAGTACATTATTTTTTATGTTCTTGTTCATATTATATTGTGTGTATTATGTAGTTTAGTTTAGTTTGTATAGGTAGCTTAGTTTGTATAGGTAGCTTAGTTTGTAATAGATTTTTTAGTTTGTATGTTTGTATTATTTTGTTTTATTATGTAGTTTGAATTATATAATATTATATTTTTAATTTACTAGCAAAAGAAAACTCGCTCGACTCTGTCTGGTTGTAATTTTTGCAGGTTTTAGTTGTAAAACGAGTAAATAAACCCAATTTAAAAAAACAAGTAAATTTACGTCGCATATTAGTATATACGACGTAAATTTACGTCGCGATATACCAATATGCGACGTAAATTTACGTCGCATATACCATATGCGACGTAAATTTACGTCGCGATATTGGTATATGCGACGTAAATTTACGTCGTATATACCAATATGCGACGTAAATTTACGTCGTATATACTGTATGCGACGTAAATTTTCTGTTTTTTTTTTTAAATTGAAAAGGTTTTTACGTCTATTTATTGTATATGCCACGCAAAATTACGTCGTATCTTCATAACTGACGTAAATCTACGTCGGGTAAAAGGGTCCGACGTAAATTTACGTCTCCCGCTTTTACGTCGGACTTAAATACGACGTAAAAAGCCCTAAATACCTGACGTAAAAGCCCCTTTTTGCACTAGTGAAAGTAAGAGAAACTTTTGAATAATTGGCTATGTATAGTGATATAGGTCTTGTTAGAATTTATTGATAGTGGAGCACAAGGTTGTTTGGGGGCACAACTGAAGTGGTTATTTTTCTTGAAGATGATATTTTGTAAAGATGAAAGTAATGAAGTCTAAAACCTTTATTAGATCACAAAGTAGCCCTTTAGGATCAACTGGTGGAATCAATTGGTAAGATAACTAGTAAGAGGTCGCTCAATACTAGATTGATTGAAAAGATCAACTAATACAATGTTATCAATTGATACCTATGAGATAACACTAGTGGAAAAAAGAGTTTTTACGTCACTCAATTATTGTCACATGTAAAAATATTCGATGTAAATAAAACGCGGTGACAATTTTGTAAATAAGGGACAAAACTTTTACGTCGTACACCCCATGACGCGGTGACAATTTTGTAAATAAGGCCTTTTACGTCGCGTGCTGGGAGGCGCGGCGTAAAAAGTGATAGCTTTTTACTACTTCACAGTTAATGATGTAGTGGTTTGTGTGGCTTGATGAGTTCAGGTTAGGTTGCGGAGCTGACATGGGAAAATGGTCAACTTTCTATGCATGGCTTAGGGCTACCGCGTGTGCCGGTGAAGCCCCCCACAAGCGCCGGGAGCAAGTACACATGGGAGAAACCTCGCGCCAGTGGCACCTTGGAATCCATAGTGAACCAAGCCACGAGCTTGCCGCACCGCGGAAAGCCAACGCTGAACGGAGACGGCAGCGTGTATGGGAACTTCGTGGTGCCGTGGTTCGACCCTAACGGGAGTGCCACGGCGGCAAACACGGTGACGATGGACGCATTGGTGTCGTGCACGAAGCGGGAGCAGAGAAAGCAGGGCATGGAGTCGGTTCCCAGCACGTGCATGGTGGGGTGCTCCACACGTGTGGGGTCGTGCTGCGGCAACCAGGGCGCGAAGGGGCAGGAGATGAGTGGGAGGGATCAGAGTGTGAGTGGCAGTGCCACATTCGGGAGGGATAGCAAGCAGGTGACCCTTGACACGTGCGACAGGGATTTTGGTGTAGCTTTCACTTCCACCTCCATCAACTCCCTCGACAACACCAACTCCGCTAAGCCCTGCACCAAAACCACCACCGTCGACGACCATGATTCTGTTTCCCGCAGTAAATATTACATCATATAATATTTTATATAGATATTGCTTATACTTGGAATTTATTTTCTATAGGAGGTATCTTTTAAAATAAGCTTGTATGCATTTTTCTCTATTTATAGACACTCTTGTATCTTTATTTTTTTTACACTTCCCTTTCATTGACAATATTTCTCTTTGTTTTATAGAAAATACGTGAAATTTTCTCTGGTTGTTTTGTGACCGAAAATTTTCTCTTTGAATTCTATTCCCTTTGTAGTAATATTACGCTCAAAATTCTGATAATTTCCAACTTAATTATGGTAAAAAGCTTTTTGACCAAGTTATATCTTATCGACCTCTAGTAGTTCTAACAAAAAGTTTGTAATATAATTTTGATGTGTTTGTCTATTTGTAAAGGGTGAAGACGGGGACGAAGAAAAGAAAAAGAGAGGAAACGGAAAATCTTCAGTTTCCACTAAAAGGAGTAGAGCTGCGGCCATACATAGCCAATCTGAAAGGGTAAACGTTGAATCAATTTTGCAAGTTGCAATGATGATATTGCAACAACAAAATCAACAATTTGATGTTCATTTGGTTCATTTTCGCATTGGCTTTTCAGAAAAGGAGGGATAAGATAAACCAAAGAATGAAGACATTGCAAAAGTTGGTCCCAAATTCCAGCAAGGTATATAGCATAGTTGCAACTAGTTGGGTGGGGTTTGGTGAGCTAATCATGATATTGTTTTTAAGATGTTGTTCATATTATATTGTGTGTATTATGTAGTTTAGGTAGCTTAGTTTGTATTAACTTTTAGTTTGTAATAGATTTTTTAGTTTGTATGTTTGTATTATATTGTTTTATTATGTAGTTTAAATTATATAATATTATATTTTTAATTTACTAGTTAAAGAAAACTAAACCTCTGGACTGTCTGGTTATAATATTTACAGGTTTTAGTTGTAAAACAGAATAAATAAACCCAATTTTAAAAAAAAAACAGCAAATTTATGTCGCATATGGCATATGCGACGTAAATTTACGTCGCGTATTGGTATATGCAACGTAAATTTACGTCGCATTTACCATATGCGACGTAAATTTGCTATTTTTTTTTATTTTCGAAAGTTTTTACGTCTGTTTAGTGGTATATGCCACGCAAAATTACGTCGGGTCTTGATAACTAACGTAAATCTACGTCGGGCTAAAGGGTCCGACGTAAATTTACGTCTCCTGTTTTAACGTCAGACTTAAATACGACGTAAAAAGCCCTAAATACCTGACGTAAAAGCCCCTTTTTGCACTAGTGTAAACTAATATATAAAATCATATAGTTATGAGCAACTAACATATGAAGATCATTGATTAGGTCATCAGATGTTGCAAGCATCTAATGTTTGACAAATTACCTGATGCCTAGGCCTAAGCTAGTTTAATCCACGTTGACTGATTCTTTATTCATAGGTTGAATTAGGGAAATGCAATGTGTAAGGGTTGAAAGGGTCAAATGGTGGATGAGGATGGTTGATGGGATCATGGCTTAATAACTATGGATTGGTTGGAAAAGTTAGTGTGGAAGTGTGGGTTGATTTTGTACTTGGTTGGTATAAAAAAAGTCATCATTAATACCAGATTTTGTTTCAACTAAAAGACGACTTGAGTTGTTACATATTCACTTATTTGGTCAAAAAATAACGGCATTTGTTAGTGAAAAGAGAAGTGGTATAGTAATTATAGACAATTACATAAAATGAACATTGGTAAAATTCTTATCCTACAAGGATGAGTCTTTTGATACCTTTTATAGATTCTGTAAAACAGTTCAAAATGAAACAAAAGTATTATCATTGTCTCTATAAGAAGTCATTATGATGGAGAATTTGAAAATAAAACCTTTAATAATTTTGTTATGAATATAAAATAAAACCCAACTTTTTAAATTCCAAGAACAACATAACAAAATGAGGTTGTTGAGAGGAAAAATGTGTTTTGCAAGAAATTACAAGAACAATTTGAATACTAACTTCACACAAAACATGAACTAAGAAAAGTATCATCTATTAATGCACCAGACTTATTTGAGGTTACACCATATGAGAAGAAAGAACCTTATGTAGAGATCATCACCTGACAAAAGATCATTCAGCTGATGCCATTCTTGGGGATCTTTTTGAGAAAATGAGGACCAAATGTTCATTTTACCATGGACAATATGCTTTCATCTCAAGCATTAGGCCTACACTAGTGCAAAAATGACATTTTACGTCACCCAATTGTCGTCGCATGTCAAAATATTCGACGTAAATAAAACGCGGTGGTAATTTTGTAAATAAGAGGTGAAACTTTTACGTCGCATATTGTAGGAGGTGACGTTAAAAACCTCTTTTACGTCGCACCTGGTACATCGCGACATAAAAGAGAGCTTTTTAAGTCGCATGGGGTGTGCGCGACATAAAAAGTGATACTTTTTACGTCACATGGGGGGTGCGCGACGTAAAAAGTATCACTTTTTACGTCGCGCACCCCTCACGCGACGTAAAAGAGGCTTTTTACGTCACGTGCTAGGGTGTGCGACGTAAAAAGTTCTTTTTATTCTCTTCCACAGCCACTCCCGCATCTCGCGCCGCAAGGGTTTTTTAGAACGACAATGAGAACGACGACGACAACTACCTTTCCACACCATTTTCGATCATTTTGGCAGTGAAGAACATCAACATTGTGTCTCATTTTACGAATTTGACATTTCTCCCCGATTGGATTCGAGTTTGAAATCATTTTCGTGTTTACTCGAGGTTAGTGTTCTATGTCTCCTGATATATGTTCAAATTGAATCTGTGATTGTTTTTGGGGATCTCAATCACGTCATTGTATGAATGTCTCCACTGGATTGTTATTGGAATGTCATTATTTTGTTTGAGTGCATTTTCAGTTTACACACTCCATATATACGTGCTTTGTTGTTTGTATATTAATTTATTTTTAAATATAAATTTTGAATATCTAGGAGTGACGAAACTTTATAACATAATATAAATCGAAGTTGGATGAATACACATCGTATTAGTGAAGAGTACGAAAAGGAAGTTGATGAATTTTTGAAATTTGCTAGTGAAAATGGAAAAGATATTGAATAATATATGACTTTTTTTCATTTAGAATCGTGTCTATAACTAATGTTCTAAGTGGAAAACCCAGAACAAAGACTTTGCAGTTCATTTATCCTAAGGTTAGAAACTTATTATAATAAGTGAATACCATAATTGCTTTCAGCATTAGTTAAGTTTATTTAACTTTAGGTGTGTTGCATGTTTACAAGAGTCAAATTAATGTTTCAGGTATTTCAAGATCCATCTCCATTGCCAGAATATGATATCACACAAATTAGAGAATAATGGGCAAGGTTTTTCGTTCAACAATTCTAGTACTTAATTTTTTAGGTTATTGTTTATATTATATTGTGTGTATTTTGTAGTTTAGGTAGCTTAGTTTGTACTAACTTTTAGTTTGTACATAAAGATAAGAAAATGCGGGAAAATAATGGCTCATCAGTCCCTATATTCCTAAAGTTTCTGAAAATGGAGTAGACGTTCCTAAACCATTTTCTAGATGGACGGCGGAGGAAAATAGAAAAGCTCAATTTGATGTTAGGGCTAGAAATATAATTTCATTTGCTTTAACCCTTGATGAGTTTTATAGGATCTCCGTTTGTAAAAGTGCTCAAGAGATATGGGAAATGTTAAGAGTGACCGACGAAGGTACTGACGACATTAAGAGAGCATGGAAAAATTCTCTAATCCAAGAATATGAGATGTTCCGAATGCAACAAGGAGAAAAAATATTTGACATTCAAAAGTGTTTCACACACATTGTGAATGATCTCACCGGATTAGGTAAAATTTTTGATGTTGATGAATTAAACGTAAAAATTTTGAAATCTTTGGATAAGAAATGACAACCTAAGGTGGCAGCCATCTCAGAGTCACAAAACCTTGCCACAATGTCTATGGCGACGCTCTTTGGAAAGTTGAGAGAGCATGAGCTAGAACTAGGAAGGCTAAATGATGAAGAAGGTCAACACCAAAAGAGGAACTTAGCCTTCAAAACTGAAATTTCCAAAAGAAAGAGTAAAAAGGAAGAAGATGTTGAACATTCAAGGACTTGATGTTGCACTTGATGAACATGAAGATTGATGATTTTGATGATGATTCAAGAACTCAAAGACTTAGAGTGTTGAAGACTTGTTTTTGTAGTGTAATAACTCTATTTTAATTAGATTGAGTCTGTAATTATAGAATCTAAGATAGCCGGTACATAGTCTGTAACTTAGAAGCTTCAAAAAGCTCAAATTTATCATTCAGGCTCAGCTTTAATCGATTAAATAGGTAAATAATCGATTAAAACAGTGAGAAAACCATTTTACGTACAAACTCACTGCTTTAATCGATTAAACAACAAAATAATCAATTATTCCGTATAGTTCCGTACAGATAATCGATTATTTCACCAAATAATCGATTAAACCAGAGAGTATTGGGTTCTGACGTATTTGGCTCTGTTTTAATCGATTATTACTCCAAATAATCGATTATTCCAGTCTGTTTCTGATTTTAAACTTCAAACAAACCCTATTTTCGAAAACCCAATTACCAAGAACCCTAGTTTCAAAATCCCCAAATCCTAAACCCTAATTTCCCTACTTAAACTCTCCTTTGGCACTCAGAAAAAAGAACAACTCTTTCCATACAAAAGTTAAGTGCTGTGAGTGCCAGAGAACTGTTTGTTGCAAGGAAAGGGTGCTTTTGGAACCTGGTGTGGGCTAGAAGCGATAAGAATCACTAAGTGGAGTTCTTAGTG
Organism: Sphenostylis stenocarpa; assembly: GCA_963425845.1. Taxonomy (NCBI): domain Eukaryota; kingdom Viridiplantae; phylum Streptophyta; class Magnoliopsida; order Fabales; family Fabaceae; genus Sphenostylis; species Sphenostylis stenocarpa. The sequence continues at coordinate 21,119,537 of OY731401.1, read as the reverse complement.
GATTGTGTGCTGTGCCGTCTCTGGGGAAAGCTATTCTTCATCTCTTGTGGGTTTCAAGAGAGGTGTTATCTTTAACTTTATCTTTTCCATTGTAATTTGTAATAACTTTGTTTATAGTGACAACGTTAATCCTCTGTTTGAGTGATTAGCAATTGGACGTAGGGTCTTTTGATCCGAACCAGTATAAATTTCCTGTATAAGACTCTATCCCTTTCTCTATTTACATTTACACAGTTGTTAATCGGTAAAATTTGGGGAAAATTTTGAAAACCTAATTTTTATTAAGAAACCAATTCACCCCCCCTCTTGGTTTTTGTCCGACCATGCGAACATTCCGCTGCGCGATTCTAACAAGTGGTATCAGAGCTTGCTTTGATAGTCATTCAAATTTTCGAAAATGGTCGAACAAAATCAAACTTTTGCCGAAGGTGCGTCTATCAACAGACCCCCACTTTTTGTGGGTCAAAATTATCCTTTCTGGAAGGTACGTATGCAAATATTTTTAGAGTCTGTTGATAGAGGCGTTTGGGACGCTATTTTAAACGGTCCATTTGTTCCTAAAACTACTGAGAACGGTGTTGACGTTCTTAAACCTTTTTCTAGATGGACTGCAGACGAAAGTCGAAAAGCACAATTTGATGTTAGGGCTAGAAATATAATTTCATCTGCTTTAACCCTTGACGAGTTTTACAGGATCTCCGTTTGTAAGAGTGCTCAAGAAATGTGGGATAAACTAAGAGTAACTTATGAAGGAACCGATGATCGTGACTCGATTTTGGAGTCAAGTGATTTGGAAATAGAAGCTAACATTTGCTTGTTGGCAAAAGACAATATTTCTTCCGACTTTGAGGTTAGTGATTCCGACTCATCTTCAAGTGATGATGAAAATGATCATGATGAACTGCAAAATGCTTACAATGAATTGTTTAGTGCTTTTAAGAATTTGAAAAACGAATATATAGTTGTAAAGAAGAATCTAAGAAGATCCGAAAAGGAAAATGAGTCATTAAAAATGAAAATTGCATGTTTAGAAGAAAAGGAGGTAGCCAATACGAAAATTGTATGCTTAGATGAAGATAAGGACTTAGCATGTGCAAATTGTAAAGAGCATGAATATGACATAGATATTCTTAACCATTTGCTTGACAAAGCCGAAAAAGAAATTGATGATCTTAAGAAGCATGAAATGGGAATTGCTCAAAATAATGTAAATCAAAGAGTTCCTTTGAAAAAGAGTAAAACTAAAAAGAAAAGAGTATGGGTAGAAAAAGGAACTAGAGCATGTCATGTTAATAATGTATCTTGTTCTAAAACTACTTCAAATGCATGCTTCTATTGTATGAAACAAGGTCACACTTCAAATAGGTGTAAAATTAAACATTTTGGTGTTCCTAAAGGCAAATATATTTGGGTTCCAATTGTTAAATAAATTTGTTTGTCTCTAACCCCAAGGACCCAAAAGTTATGGGGACCTAAGTTTACTATGTTCTTGTTTTGTACGAAACTTCCAAATCAAAGAAGTCTATGTGGTATCTTGATAGTGGATGCTCAAAACATATGACTGGAGATAAAACGAAATTTGTAAGTTTCAAAGCCAAAGAACAAGGATATGTGACTTATGGGGATACCAACAAAGGAAAGATTCTCGGAATTGGAAACATAGGTGGTGCAAACACATTGAAGATTAAGGATGTGCTTATTGTTGATGGACTAAAGCATAACCTTCTTAGCATAAGCCAATTGTGTGACAAAGGATTCAAGGTAACTTTTGAAAGCAAATTTTGCACCATACATTTAATAGATTCCGAAAAAGTAGAATTAAAAGGCATTAGGCATAATAATATATATTTGATTGATTTGGATTGTTTACATGAGTCTAGTATAACATGTTTAGTTGCTAAGGAAGAAAACCCTTGGTTATGGCATAAAAGAGCGGCTCATATAAACATGCATCACTTGAATAAATTGATATCAAAAGACTTAGTTATTGGATTGCTTAAGTTAAAATTTGAAAAAGATAGATTGTGTGATGCATGCCAAAAAGGTAAACAAGTAAAATCATCTTTTAAATCAAAGAATGTGATTTCCACTTCAAAACCCCTAGAATTATTACATTTAGATTTATTTGGACCTTCTAGGATAAAAAGTTTTGGTGGAAATTATTATGGACTTGTAATTGTTGATGATTACTCTAGGTACACTTGGACATTTTTCTTAACTACGAAAAGTGAATCTTTTAAGGTCTTTAGAAAGTTTGCTAAACAAATTCAAAATGAGAAAGACCTAAGAATTAAAGTTTTAAGAAGTGACCATGGTGGTGAGTTTCAAAATGAAAAGTTTGAGAATTATTGTGAGGAAAATGGTATATTACATAACTTTTCTGCTCCTAGGACTCCCCAACAAAATGGTGTAGTTGAGAGGAAAAATAGGTCATTAGAGGAACTTGCAAGAACTATGTTAAATGAATCTAATGTTCCTAAATATTTTTGGGCTGATGCGGTTAGTACGACATGTTATGTTTTAAATAGAATGCTCATTAGGTCAATTATTAAATCTACTCCATATGAATTGTTTAATGGTAGAAAACCTAATGTTGCACATTTAAAGATTTTTGGATGTAAATGTTTTGTGCTAAATAATGGAAAGGACAATCTAGGAAAATTTGATTCAAAAGCTGATGAGGGCATTTTTCTAGGTTATTCTCTAACTAGCAAGGCATATAGAGTGTTTAATAGGAGAACTTTAAATATAGAAGAATCTATTCATGTTACCTTTGATGAGATTGTAGACCTTGGGGGAAATCCTCTTGAGTCAAATAAAAGACTTGCAGGTGATGATGAATATATAAGGGAGGCTCTTGATGATCTGTATTTAGAAGATAATGAGCCTTCTCAAACTCCTCAATTAGCAAAGGAATGGCAATCACCTAGAGGACTCTCAATGGACAATATCATAGGTGATATCTCAAAAGGGGTAAGAACTAGAAATATGACAAATTTCTGTATGTCTGTTGCTTTTGTGTCACAGATTGAACCTAAAAACATTGAGGAAGCACTTAAAGATGATCAATGGTGCATAGCCATGCAAGAAGAACTTAACCAATTTGAAAGGAATCAAGTCTGGGAATTAATCCCAAGAGAAGAGTCACATCAAGTTATTGGAACTAAATGGGTATTCAGAAATAAGCTTAATGAAGATGGAAACATAACAAAGAATAAAGCCGGACTTGTTGCAAAAGGGTATTGTCGGGAGGAAGGTATAGATTATGATGAAACTTATGCTCCTGTTGCCAGGTTAGAGGCTATACGCCTACTTCTTGCTTATGCATCTATGATGAAATTTAAATTATATCAAATGGATGTTAAAAGTGCATTTTTAAATGGTTTTATTAAAGAAGAATTGTATGTAGAGCAACCCCTGGATTTGAAGATTTTAATAATCCTAATCATATTTTCAAATTAAAGAAAGCATTATATGGGTTAAAACAAGCTCCTAGATCTTGGTATGAAAGATTAAGTAGTTTCCTAACTGCAAATGATTTTTCAAGAGGAAAAATTGATTCTACACTTGTTCATTAAGAAAGTAAAAGAACATATCTTATTGGTCCAGGTATATGTTGATGATATAATTTTTGGATCAACTGATAATTCGTTATGTGTAGAATTTGCTAAGATTATGCAGGGAGAGTTTGAAATGTCTATGATGGGAGAATTGACATTCTTCCTTGGACTACAAATCAAGCAACTTAAAGATGTCAATTTCATCTCTCAAACTAAATACTGCAAGGAGATTCTCAAAAAGTTTGGTATGGACACCTCAAAAGAAGCCAACACACCCATGGGAACTTCATGCTATTTAGACAAGGATGAATCAGGTTTGGAAGTTAATCAAACTATGTATAGAGGTATGATAGGATCACTATTATACTTAATTGCTAGTAGACCTGATATTATGCATTCTGTCTGTGTGTGTGCTAGATTTCAGGCTTGTCCTAAAGAATCTCACCTAATTGCAGTAAAACATATTTTAAAATACTTAAAAGGAACTACTGGGTTTGGCTTGTGGTATCCGTCTGATGCTTGTATTAGTTTATTAGGATATTCTGATGCTGATTATGGTGGATGTAAAATTGATAGGAAAAGCACTAGTGGGACATGTCATTTGTTAGGTTCATCCTTAATATCTTGGCATTCCAAGAAACAGGCATGTGTTGCTTTATCTACCACTGAAGCTGAATATATTGCAGCTGGTAGTTGTTGTGCTCAAATTTTGTGGATGAAACAACAATTAGAGGATTATAGCATATATTTAAATGACATTCCATTAATGTGTGATAATACGAGTGCAATCAATCTAACTAAGAATCCAGTAATGCACTCTAGGACTAAACATATTGAGATTAGACATCACTTTTTAAGATATCATATCAGCAAAGGAAACTGCAAAATAGAGAATGTAGACACTAAACACCAATTAGCAGATATTTTTACTAAGCCTCTACCCAAGGATAGATTCTATGATCTTAGAAGAGACTTAGGAATATTAGACATTGCCTAAATTATGCTTAAATAAAAGGCTTTTACATGATTGTAATGTTATATATCTCTTTGTCTGTAATGACGTTTCTGTATGAAATGAAATTTGTTTTTTTTATGCTTTGATTGAGGGGGAGTTATCTTCAACTTATGCATATTTTGAGGGGGAGCTCTTATGATTGTTATTGCAGAGTTCTTTTTGTTTATAATCAAAATAGGGGGAGAAAAATTTAAAGCCTCTTATGAATTGCATTTAAATATTATCTGGTATGTTTGATGTGTTTGTTAGTATGACAGATAAAACAGGTTATTACAAGGGCTTTAAAAAGATAATTTTGATCATCATCAAAAAGGGGGAGATTGTTGAACATTCAAGGACTTGATGTTGCACTTGATGAACATGAAGATTGATGATTTTGATGATGATTCAAGAACTCAAAGACTTAGAGTGTTGAAGACTTGTTTTTGTAGTGTAATAACTCTGTTTTAATTAGATTGAGTCTGTAATTATAGAATCTAAGATAGCCGGTACATAGTCTGTAACTTAGAAGCTTCAAAAAGCTCAAATTTATCATTCAGGCTCGGCTTTAATCGATTAAATAGGTAAATAATCGATTAAAACAGTGAGAAAACCATTTTCTGTACAAACTCACTGCTTTAATCGATTAAACAGCAAAATAATTGATTATTCCGTACAATTCCGTACAGATAATCGATTATTTCGCCAAATAATCGATTAAACCAGAGAGTATTGGGTTCTGACGTATTTGGCTCTGTTTTAATCGATTATTACTCCAAATAATCGATTATTCCAATCTGTTTCGATTTTAAACTTCAAACAAACCCTATTTTCGAAAACCCAATTACCAAGAACCCTAGTTTCAAAATCCCCAAATCCTAAACCCTAATTTCCCTACTTAAACTCTCCTTTGGCACTCGAGAAAAAGAACAACTCTTTCCATACAAAAGTTAAGTGCTCGTGAGTGCCGAGAAGCTGTTTGTTGCAAGGAAAGGGGGCTTTTGGAACCTGGTGTGGGCTAGAAGCGATAAGAATCACTAAGTGGAGTTCTTAGTGGATTGTGTGCTGTGCCGTCTCTGGGGAAAGCTGTTCTTCATCTCTTGTGGGTTTCAAGAGAGGTGTTATCTTTAACTTTATCTTTTCCATTGTAATTTGTAATAACTTTGTTTATAGTGACAGCGTTAATCCTCTATTTGAGTGATTAGCAACTGGACGTAGGGTCTTTTGATCCGAACTAGTATAAATTTCCTGTGTAAGACTCTATCCCTTTCTCTATTTACATTTACACAGTTGTTAATCGGTAAAATTTGGGGAAAATTTTGAAAACCTAATTTTTATTAAGAAACCAATTCACCCCCCCTCTTGGTTTTTGTCCGACCACGCGAACATTCCGCTGCACGATTCTAACAGAAGAAGACTCGGAGAATGATGAAGAAGAATTGAGTCTCATGATTAAGAAATTTACCAAATTCATGAAAGTCAAAGGAAGACATTCATTCAAAGGTGAGAGAAAATACTTCCTTAAATATCAAATGCTATGGTTGTGGTGAAACAGGACATGTGAAGACCGAATGTTCAAACAAGACAAATGAAGATAACAAAGGCAAAAAGTTCTTCAAGAAGAAAGCCTACATCGCTTGGGACAATAGTGATTCGAGTTCGGAGTCAAGTGAATTAGAAATAGAAGCTAATATTTGCTTAATGGCAAATGACAATATATCTTCCGATTTTGAGGAAACTTCCAAAACAAAGAAGTCTATGTGGTATCTTGATAGTGGATGCTCTAAAGATATGACCGGAGAGAAAACGAAATTTGTGAGTTTCAAAGCTAAAGAACAAGGATATGTAACTTATGGGGACAACAACAAAGGAAAGATTCTTGGAATTGGAAATATAGGTGGTGCAAACACTTTGGAGGTTAAGGATGTGCTTCTTGTTGATGGGCTAAAGCATAATCTCCTAAGCATAAGTCAACTTTGTGACGAAGGATTCAAGGTAATCTTTGAAAGTAAGTTTTGTACCATACATTTGATAGATTCCGAAAATGTAGCATTGAAAGTCATTAGGCATAATAATATATATTTGATTGATGTGGATTCTATACATGATACTAGTATAACATGCTTAGTTTCTAAGGAAGAGAACTAATGGTTATGGCATAAGAGAGCGACTCATATAAATATGCATCATTTAAACAAATTTATATCAAAAGACTTAGTTGTTAATTTGCCTAAGTTAAAATTTGAAAAAGATAGATTATGTGATGCATGTAAAAAAGGTAAACAAGTAAAATCATCATTTAAATCAAAGAATGTTATTTCCACATCAAAACCTTTAGAATTATTACATTTAGACTTATTTGGTCCTTCTAGGATAAAAAGCTTTGGTGGAAATTATTATGCTCTTGTGATTGTTGATGACTTTTCTAGATATACTTGGACATTTTTCTTAACATTGAAAAGTGAAGCTTTTAAGGTCTTTAGGAAGTTTGCAAAGAAAATTCAAAATGAGAAAGACTTAAGAATTAAAGTTTTAAGAAGTGACCATGGTGGGAAATTTCAAAATGAATACTTTGAAAATTATTGTGAAGAAAATGGAATTTTGCATAATTTTTTTGCACCTAGAACTCCCTAACAAAATGGTGTAATTGAAAGGAAAAATAGGTCACTAGAGGAACTTGCTAGAACAATGTTAAATGAATCAAATATTCCTAAATATTTTTGGGCTGATGCTGTGAGTACTGCATGTTATGTTTTAAATAGGATGCTTATTAGGCCAATTATAAAATCAACTCCTTATGAATTATTAAATGGTAGAAAGCCTAATGTTGCTCATTTGAAAATATTTGGATGTAAGTGCTTTCTATTAAATAATGGAAAGGACAACTTAGGAAAATTTGACTCAAAAGCCGATGAGGGCATTTTCTTAGGTTATTCACTAACTAGCAAAGCATATAGAGTGTTTAATAGAAGAACTTTAAATGTTGAAGAATCTATACATGTTACTTTTGATGAAATTGTAGACCTTGGGGGACATCCTCTTGAGTCAAATAAAGAACTTGCAGGTGATGATGAGTACATAAGAGAGGCTCTTGAAGAACTGTATTTGAATGAGAATGAGCCTTCTCAACCGACTGAATTAGCTAAAGAATGACAATCACCAAGAGGACTTTCAATGGACAATATTATTGGTGATATCTCAAAAGGGGTAAGAACTAGAAATATGACTAATTTCTGCATATCTGTAGCTTTTGTTTCACAGATAGAACCCAAAAATGTTGAGGAAGCGCTTAAAGATGACCAATGGTGCATAGCAATGCAAGAGGAACTTAATCAATTTGAAAGGAATCAAGTCTGGGAATTAATTCCAAGAGAAGAATCACATCAAGTAATTGGAACTAAATGGGTATTTAGAAACAAACTTGATGAAGATGAAAATATAACAAAGAATAAAGCTAGACTTGTTGCCAAAGGTTACTGTCAGGAGGAAGGTATTGATTATGAAGAAACTTATGCTCCTGTTGCCAGGTTAGAGGCTATACGCCTACTTCTTGCCTATGCATCATTGATGAAATTTAAATTATATCAAATGGATGTTAAAAGTGCATTTTTGAATGGGTTTATTAAAGAAGAAGTATATGTGGAGCAACCCCTGGATTTGAAGATTTTAGTTATCCTAATCATATTTTTAAATTGAAGAAAACATTATATGGTTTAAAACAAGCTCCTAGGTCTTGGTATGAAAGATTAAGTAGTTTTCTAACTTCAAATGATTTTTCTAGAGGAAAAATTGATTCTACTTTGTTTATAAAGAAAGTAAAAGAACATATCTTATTGGTTCAAGTATATGTTGATGATATCATTTTTGGATCAACTCATAATTCTTTGTGTGTAGAATTTGCTAAGATAATGTAGGGAGAATTTGAAATGTCTATGATGGGAGAATTAACGTTCTTCCTTGGACTTCAAATCAAGAACCTTAAAGATGGCATTTTTGTCTCTCAAACCAAATACTGCAAAGAGATTCTCAAGAAGTTTGGAATGGACACTTCAAAGGAAGCTAACATACCCTTGGGAACTTCATGCTACTTAGACAAGGATGAATAAGGTTTGGAAATTAATCAATCCATGTATAGAGGTATGATAGGTTCACTGTTATACTTAATTACAAGTAGACCTGATATTATGCATTCTGTCTATGTGTGTGCTAGATTTCAAGCATGTCCAAAAGAATCTCACCTAACTGTAGTTAAACGTATTTTAAAATATTTAAAAGGAACTAATGGTTTTGGTTTATGGTATCCATCTGAAGCTTCTACTAGTTTAATAGGTTATTCTGATGCTGATTATGGTGGATGCAAAATAGATAGAAAAAGTACTAGTGGGACATGTCATTTGTTAGGATCATCATTAGTGTCTTGGCACTCTAAGAAACAAGCATGTGTTGTTTTATCCACTACTAAAGCTGAATATATTGCAGTTGGTAATTGTTGTGCTCAAATTTTATGAATGAAGCAACAACTAGAAGATTATAGTATATTTCTAAATGATATTCCCTTGATGTGTGATAATACAAGTGCAATCAATCTTACTAAGAATCCAGTAATGCACTCTAGGACTAAACATATAGAAATTAGACATCATTTCTTGAGAGATCATATAAGTAAAGGAAACTGTAAAATTGAGTATGTTGATACAAAGCATCAATTAGCGGATATTTTTACTAAGCCTCTTCCCAAGGATAGATTCTATGATCTTAGAAGAGACTTAGGGATATTAGAAATGGCTTAAATTCTCCTTAATTAATCATTTTTTGGATGGTTGTAATGTTATAATCAATTATGTAGGGTATTAATAGATTATAATATGTCTAAACCTCAAAAATTTGATGAACTCTCTGGAATAATTGATTATTTGAAGTTATAATCGATTATTTACACCTAAGAAGTCCAAAATCTAAAATTACTCACTAGATTAATCGATTAACAGCTTGATTTAATCGATTAAATGGGTCTGTTACTAGTTTAATCGATTATTTCAAGATTTAATCGATTAAACTTGATAGTTTTTGTTTACTAGCCGTTTCCAATGGCTCTTTTGGCCCCTATGCACTCCCAAATGACCGTTGGAGATGTTGTTTATAAATAGGAAACCTTCATTTCACTTCTCCACACCTCAAACTCTTGAATCCAAGCTTTCTAGCATCATTCAAGCATTCTTGCCTTCTCCTAACATCACTTGTCTTCTTAAACTCTCTTATTATTCTTCTAATCCTAAAATAGCCTCATCTTCTCGTGTTAAAATTTCCACAAGAAGAAGATTTGCACCTGCCTCTCATCCCCGTCCTAATTCTGTCGAAGGATGGATCTCCGATGATGAGGGCCGACAGGAATTTCTCACTTTTTGGAAGGGGGTAACCATTATTTTACTCTCGCTTCAAATTTAGAGATCAAATATTTTACTCTCACTTTTTGGAAGGGGGTATCCTGACTTAGTTAGGGTATTTTACTCTCGCTTCAAATTTAGAGATCAAATATTACCTCTCGTGTAAAGGGGGTAACCATTATTCTTGATGACGATATATGGGAAAACGTTGCACATTTTCCTATAAGATATGATGATATTAACATTTTTGCGGAGTTAGATGACTTTGACAGGATCATGACTTACCGTTCTTTTCTCCGCAACCCTTCCATGGAGATTAGGCGTCTTCTTCTAGCCGGGCCATTAAAGAAGGAGGAACGTCTGCTCCTGCATCTACTCGTCTGGATCTTATGTCCCCGGGCAACCAACCATGCCCAATGCTCTTCAATAGATCTTCGCATTATTCATGCAATAATGAATAATGAGCCAATAGATTGGGGAAGCCTTGTTACAATGACTATGCTGAAGGCCAAACGTCATCCTACTTTCAAAATTCCCTATGCTCTCCTTATCTCTCGCATTCTAGAGTACAAAGGAGTGAATGTTGAAGGGGAGCAAACGGTATGAACGAGAAACTTAAATTGAATGCTGGACAACACATTAACCCAACTTCAAATGGTGTGTGTCAATAATATTTATGTTCACAAGGATGACGTTCCGAACATAGATGCAGATGATGAAGATTCTGATGAAGAAATGCCTCCTGCTGTTGAGTTTCCCTCTGAACAGATTCATAATGCTAGATCATCTTCTGCTCCTCCTGAAACCCGTCAATCTGTGGAAGACATGTTATTTGATATGAACCAGAGGATGCAGACATTCTTCACTCTCTCTGGAGTATGGCATGAGAAAATCACGTATCTCCGACGTATATGATAAAGTGTGTCACTTAGAGAATAAATTTGATGCTCACTTTAATAGCGATAGTGAAGAGTTTTAATATTGTTTTCATATCTTCTTGTTTTGTAAATTATTTTCATTTATGAAATAAAATGTGTATTTTTGCTTTGTTTGAGGGGGAGTTATTTCCAAATTATGCATATTAAGGAGGAGCTCTTAATTTTTTTATTATAATCAAAATAGGAGGAGAAATATTTAAAGCCTCTTATGATTGAATTTAAATATTATCTGGTATGTTTAATGTTTTTGTTAGTGTGACAGATAAAACAGGTTATTACAGGGCTTTAAAAGAAAATTTTGATAATCATCAAAAAGGGGGAGATTGTTGAAACATACAAGGACATGAATGTTGAACTTACATGGACATGAAGCTTGTTGATTTTGATGATGATTCAAGAACAATGGACTTAGAGATTTGAAGACTTGTATTCTTGTGTAATAACTCTGTTTTGATGTTTTTGAGTCTGTAATATTAGAGTCTAAGATAGCCAGAACATAGTCTACTATTTAGAAGCTTCAAAAACTCATTTTTATCAAAAACACACTGATTTAATCGATTAACAGGCTAAATAATCGATTATTACAGAGAGAAAAACCATTTTCTGTATCATCTCTCTGGAATAATCGATTAACAGGGTTGTTAATCGATCAATAGGCTAAATAATCGATTAACTGACATGGTTATGGGTATCCCTATTCTATTTACGTTTACACAACATTTTAATCGGTAAAATTTGGGGAAAATTTTAAAACCTAATTTTTGTTAAGAAACCAATTCACCCCCCCTCTTGGTTTTTGTCCGTTCATGCAAGCATTCCTCTGCGCGATTCTAACAACAATGTGTGACGTTTCGAGAGGCAAAGAAATGTGATTGCAAGACTCTGTTCTATATTCACCAATGTGTCGATAAAAATAACTTTGAGAAGATATCGTTGGCAAACTCAATGAAAGAATCCTAGGGTATATTGGCAGGTGTGGAGAGGTTATTATGGGTTAGTATGGGTTATTGTAGATGGGGAAACAAGAAACTATTCAAGAATATTTTACAAGATTGTTGTCGATCATAAACTTGATAAAGTCACGTGTTGAAAGTTTGAAAGAACAAATAGTGGTGGAGAAGGTGTTGAGAACCCTCGATGCTAGGTTTGATATACTTTATGTAGCTATCGAAGAGTCAAAGAACCTCAATTTGTTGAAATTGGATGAATTATAGAGACCATTGGAGGCTCAAGAACAACTGTCACATGAGAGAGCGAAAGAGAAGTGTAACATAGAACATGTGTTGTTGAAGAAAAAAAATAGAAGAATGAAGGAATTTGAGGAAATTAGAACAAAAGAGGCAGAGGAAAAGGAAGAAATAGTGATGGACGAGGCTCAAAAGGAAAACAATAGAGCTCTTTACAATCAAGAGGTGCCAGAGACAAAACTTCACAATGAAGAAGTAGTTGATCGAGCTCTAGTACGAGCAAGAAGAATGTACAATGTTACAACTATTAAAAGTATGACCATTACGCTGCTAATTGTTGGAACAAAGAAGAAGAAGAAAATGTTGCACATAAAGACGACTCATAGGATGAAGTATTGTTGATGGTGACCACAACAAAATCAGTGGATAATTTTTTATGAATCTTGATATTTGGAAGCTGATTGTTCGAATCACATGTCATTTTAGAAAAATTAATTCATCAATCTCAATGAAAATGTGCAATCGAAGGTGAAATTTGTAGAAAATTCGATAGTGAGTTGTGAAGGGAAAGAAATGATCATGATAAAAAAGTGAGATGACAAATTTGTAATAATTTCGGATGTGCTTTATGTTCCAAGAATAAAACACAATCTATTGAGTATCGACCAACTTCTTCAAAAGGACATTTGATCGCTTGGAGATCGAGGAATAAGATGTTGAGAATTCTCGATAAGAGTGGAACACTGATTTTGAAGGCACCTCTGAGCAAAAACAAAATTTTTTGAATCTATATTCCAGTATCAAATAACTTTTGCTTAGCATCAGCAGTGCCATCAGTTATCTCTAATGTCAATTGGTTATGACATTTGACGTATGATCATCTTGGCTTCAATAGTTTGAGCCAACTTATAGAAAAGGAGATGGTGATTTTACCTCGAGTCCAAAAATGTAAAGATATATGTGAAGGTTGCATGATAAGAAATAAGTCAAAAATCCCTTTAAGGTGCACATTGAGACCAAAAGCAAGAATGTGTTGAAAGTTATCTCTACACCGAAATATGTGGACCCTTCGATGTTTCTTCACAAGATGGTAATAGGTACTTTGTGACGTTCATCGATGACTATAACAAGAATATGTTAGTGTCCTTGCTTGACAAAAAATCGGAGGTGTTCAATTGTTTCGTCGATTTTAAATCGAGAAATAGAATGGTAGAACTATCAAAGTGTTGGGATTGGACGGTGGTAGAGAGTACAACAATGGCGAGTTTACATCATTATGCAAGAAGAGAGGTATTATGCATGAGACTGTATCTCCATACACACTACAACACAATGGAGTTGTGAAAAGAAGAAATCGAATGATTTTGAACATGGTTAAGAGTATATTAAAGACCAAAGGCATGCCACATTTGTTCTGAGGAGAAGCGGCATCGACAACTGTATACATCTTCAATTGATGCCCAACGAAGAGAGCGAAGGAGAAGGCACCAAAGGAAGTATGGTTAAAGAGAAAGCTAGATATAAAACACTTGAGAATATTTGGCTCGATTGCTTAGAGACTTGTTCCCGGTGAGAGAAGAAAGAAGCTCAATTACATAAGACAAAAATTAATTTTAGTAGGATATCATTCAACTAGGGCGTATAAACTGTATGATCCTATCAAGAAAATTATCGTTAGTAAAGAAGTTGTTGATGAGAAAGAGTGTTGGAAATAATGTTCAATGGTGGAAAATCAAAGTATTAACTTAGATGGCTCAGGTGATGCATGAATCGAAGGTAATGCTCGATCAATTATGAAATTGAAGGTGGAGGAAATCGATCGGTTTTTGAAATCGAGGGAGGAAGGAATCAATCGAGACTTGGTATCTATGGCAGAAATCGATCGACTTTAGAAATCAAAGGGAGCAAGAATCGACCGAGACTTGAGATCGAAGGTAGAAATCAACCAATGTACAAAATTGAAGCTAGTAGAAATCAATCGATATCAGAAATCGAAAGTAATAGAATTCGCTCGATTTTTTAAATCGAAGAAGACAAAAAGACCAATTTTAATAGAATTCGCTCGATTTTTTAAATCGAAGAAGACAAAAAGACCAATTTTAGGAATCGAAGGAAAGAAAAATCGACTTACCAGATCGATTAAAACACTAACAAAATTTGATGATTTTATGATCAATTCTGATGATACATAATAACAACTAGACAAATGATTGGAAAAATAGAGGATGAGATTCATCTTGTACATTTAACATTTTATGTAGATATCGAGTTTGAACCAATTTAATTTCAAGACGTGATCGAGAATCCCAAATGAATCAAAGCCATGAACGAGTAACTGTTAACAATCTTATAGAACAAAATATGTAATCGAGGACCAATACATCAACATTACATCGATCAAGAAGACAAAAAGAAGGACAAATGTTGAAGTAAACATGAAGTTACTAGACCTAGATGATATCAAAACCTTTGACTAATAGAAGGTTCAAAGAATTGAAAAAAAAAAACTTGAATGTTAAATCAATTGCTGAATTAGGAAATTATGTTAAATCGATTAAATTAGGAACTTGCGTTAATTTGGTAATTGAAATTAATTATATAATTTTATTTCATGACAAACATTATATATCGAAAGTGGTGTGCTCACCACCCGTTAAAAAAAGAGAGATCATTTTAAGCAAACAATGGTAAAAAAACATAATTAAGAATTCAGAAAATGTTAACTTACTTTTTAATTATGTAATTGATTTACAGCTTTTTGAAATACTCTGCATATTTTTATTTTTTGTCATATAAAACAATTTATGTTTCTCTTGATACAATTATATTAATACAAGTAATTAATATATTTATTTTTTATATATTCTAATTCATGTAATTATGAAATTTTTGTCTCTCAATTACAATCATAAATAGAATTATGTCAAATCAATAACTAGTTTTAAATATATAAAATTTATACTATCAAAATTACGTAAGTTAAAAGTCTCATATTTTTCTATACAATTTTTTTTATATATAAAATAATAGTTAGGAAATGCTTATAAAATATGTAGTAACTATTTTTTGTTGCAATTGCAACACTTTTACCTAATATTATTTATATATTAAAATCGTCATTTTATATAATGTATTAACTAACGAATTTAATGACAATTTCACTTAGCTTGTCATTTTATACTGACACAAATATATAATGACAATCATAAATGTCATTCTCTACAAAAGTAATTATAATATTTATTGTGCTTTTTATAGTGTTAGTTGTAGTTACTATTCTCAGTAACTTCGGATCAATAGTTACCTAGAAGACTACTACATATATGGAGTAACATTTCTACTCATAATTTTGCCATTAATTGTTTAGGAATCTCATTACATTCACAAGCCAAACATAAAGAAATTGAATTGCATAAGGGATCATAGTAGATATACAGTTTGTGACTACAGAACCGTTTGCTGACATATTTATAAGACTCTTGGTAAAAGATAGACTGAATCGTCTAATCTCATGCTGATCACGCATCATCTAATATCTAATATGTATGATCTAATGATTTAGTCTGTAGACCACCTGCATACACACATGCATTAATGTGTCACTTTGGATCATCTTATGCTGAATGGGCCTGATTTATTCTTTTTAAAAAGCTACAACCCAAATGTCACCCTTCCCTCCACAAAATTATTTGTATTCTATGACAACTATTTTATTGTATAGTAACTCTCATGCTACCCTATATACCAACCGTCAACACTTTTGTCCCCTCATTAAACTTAACTTCTATCTACATATACTCAACTTTTATCTGTTCTCTTATTTTCCTCTACCTAAACACTCAACCAAATTGAATCTCAGCTTCAAAGGCAGAAAACCATCACCATTGTGAAGTCCTTTGATGATGAACCCATATGCCTAAATGTGAAGTACTTCATAGCCATTGAAGATTTCTACGTGTACTTTGAAAGAAATATTGAATTGGTTTTGAACGAAATGTATTTTGTAAAGAAGTTTAAAACTTACATACATACATACATACATGAACATGGAAGCTAATCACGATCCATAATAACGAGCTTTTTATCAGCCATGCGCTATACACAAGATGGTTCACATATATAAAAAGTAAATTCCAATTGTAATTCGCTGGATCCATCAGAAAACCAACAAACAATTATCGATAGAAAATATGAACAAGAACAGCCTAAAAGGCTTATCTCTCAATATCAGCCGCATGTTATTGTTGGAGAAGATCATCACCAGACACAACCACAATATCAACTTCACGAGCAGCACTAATAATTACGCTCATACACAAAGGTAACTTTCAAATTCTCAAGTTCCCTCATCTAGTATGGACATTCTATAGTCATATTCCAAATTCCCAATTTTTAATTGTCCACACAAATATTATCTGATTGCTCCAAGCAAATTCGCACCATCAAGCCTCGCACCTTCCAAGTGCTGAGTAATATAAAAGGAACGAATGTTAGCTTATCATACTTAATAGAAAAATACAATCGCCATATTTTCCACCCACTATAACTACAGGAGCTAACAAAACAAGCATTAAAAAACGGGAATTTGAAAACCTCAAATCTGATCTTACAATGCAATTATCTATCTTCCTATTCAATTGCCTAAATTTATGTTATTTTCGCTTGAATGAATAGTTTTATGTTGGAAACAACAGATCGTATAGAAGTTCTACGTGCTGTGTGATTCATTTTCTTCTACTTTGTAAATACAATCTGGTTCAGCCACATATTCCACTGATCAACAACAATGGTTAGTCTGTGGAACACAATTGAATAACATAGCAGCAAACCAACTTGAACTGAAATGCTTGTGTTCAGTTCAGTTCCATTCCAACTACATTTTCAAAATCAATTGTTTACATTGTACAGGCATCCATCAGGTATTGGCAACAACAGCACAACAAAATATACTACAAACACACCCCACTCATTGAATTGGACATTAGAATTTTCGAAGAAGCAGACCATAACAGATGAACTTAGTTAAATGGAAAATATTTACAAGCTATTCTACAATATCATAAATAGTAAAGAAATAAAAGAACTACCAAAATGCACGCTAATTAACATACCGTATCTCGAAGATTGACAAGACGAAGATAAGCTCGTTGAAGGTTTGCACCCTTCAAGTTGGCATTGTTCAGTTTTGCACCCTGAGAAATAGGAATTTCAAAGTAGGCCAAAACACAGTTCACCCAGCCATAGACTTCTTTGAAAACATAAAAATGAACTGAAAATTAGTAGTAAATTAAACAGACAACCTTATAGGAAGCAAGGTATCACTTAAAAGTAAAAAAACAAGAAAAAGATATGTTTTAGAGGGCTTAATTACACCTTTCATATGATCCCTTTATTTATGATGATAAAGTACAAATACAATGAGTAAATGGAAAGACAAGGGACCAAAACTGATTTAGAAATCTAGGTACTAAGATAGATACAACTTATAGGTTAATAATTCCAACACTCCTCCTTAAGTTGGAGCATATAGATTGTATGCACCAAGCATGAAGCAAATGGACTCAATCCGAGGACCCCTTAATGATTTTGTTAACACATCTGCAAGTTGATCATTAGATCCAATAAACTCTATACAAATTTCCTTAATCACCAACTTTTCTTTAATAAAATGACAGTTAATCTCAATGTGTTTTGTTCTCACACAAAATACTAGATTAGAGGCAATGTGAAACACAACTTGATTATTACAGTACATTTTCACGATCTGAATCTCACATAATTTGAGCTCTTGAAGGAATTGTTTCACCCACACTAGTTCGCAAGTAAGAGATGACATTGCCCTCTATTTAGCTTTGGCAGTTAATCGATCATACATTTTGTTTCTTTCTTTTCCACGAAATAATATTTCCTTAAAAAAAAAAACATAATATATAGTAGTAGAGAGTCTGTCAAAAGGGGATCCAAGCCAATCAACATCACAATACCTAGATATTTGAGTGTTGCCTTTATCTTCATGTAACAAACCTTGTCCTAGGGTCATTTTTAGATACCTCAAGATATAAATGATGACATTCCAATGGTCAACGCACGGAGCCTGTATGAACTGGCTAACAACACCAACTACGAAAGACAAATCAGGTCTAGAAATGGTAAGATAAATAAGCTTTCCAATTAGTTTTCTTTCTTTTTGGATCAGTTCACTTTGTTCCGTCATAAGTTTAAAATTTGGATCCATAAAACTATCTATTGGTCTACAGTTAATCATACCTGTCTATCTCTCTTAGAATATTTAGTGCATACTTCATTTAAGATATCACAATGCCTTCTCTTGAGATATCAGGCTTGTAAAGGACATCATATTTAGGGTTATGGTGGACACCACATTTTAAATGTTGTTGGTGATGCTGTAAATGGAGTTGTTGATAACATCGTTGGGGTTGTCATTGACACCATAGATAGGGTTATAAAGATAGTTGTAGATGAGCCTACTAAGCACAACATTGTAAACTGTTAGATATTATTAAGATATTGTTAGATATTGTTAAGATATTATTAATCACAATATCTTCTATTTACTCTAATTATTTTTTAGTTATTCTTTTTAGTTTTATCTCTATTATAAATAGATTACCCTATGTGTAGTTTATACACAAGGGAGATTAATCTCAAATCCTATTTTTTCTATATTCAACATGGTATATAGAGCTTAAGGTTATTTTAAAATTTTTTCACCTGTCTACTGCCTCCACCATCGCTGCTGCCGGAGTCGCTGCCACTGCCGGAGTCGTCGCCGCTGCCAGAGCCGTCGCCAGAGCCTTCGCTGAAGCCTTCACCGGAGTTTCATTTTTTACCAACGACATACGATTTTGCTTGTCTCGATTAGGCGACCATCGTACAGTTGAGATCACCATTATCAAAGTTGGTCGTTCGTTGTTTCCAGGGCAGTTTAGTCTCGACAGACGTGTTTTGGTCTTCTCATTTTGGATTTGGGCTTCGTGGGTTGATTGGACTACTTTGGATTTTTTCTTTTAGGGTTTGTTTTACCTCCCTTCATGACTTCTTCCGCTTTTTCTTCTGTTTCATCCGACACACCTGCTATGTTCAACAAATTTCTTAAATGGTTTAAGAATAATAATCTTCTAGTTCCATTGTGTCTGTCGCACACACATGTATATCTTTTGCTGGTCTGACCCAATCTTCTTCTTTTGGTCCTTGGGTTTTTGATTTAGGAGCCACTAATCATATTACTGGTAACAAATCTTTGTTCTCCTCTTTATCCTCTTCTAATCCTTTATCTTCTGTTACACTGGCTGATGGTTCTAGAGTAACATCTCATGGTGTTGGAACGGTTAAACTTTTCTCTTCTTTAACCATTGATAATGTTTTTTATGTCCCTGGGTCCCTTTTTAATCTGTTGTCCATCAGTTAACCAACTCGTTCTTTTGATTGTGTTATTTCTTTTACCAACAATTCTGTGTGTTTACAAGACCGGAATTCGAAACAGGTGATTGGCACAAGATGTGAGTCTCATGGTCTTTATTATCTCTGTTGAATATAGGGAAAAACTGTATAGGGTTAATTTCCCTTATGTATTTACCACACATAGGGCAGTGTATTTATAATAAAGAAAGGTACTCCTCAAAAGAGTAACAGAATACAAATAGAGTAAATAAAAAGATATTATTTGATATTGTGATTAACAATATCTAACAATATCTCAACAATATCAAACAATATCAACTAATATCTAATCATATCTAACACTCCCCCTCAAGCTGGAGCATACAAATCGTATGTGCCTAGCTTGGTACAAAGATAATCCATCCTAGGTCCCCAGTAAAGACTTAGTGAAAATATCTCGCTAATTGATCACATGAGTTAACGAACTCGGTCTTGATGTCTCCGGACATAATCTTTTCCCGAATAAAATGGCAGTCAATCTCAATGTGTTTAGTCCTCTCATGAAAGACGAGATTAGAGCTTATATGGAGAGCGGCCTAATTGTCACACACTAGTGTCATTTGAGTGACATCTCCAAATTGTAGCTCTTTAAGCAATTGCTTGAGCCAAATAAGTTCACAGGTAGCCGAGGCCATAGCTCTATACTCGCTTCGCACCTGGATCTTGCCACAACACTTTGTTTCTTACTTTTCCATGAGATCAAGTTACCACCAATGGAAACACAATACCCGGATGTAGATCTTCTATCGAGAGGAGATCCTGCCTAATCGACATCCGAATAGCGGACAACTCTTGTATGATTATGAGAGTCATACACCAAACCTTTTCCAGGAGACTTTTTGATGTACTTCAATATACGGATGACTCGCATTCCAATGATCTTGACAAGGAGAATTGAGGAATTGACTCACCACACTCGACCGCAAAGGAAATGTCGTGGCGAGTAACCGTAAGATAATTTAATTTTCCAACTAATCTTCTATACTTGTTCGGGATCCGACATTGGCTCCCCCGATTTGGCAAGAGTTTGGTATTAGGATCCATGGGTGTGTCAACAGGCTTTGAATTCATCAACCCAGTTTCCTCCAAAATATCCAATGCATACTTTTTTTGAGATATAACAATGCCATCGGTAGATTGTGCTACCTCAATACCCAAGAAATATCCGAGTTTGCCAAGATCTTTGGTTTGAAAATGGTGGCAAAGGTGTTGTTTCATCCGAGAGATGCCATGATGGTCACTACCTGTAAGAACAATGTCATCGACATACACTATCAAATAGATACATCCAAGCATTCGAGTGACGGTAAAAGACCGAGTGGTCTCGCCTCACTTCTAGTCATGCCAAATTGTTGAACAACGTTGCTAAACTTTCCAAACCAGGCCCTAGGAGACTCGTTTTAGGCCATATAAAGATTTGCGAAGACGACATACCAATCTAGAAGACTCCCCCGAGCAACAAATCCGGGAGGTTGCTCCATATAAATCTCTTCTTGCAAATCGCCATTCAAGAAAGCATTTTTGACATCCAAGTTGATAAAGAGGCCATTGTTGAATAGCGACCATGGCAATGAATAAACGAACGAAGCCATCTTTGCCACTGGAGAGAAAGTATCACCATAATCCAACCTAAAAATTTGGGTATAGCCTTTGGCTACAAGGCGAGCTTTGAGGCGATCAATAGTACCATCAGGACCAACATAGATAGCGAAGACCCACCCGCAACCAACAACAGATTTTCCAGATGGTAATGGGACAAGCGTCCGGGTTCCACTAGTCCGAAGAGCACCGAGTTCATCTAGCATGGCCTCGACGCCAACCAGGGTGGGCTAAGGCTTCGAGAGACGGATTTAGGAATAGACACAGAGGAAATAGACGAGAGACAGGTATAAAATGGTGAAGAAATTCGATGATAACTTAAAGCGAGTATAATGTGGAGAAGGATTACGAGTAGAACGCGTACCTTTACGAAGAGCAATAGGAAGGTCGGACTCGTGGACTGAACCGGAGGAGGCAGAGTATTTGGCACCGGGAGTGAGTCATGTGGCGTCTCGTTGTGGGCGAGGTCTGCGACTATAAACCCGAAGGGGTGGTGGAGGAGGAGGGGCTAATGGTGGATGGTCCTCAACATAAGGATCAATGAGAACAGGAATGGGAACTGTAGCGAGATGGAGACTCAGCAAGTAGGGAAGGGTCCTTAAAGTAAAAGGAAAACTCATTGAAGGTGACATCTGCGGACACAAAATAGCGATTAAGAGAAGGAGAAAAACACTTGTATCCTTTTTGGGATCGAGTAAATCCTAAGAAAACACATTTGTGTGATCGAGGAGATAACTTATCATGACCAGGATTAAAATTGTGGACAAAACAGGTAGACCCAAAAACCTTCAGAGGTAAAGGATGGAGAGTGTCATGAGGAAATAAAATAGAATGGGGAATTTTGTTATCTAAAACCGAAGAGGGCATACGATTAATAAGATAACGAGCAGTAAGAACAACATCACCCCAAAAATGTTGAGGAACCTCACCATGAATTAAAAGAGTACGGGTTGTTTCAATAAGGTGTCTATTCTTGCGCTCGACCACCCCATTTTGTTGAGGGGTATAAGCACAGGAAGTTTGATGAAGAATGCCATGAGAAGCCATAAATTGTTTAAACGAGTTTGAAAGATATTCACGGCCATTATCACTTCGAAAAGTTTGAATAGAGACACCAAATTGATTTTTAATTTCATGATAAAAGTTTTGGAATATAGAAAACAACTCGAAACGATTTTTCATTAAAAATAACCAAGTACAACGAGAAAAATCATCAATAAAAGTAACAAAATATTGAAAACCTAAATTAGACTTAACACGACTGGGTCCCCAAATGTCGAGTGAACTAAGGCAAAGGGGGATGAAGCACGCTGGGAAACACTACGAGGAAAGGAAGTACGACTATGTTTGCCTAACCGACGGGACTCACACACCAAATTGGACAAGCTGGGATAAGCCGGGAACAAGTTGCTGTAATTTGCGCAGACCAGGGTGACCAAGCCGAGCATGAAGGAGAGAAGGAGACTCCATAACCGTGCCAACATGTGGAGAAGGTTGAAGATAATAAAGTCCATGTGACTCACATCCGGTGCCAATCACTCTTTGCGAGCTCCGGTTCGTAGGGAAACGAAGTTTTGGTAAAAGAGATAACACAATCAAGAGATCGAGTTAGACGGCTAATGGATAATAAGTTAAAGGGGGACCCGGGTACATACAAAACATTATCAATGGACAACGAGGGAAAAGAGTAACCGTTCCAACACCATGAGCTAAAGTTGTAGACCCATTAGCCATTGTAACAGAGGGTAAATTATGAGAAGAAGTGAAAGAGGAAAATAAGGATTTGTTACCGAGTGATGTGATCGGTGGCGCTCGAGTCAAGAACCCAAGGGCCAATAGAAGAAGAGTGAGTCGGACCGAGCAAAAGATGTACCCGTGTGGGCAACGAAGTAGTGGAACCGGAGGGCTTTCGATCCTCATACCATTGAAGAAAATCATTGAAGATAGCAGATTTGTCCGAAGGTACAGACGAAGGAGGATCCACAGCAGAGGATTGTGCGGAAGAATCAGTCTGAGCAACTGCAGCAGATCGGTGAGGATAACCATGTAAAGCATAACATTTGTCAATTTTGTGGCCTAGTTTGCCACAATGGTCACACTTGACACGCCCTTTGCCTGGCTTGTGAGAGCGATTACGATCATCACGGTGAGAGGCCAAGGCAGATGAATCATTAAAAACTACAGGGGGAATATTGAGAGGTTTACATGGCACCAAGCAAAGGGAGGAACTGGTAGCGGTAAAGCTGGGTGTAACAGGGGAACCCAAAATCCGGTCACGAACAGGGGCATATTTATCAGCAAGTCCGTGTAACATCAAAACCATGAAAAACTTTGATCGTTGCTCTAATTCTTGGGCAGGAGTCGAGGCAGGGGGTAATAACTCATTAAATTCATGGAGAAGAGCATGGATCTTACCCACATAATCCGCCACAGGATCCTTATCTCGAGGAGCAATAACATCAAGAAGATTGTAACAAACACCATAAAGACGTTGAGTGTCATTGGTGTATAATAATTTGGCTTGTTCCCAAACGTCATAACATGTGCCATACGATCGAAAAATTTGTTTTAAAGAAGATTGGATGGTATTCTTGAGAACCATACATATATGAGCATCAACTTTCTTCCAACGGACACGATCATTGGAAGGAACATCATCTACCTTGGTAGTAAGATGATCAACATACCCACGACTCTCAAGCCAAAGTCTAATATCGGATGCCCAAGTTGCATAATTCGTACCATCTAATTTATCAATGGGTAAATTCACATTGACATAATTAGTAAAAACAGATTGCTCGGACCCACCGGAGTCGACAGAGGTAACTTCGAATTGGAAGTGGCAGCGGAAGATGCCATGGAGGAAGAGAGAGAAAAACCCTAAAACACCAAAGAGGTCCAATTGGAGCAACGAGGACAGATCCGGAGAGAGGAGAAGGAGGCGACGCCGGCGCAAAGATCGGCGGCCCGAACGGCGGCGAGACGCGCCGCCACGCGCGGCGAACCGGGAGAAGGTGGCGCGGCTTCGGGAGGCGCGTGAGGGAGCGTGGCCGCTCCGATGACCGCGAAACTTCCACGGTGGAGGTCGCACGGAGGAGGCGAGCAAAACCCCGTGCTCGGCGGTCCGAATCTGCTACTCGGTGACGGCGCGGCGGCGGCGGACGGCGGTGGCGGCAGCGGTGGCAATGGAGGCGGCGGCACTGCAGGTTCGATGGCGTAGCCGAAAAAAATCCCAAGAGACCTTAAGCTCTTGATACCATGTTGAATATAGGGAAAAAGCTGTATAGGGTTAATTTCCCTTATGTATTTACCACACATAGGGCAGTGTATTTATAATAAAGAAAGGTACTCCTCAAAAGAGTAACAGAATACAAATAGAGTAAATAAAAAGATATTATTTGATATTGTGATTAACAATATTTAACAATATCTCAACAATATCAAACAATATCAACTAATATCTAATCATATCTAACAATCTCTGTCCCTTTACACATGTTGGTGCAGTTATAGAGTCTCCCTCTCTTCTTCATGCTCAGTTAGGTCATCCAAGCCTTGCTAAGTTACTACAACTTGTTCATGCCTTGTCCAAGTTGTCTAGTTTGGTGTGTAAGTCGTGTCAATTAGGCAAGCATAGTCGTACTTCTTTTCCTCGTAGTGTCCCATGTGACGCTTCGTCCCCTTTTGTCGTGATTCACTCTGACATTTGGGGATCTAGCCACATTAAGTCTACTTTAGGTTTTCAATACTTTGTTATTTTAATTGATGATTATTCCATATGTACTTGGTTATTTTTGATAAAAAATCGTTCTGAATTATTTCATATCTTTCAATTTTTTTTAATGAAATTCAAACTCAATTCGGTGTTTCTATTAAAGTTTTGCGCAGTGATAATGACCGTGAATATCTTTCTCATTCTTTTAAACAATTCATGGCTTCTCACGGTATTTTGCATCAAACTTCTTGTGCTTATATACCTCACCAAAATAGTGTAATTGAACGTAAAAATAGACATCTTATTGAAACAACTCGCACTCTTTTAATTCATGGAGAGGTTCCTCAACATTTTTGGGGTGATGCTCTTCTTACTGCATGTTATCTCGTTAATTGCATGCCATTTTCGATTTGAGATAATAAAATACTTCATTCCATTTTATTTCCTTATGAACCTCTTCATCCCTTACCTCTAAGAGTTTTTGGGTTTACATGTTTTGTTCATAATTTCAGTCCTGGTCTTGACAAACTTTCTCCTAGATCACATAAGTGTTTTCTTAGGGTTTACAAGATCACAAAAAGGATACAAATATATTTCTCCTTCTCTTAACCGTTATTTTGTCTCTGCAGATGTCACCTTTAATGAATTCTCCCTTTATTTTAAAAGTCAATATTCACCTCTGTCTCCATCTAGTACTGAATATGGTATCTGTATCCAAAAAAAATATAAATAAAAATTATAGAATGAATTCTATATTTTTCAATTTGGTACCAGAACTTAGAATTTTTTCTTTTTCTTTCTAAATCCTTGGAGATCTTAACTGGAGAGATGACATAAAAATCAATTCCAATAGTAGTTCAATCTGAAGGTGTCTTCAACGTAGGCATAATCCTAAATGAATCCAACTATGACGTATGATCACAACTAATGGAGATGCACATTACATAGAGGGAAAAATTGTCCTACATCCGTGGGAAGGTGAAGCCTCCAACAAAGAAAGATGAGGGATATGAAAAATGGTATACTGAAATCCAAAAAGTGAAAAGATGGCTACTGATGTCCATGAAGCCAGAAGCCAGAAATCATGAAAAAGTATCTTCGCTTACCCACTGCCCTTGATATTTGGAATGCTTTGTCAAAGACGTTTTATGATGGAAGTGATGAGCTACAGGTGTTTGTCCTGAATCAAAGGGCATTCACTACAAAACAAAATAATAGAACCTTAACTGAATATTATGGGGAGTTGGTTGAGATTTTTAGGGAATTGGACCATCGTGATAAAGTAGTCATGAAGGACCCTGATGATGTGAAATATCATAAGTCCATTGAAAGATTGAGGGTGCATATATTCATTGCTAGACTGGATGATGATTTTGAGTAAGTTCGTGGAGAAATCTTGTTCAAAGAAGTAACACCTGATTTAGAAGAATGTTATGCATTGATCCGGAGAGAGACAGTCCGGCGAATAACGTTGAAAACAGAAGATATGATTTTTGATTCCACAACTATGATGCTTGCTACAACCGCAGGTAGTGATGATTCCAGTTCTGAATAATGCATGGATAATTGACTCTGCGTATTCTGATCATGTGACTTTTGAGGTTAGACAGATTAAAAATCTTAAACCTTCCTCACAAGAAAGTATTTCCACAACCAATGGTAGTAAATCCACTATCATTGAAGAAGGACCTGTCTCTATTTCAAATAATTTGAACTTTGATACTGTTGTTGTTCCTTCTTTTAATATAACCTATTGTCAGTCTTGCAAATAACCAAAGCTCTTTTATGTGTTTTAATTTTTGGGCCTAACTCTTGTGATTTTAAGGATATTCAAACGAGGAAGACGATTGGTTGTGGTATTAGGCGAGGAAGACTGTATTACTTGGACCTGACAGAAAAAGATTCAAAGAGACTTGGTCAAGTGCTAGTAACAAAAGGATCTCAAGAAGTGAGAAAAGACGAGGATATTTGGTTATGACATTAGCGTCTAGGACATGCATCTTTTGGTTACATAAAGAAATTATTTTCAAATGTGTTTGACCAAGTAGACACTTCAACTTTGAATTGTGATGTTTGTGAGCTTGCAAAGAGTCACAGAATATATTTGCAAAGAGTCACTCTGATGTATGGAGTCCATCTAATTGGGTGGCTCAACATGGTTTGTAACGTTTATTGATGATTGTACTCGAATAACTTGGTTATGTTTGATGAAATCTAAAAGTGAAGTTGGAGGACTATTTTAAAAATTCTGCAAAATGATTGAGACCCAGTACAAAGCACAAGTTCAGATATTGCACAGTGACAACAGAGGAGAATATATGCAATCAAAACTTCAATATTTTTTAGTAGCCAAAGGAATTGTTCATCAGAGATCTTGTCCAAATATTCCACAACTGAATGGGGTGGTAGAACAAAAGAATCGTCATCTATTGGAGGTGGTCCGAGCTGCACTGATTGGAGCTCACATGCCAGCAATATATTGGGGAGAAACTCTCACATATGCAGTATACACTATCAATCGAACACCATCCAAATCTCTTGAGTATAAAATACTTCTTCAATCACTTATAGATGCAGTAGTAAGTCCTAGAATTTCTTAACTAACACAGAGTTTTTTGTTGCTTTGCTTATATTCACTTACACAAGCTTTAGAGAAGAAAGTTGTTTCCTAGAGCTAAAAGGTATGTGTGTTCCTTGGCTATGCGGATCACCAAAAAGGATACCAGTGTTACAATCAACAAACTAAGCAAATGTTTACTACTATAGATGTAATTTTTCATAAGACCGTGATATATTTTTCTCCGGAGTCTGAAATTCAGAAGGAGAATTATGATAAAGTTCAAACTTTTGTTTCTCAATAAATTGGTATTGAGGTCAGATTGAAGAAAGGAAGTTACGAAGTTGTATCAGGAAATGATGAAAGTGTGCAACAATATAATGATCAACAACCACATAATGAGGAAGAATTTGAGCATATTGAGATCGAAAGTTTGCCTATTGATGCTAATGATATACCATACCAGTCGTCCCCTCAAGAACCTAATACAGAAAATAGAATTCTGCCAGATCGTGTCTCTAGAGGTATCCCTAAGCCTACTTATGATCCTGACCTCACCAGTAAGACAAGATACCCTATGAGTAATTATATTTGTAACCAGAATTTGTCTAACTCAAATATCGTATTTATAAGTCAATTATCTACTGTATCTATTCCTAACAGTGTGCAGGAAGCTTTACCTGACTCCAAGTGGAAGGATGCTATGAATGAGGAGATGAGATCCTTGCAAAGAAATAAAACATGGGAATTGGTAGATTGTCCAGTTAGAAAGAAACTAGTAGGATGTCGATGAGTGTATATTGTGAAATTTAATGCAGATGACACAATTGAGAGATTCAAAGCTAGATTAGTGGCAAAGGCTATATACAAGCATATGGAATCGATTACATTAAAACGTTTGCTCCCGTAGCCAAAATTAGCACAGTCGAGTATTGTTATCTCTAGCTGTAAACCTTGATTGGTCCTTAGAACAATTTGACGTAAAAAATGTCTTCTTACACGGGGAATTATTTGAAGAAGTTTATATGGAGCTACCAGAAGGACATGGGATCTCGGATACACATAGCAAGAAGATATGTAAGTTGAAGAAGTCATTGTATGGACTAAAGCAATCACCACGAGCATGGTTTGGTAGATTCACCAAGTCAATGCTTGCTTTTGGATATCAACAGAGCAACTAAGATCATATCTTGTTTCTAAAGAAAAAGGAAGGAAAGATTACAATTCTTATTGTTTATGTTGATGACATGACAGTTACGGGAGACGATCTAGAGGATCACAAGACATTGAAAGGGTACTTGGCAAAGGAATTTGAGATGAAGGATCTTGGTCCTTTGAAGTACTTTCTTGGAATTGAGGTCTCAAGATCAAAGTCAGGTATTTTTCTCTCATAGCGAAAGTATGCATTGGATTTACTGAAAGAAACTGGAATGACAGAATGCAAACCAACAAATTTTCCAATTGAAAGGGGATTGAAGTTGTGCATTGAAGAAGATCAAACTCTAACTAACAAGGAAAGATATCAGAAACTTGTAGGGAGATTGATGTATCTCTCACACACCAGGCCAAATTTAGCCTATGCTCTTAGTGTAATTAGCAGTTCATGCACAATCCAGGTGAAAAATATATGAATGCTGTTATACGAAATTTAAGGTACATAAAAACCGCTCCTGGAAAATGAGTTATGTTCAAGAAAAACTCCAACTACAAGGATGTGATGGTTTATACTAATACATATTGGGCAGATGCTCTTGATGATAGAAGATCAACCTCTGGATACTTTACATTTGTAGGAGGTAATCTTGTCACATGGAAAAACAAGAAGCAGAAAGTTGTAGCTAGATCCAGTGCAGAAGCTGAACTTAGAGGAATGGTTCTTCAACTTTAGGAAGGTTTGTGGCTCAAACTACTTCTTTAGGATTTAGGGTATGCACATACACGTCTGATTCAGTGGTATTGTGATAATAAAGTTGCGCACGACATTACTCACAACCCTGTCCAACATGATCGAATGAAGCATGTGGAAGTTGATGGATTTTTCATCAAGGAAAAACTTGATAAAAATATTTTGGAATTGTCAAATATTCGATCTGAAGATCAGCTGACAAACATTCTTACCAAAGCAGTGACAAGCCAGATTTTTAGAAGATTATTGGACAAGTTGGGAATGTATGACATCAATTTACCAACTTGAGGGGGAGTCTTGAGATGAAGATATTTGATTAGCTAAATTATAGATTTGTATAGCTATACAAAATAGTGCATAATCAGAACTTAGTCTTGATTTGTAGGAGTAAAATACTATAAAAATATGGTATCTATATTCAAAAGAAATACGAATAAAAATTTATGCTTCGCACGGAGGAGACATATTTGGTGATGATGCATACGAGCATTAATGACAACGAAATGAAATGGGTGAAGAAGAAATCCTACGTGCGCTCAACTAGGGTTTAGAGAGACATGACGAAACAATGCTCAAATTTGTCTTTTTCACTCTGACTCCCAGACTAGGTTTCAAACTTATGATTTAGCCTGTTTGAAAGTCTACCCTGAGTTGGCACGCATTTACTCAAAAACAGGTGTACATACGAGTTAACTCATGACTCGCTTAGTTAATAAGTCAACTTGTGAGTTTGATTACATAATGCCAAGAGAATTACATGGTGGTGATTGAGGCATTTGATAATTTCCATGGAGTTGTATGTAGTAGTATCATAGGAAAGGTTAAGGGAATCAGTTGTTGAGTCTTGTGTAAAGTTTTAGTATTGCAATAGTAGAATAACCCGAGTGTTGCCATATAAAAAATAACTTCTTTTTTTTTTGTTAAAAATTATAATTATAAAATATTTGTGAGTATATTATTTAATAAGTAGAAGGATCAATTTAGTCCTTTAAAATGTATGAAAGTTTTAAACAATTTCATCCCAATATATAATAATGTACAGGGACTTGTTTGAAACAATAGACAAATGTGAAAAAATGAAAACTACTCTCGGGGATTAGTTATTTAATTATTAAAATTCAAGGATTAACTAAAAAAATGTATATACTTTTGAAGAATCAAAAAGACCATTCCACCTTATCAATATTAGAATAATTTAATATTATTAAAATATTTTATTAATAGAATAATTGAATAATTTAAATAATAGTTATATTACTATTATGATTATTAATAATATTATTCAATAATTTTGGTCGGGTAAGGTTGGGTCTTAACTTTCATATACAAAATTCGTCCCCAATTCAAAGATATTAGATTAGACAGAATTTGACACGATGAAAAAAAAACTCAACCCAATCTATTTGGGTTGGTTCGATCATATTGAGTTGTCAAGTTACCTAATCCAATGACTCCAACCAACCTCTTCCATGGTTAATAAGGGAGAAAAGATGGTGGTCCTCCATGGGATGTATTGAGTAAGCAAATGAAAGCCCCATATGACAGGAAGCTAAAAAGCTACACTACCCTAAAACACCTAAAACCTACTATTAAAGCTAAAGAGAAGCTAAAAATAAACATTGATATTCTTGGTTGGTGATAATAGGTAAGAATGAATACACTTAGATAATCTAAGACACCAACAACTAAAAGATGCCATCATCTAATATTAAGGAATTAAAATATAACCTAAATATTAAAAGATAATATCTAAATCATATAAACTGAAAAGTCACTATTTGGGCCTTTAAAGGCTATTCTATCATTAATATAGGGCGATACTATTTTCTCATATCAAATCCACTATCACTAAAAGACCCTAAATATTTGTTCATATAGGTCCATAGTATCTTACCTTCAAGTTAGCTCCTTCCAGAACGGCTCCCTCTAGATTGGCATTGGTAAGATCTGCGTTCTGTTAACTTAAAAGACACCAGTTAATTTTAGTCACATACTTTAAATCAAGACACGGCATTAAAGAATGATTTTATCAAGATTCAAGATCGCACCCATCTCTACAAATCAAAATAATCCATATGTTAAAATATATTACAATGAAAACTCCCATTTCACCATAATTAACCTTAGTACATCACTTGCTTAGTAGAGTAATAAAATAGGTAAGAAATAAAATTGAATATTTAGTTTGGTAGAGTAGAAGTAGATAAATTATAAATAGAGTTTTTTGTTGAAAGGTGTGTAATTGAATTGATTTTGACATATGATAGAAAGGAGAAAGATAAAGAGATTTGCATAAATAAGTGAGTCTCACCATTTTTTTAAAATTAATTTTTCTCTTTTCTCTTCTCACCACACATACCACATTAATTCTCTCCCTCCATTCAACCAAACAAGCCAAAAATGTGATGATAAGCATCTCCTATATTGACCTATCCATGTTACTTTAAATCCCTAATCAACCACCATCAGGACTACAATTCATTTCAAACTAATAAAATTATACTAAGATTCAGCTTCTCTCACAGTTCCCCCTTAAAACTTATTTAGCAAGTCCTTTTAGATATGATAAAATGTCATAGCAGTATACAACAGTAATGGAAATTGCAATGTAAGAGGTTAGTAGCATTTTAACGCAGAAAAAAGGTTAAAAACTTCATGTTAATAGATTATTTTATTCAACAAAGTAATGGTTCTTGCCATAAAGATACTCCTTGACTAGGGATAATTGAAGGCAGAGTGGGACAAACAGAGGAAAAATAGAACTTTAAGTGACTTATTTGTTGTTCCTTGATTTTAACAGAACTTGAGTTGGAGAGACGACATTGAGGTTATTGCAGTTGTTCCTCTTCTATATCAAATGACAAACCAAAGCATATAAGGAATATGTTTATAATTTAAAAAAAAAAAAAAATGAACCACACATAACAAATACTGGCACAAAATATAAAAGCTTTGTAAAAAGAACAAAATTGATGATATAAACAAATTCAAATAATTAATTAGACAAGTTAAAAATTAAAGTTGGTGAACCTGTAGATGTGCATTACGCAGATCTGCACCGCAGAAGCTAGAATCTACTAAACAAGCATCTGCAAAATAACAGTTTCAAACAAACTAACTTCATTTCCAAGTATATTGTTTGATGTATCAATACAAGCAAATGCATGTTTCACTTCTCATTACATTTCGGTGTAACCAATAACATAAAAGAATCCAAATTTTAAAAATTATGCTGCAGCCTGAAAAATATAAAGTAACATATGTTGGTGTTGTGATATAGAACAAGGAGAGAACATACGAACGATAATGGAATAACAAAAATTGATGAGTATAAACTTAGAACACAAGAATAGAAGATAAGATCACGTAATCATTAAATATGGTAAGGCCAAAGTACAACCGTGAAAAATAGTTACACAACTCATTCAACTCTCGTTCAAATCGTTATCTCAAGATTATTTTGTAAATACAAGTACGTCACCATATATAGAGGTGATAAAAAAAGAAAAAACACTTAGAAGTTAGTTAGACAAGCTCTAAATAACCTAACTAAATAAGTGTTGGGAACATTATTTTAATATTTATTATTAGGTATTAAGAGATTTTATTATCTTTTAAGGAGGAAGATATTACGTTATTATTTTGATTTAGACGAGATATAACTGAGATATTATTAATATTTGATATTTTGTCATATTTTTATTCTATATAGGTAGAGTACATGAATAAAATATATACCCATATGAAATATATTTCATGTATAAAAAATACACATACACAAAACCCTAAAAATTCCTATCAGAGCTTTGGTTCTTATGAGAATAATGGAAGGAGAACAAAATTTTTCACAAGTCGCTATTCAAATTTTTGATGGCAAAAATTATGACTTATGTACTATGAGAATGCAACCTTATCTTGAAGGATTAAATTTATGGGAAGATGTGAAAGAGGATTATGTCATTCATTCGCTACCTGAAAATTTGACCAGAGAAAAAAAAAATGAGAAAAGCAAAAGTGAAGTCATGTTTATATGCAAGTATTTCACAAATGATTCTCATCAGAATCATAACCTAAAGTCACCTAAAAAAATTTGGGATTATTTGCAAGAATGATATGAAGTACCCACAAAGAAAGACAAAAAAGTTTTGAAAAAGAAAACCCCAACAATTAATAAGGCCAACATCATTGCTAAGAAACAAAACTTCGAGAAATAACAATAAATACAACAACAGATGTGCCTTGAGAAGGAAAAGACCGAAGATATCTTGAAGGTCAAAGACGAAGCTCTCAAGCAAAAAAAGGACGAAGAACTTGAAAAACGTGGTGGTGAAATTTAAAAGTTAAGACTGAGATGGAAAAACTACAGAAGTTGAAAAAGTTTAAACCTACCATAAATTTAATTTTCCTGTGTTAAAATACAATAAAACAAAGAAAAACAAGAAGAAAATATCTTCTTCACTTTATATTTTGTGGAAAAAAGATCAAAGGAAGATCAAGAAAGCAAATTTCAATATGTTGTTAGGTCTTAAATGAAAGACTGTTAATACAGAAAAGTAGAAGCCTTCTGAAAAAAGAAATATCATGCTAAGAAAAAGGTTTGTTTGCACGTGATTGCAAAGGATAAGCATGATAGTGTAACAACAAAATTGACTCGAAATGATGATCGCATAAAAGAAAGAGAATGAGAAGAATTACAAGCAAAAGAGAAGGAAGAAAATAAGAATAGAAAGAAAGAATATCAAATTCAAATAGACAAATATTAAAGTAAGGAGGAATGTTGAGAAAATTACTTTATTATTTTTTATTAGGTATTAAGAGATTTTATTATCCTTTAAGAAAAGAAGATATTATATTATTATTTTGATTTAGGCGAGTTATGATTGAAATATTATTAATATTTGATATTTTGTTATATTTGATAAAGTACATTATTAAAATATATACCCATATTAGATATATTTTATATATCAAAAATACACATATACAATACCTTAAAAATTCTCGTCAATAACAAAGCTGGACAATGTTAATTGCAACTTTTAGACAACCCACTATTGACTACTCATTAGACAAGCTATAGCCATCACATAAGCTGCACTCACAAATCGAGTAGCACCCATTAGTCGAGCTATATACTCACTAGACGAGTTGCACCCATCGATCAACAGTTAGTACTCACTTGCTCAAATACACTCCAATTATGTTTATACATGATGAACTACATGCCAAGCTTAATATCTTATTGCTAGTTTTTATAAATTTGGAGTTTTGTGACCATAATTCTTCCACCATTGAGCCATAAAGACAAATAAAGTAACTTAAAACACTTGGAAGTGTAAGTGTCTTACCACAAGTTGTGGTCTTCCTTGATTCTTTGGCAAAATCATCACCAAATAATTTACTCCCACTTTTGTAAAGGGGAAACTTGATTAAATTTTTTTTTGTTGAACATCTTAACTTAACACCAACCTCTTGATGCACGCATATAATCATTAGTTACCTCCAAATCATATTCAACTTCTAGGTTGGAATAATAATATTATCAATGATCATAAACGCATCCTTATATTTAGTTTCATTGTTATGGAAAGATTTTATTGTCGGTTCCTTGGCTTTTTTTCATTGCTTCATAAATATATTCCATATCTACTTTTCTTTCCCCATATACAAGACGAAGTACATGGACAAAAATCACATTATTCCAAAATGAAGGCATAGGAACAACATTTGTTCTTGCTCCATTCATCATAAGTGAACAAATTTCTGATATTTTCTTTCTCTTGATCAAATCTTTCTAATGATAAATAAGAGGTCGCAAAACTTGTAACTGCAAGTTTTATTTCTTCTTGTTTGTGAGTTGTCTCAACAAACTCAAGGTACTATAATAATAATAGATAAATCCAACAATACTAATTCCTCTTTGAATTGTTTGACTTGATACTTAAAAACATTGGAAAACTTCCTTTAATAATAAAAAAGACAATTCAAATAGGAGTTAGTCTTATTGGCTATATCTACTGTCATTCTAGTACCTTGAGTTCGTTGAAACAATTCACAAACAAACAACATTTGCTACCTATTATCTATTATTTGAAAGACTTCATCAATAGAAGGAAATCTCATAAAGATGTTCACTTTTGATAAATGGAGCAAGAACAAATTGCCCAAGGAAGCTAAGGGGAGGAAAGCATCTAAAGTTGTTGTCATTCCTTCATTTGAAATCATGTGATTTTCACTCTCAAAGTCATGGCTCCTTTTCTTCATGTACTTCTTGTAAATGGGAAAAGAAAAATAGATATGAAATATATTTATGAAGCAATAGAGAAAGTCAATGAAACCATAATGAAATCTTTCAATAACGATGAAATTAAATACAAGGATGTATTTATAATTATTGATAATAAATGGACTTGTCAACTTCATCGTCTATTATTTCAACTCAGAAATTGAATATGATTTGGAGATAACTAATGGGTTGTATGATTACAAAGAGGTTTGTGCCAAGTAACGATGTGCAACAAAAAATTTAACTTAGTTGCCCGTTTATAAAAGTGTTAGTGGATTATTTGGTGATGACTTTGTTAAAGAATCAAGGAAAACAACCGTTCTTGGTGAGATACTTATGCTTCCATATGTGTTTTATAGTGCTTTATGTTATAATATTCAAATTTTAAGTTACTTTGTTTTTATATATGGTCATGGAGTTCCAAATTTACAAAAGCTAAGATTTTAATATTGACATGTAGTATCAAGATGTGAATGTAATTAGAATCTATTTGAGCAAGAAGTCCATTGTGTCATTCTTACAAAATTAATAAGGCACATTTGTTGTGTCAACCATCCAATTTTGCCAATGAAGTTATATGTCCTCTATTAGAATAACTATTAGAAATACAGAGGTGTCTAATTCAATCTCAAAAGATCAGCTTGTAAGATGAGGATTGTATCTCAATTATATATTATAAGTTGGTCATATCTCTAGTCGATATGAGGTCTCCAACACACCCTCTCATACCGAAGAATGAACATCTCAAGAGCATAGAACTGAATATTAAGGGGTAGGCTGACAGCAACCCGATAACAGGTGGAGTAATAAATCAACAAATCTTGCTAGGATAGGCTCTAATACCATACTATTAAAAATTGAGAGGTGCCTAGCTCAATCCTATAAAACTGGCTTGTAAGATGAGGTTTGCACCTCAATTATATATTATAAGTAGGTCATATCTCTAGTTAATGTGCAATCTCCAACAACACCAATAGATTGTGGTCTCTAAGCTAGCAGCGCAAGTCCAGAACAGCTATTGCTGATCGTCCGTTTGTTAACTGACAGCAGGTCAGTAAGCCACCTTGCATATATAAATTCTCTGTATCAATGTTTCTCTGTACTGAAGATATCGGATTTTCCACAGATTATGTCTTCATGGGATGAGCAATAAATTCTAAACTTAAGTTGTGGAGAGTATAAGTGGAATCAAAGGGCTTCTGATGGGTAGAATGAAGTATAAAGAATGCAAATTCTATAAGAAATTTAGCAATATTTTTGACACAAAAGTAATATTTTAGACTTAAAAATTGGGAATAAATATTACTACAAATTTCAGTGTGAAGGTATCTTGGATCAGTACGTATAAGATTTAGGTTTGGTTGATGAATAGGAAAAAAAGTATTAAAATATGTCATGTCAAAGTGCTTAAAAAGTATGAAGGGAAACTCCAAGATATCTGTAAGACTAGTGATCCTTTATGACATGTCAGTGATTAATGAATGCTCGGGAATAATATGGTTCTACTGAAATTGTGATGCTTTGATATAGTAGCCCCATGGATTCATCAATGTAGCCAACTCAACATTGTGCAACAAGGCTTGGTTGTTGTCCATGAGAATTGATAAAAACTAAAAGGCATCATATAAACATAAAATACTTCTAGACCTTGTAGATTTGCACTCTGAAGGCATGCACCAGCCAATAAAGCACCACGAAGGTTTGCCCCAGTAAATTCACATCTTCCCTAGGCAAAAGTAAAAATTTACAGGCCTGCAAGTATGTGTGCAATTGAATAGTAGAGTTTTCTGAGTGACTTACTCACGCAAAGTTGCATTGTGAAAGATGGAGGCCTCAGCGTCAACATCCTATAAAATTAAATAGGTCCAGGATAAATTATAAATTATAAAGTTATATTAAATGCATATGCTGAAGTGGTTAATAATAGCCAAATATACATATTTCTAACTAAAACAAGAAAAGCATGTAGTGCCACATGTTTTCAAAGGTTGTCAAGAAAAATATTTTGATTATAATAGCAACAATTTTTCTGCCCAATGCTATATTATAGATCATTTATATATATATATATATATATATATATATATATATATATATATATATATATATATATATATATATATATATATATATATATATATATATATATGTATGTATGTATATAAAGTTAACGATGGATATTATAGGTCTGATCAATAAGTGGGATTTTATTGTTCTCAAGCAAACAAAAGCCTAAACCCAAGAACAGATTGACTAAATTTAGCCCAAGATTCAGTTATTTAGGTCTAATTTGCATCTCCAAATAGGCTGGATCAACTTTCCAAATTAATATCCCAAGTACTGAGAGCCTGAACAGAGCCATCCTTACTCGAAACTTTGCGCATAGAAGGTTTGCTCGTGAAAAGAACACATTTTTAAGACAAGCATAGCTGAAATCCACATACGATAAATCCTGAAAATCCACAATTAAAATGATCAAGACCGTGGGATCAAGTTACCAGACATACTCTATCAAGAAATTTCATGACTGCCTTATAAGTAAACTAAGATATTGCTAAAACCATTTTCCGTCCAAGACTTTACCAGTTTAGAGAGGTCAAGGCCAGAAAGATTAACCCCTCGAAACCTTACTTTCTCTGATTGTATACACTTGATGATGTCGGTACGTGTCAACTCTGTGTGGAACTCATCATCTTCCTTTCTTTTATTAAGGACAGCATAGATTCCATCTATAAGCCCCTGAGGTTTAGCAAGTGATTACAGGTTATAGGGTTTTAACAAGGGCTGAAGTTTCAGTTTCTTTTCCATTTGGTAAAGTAATTAGGAGAATTCTAGGCCAAAGGAATATAAAAAGGATTCAAGTTTGATATCATGGCATATATATCATATATGTATGTAAGCAATGATAGCAAGTGGAAGTATGCTTTTATCTGTTTATGATAAAGAAAGGGACATGGTTTTGAATTAAGATGGTTAAAGTTTGCAGCACTGATTGCTGTTCTAGATACAAAAACCACAATTAAGTTGAACGTTGTATTTAAAGTAATATTCTGAGAAATTGATGATGAAAGACTTTGTGGTGATCAAAATAACAAGCAAAATCATACAAGATTATAGATAATTATCCCATTCAATTTAAAAAAAATGGAAAAAAAAAAATTGAAGGATAAAAGGTGAGAACCCATCAAATGCATAGGTTAACCTAGCCCATAACTGAAAATGAATGAATATAAAGTAAAAAGAGTTACGTTAAGGATTTAATATTTGGTAGTTGGCATCATCACAAAGTCAACCCAACATTCTAATAAAAAATTATAATTTGATACACCAAACATACTCACGTACTATTGATGGAATATGGCTTTGTTCTTTAATCAATGTGGTATGTGATCCATGTAGCAAATCTCACCTAGTGGGAAAAGACTTATTGAGGCTTTGTAACCTTGTTGGTGACTTTTAATCAAAGAGATTTAAACCAAAACCTTTTCACTTTGGAACATTTTCTTTGCCCAAAGACTTACATCTTGAGTTTCTTTTCCCCTTTTCTAGATTTTAGTCATTCTTTTTGTTGGTTTTCTTCTTAAGCGTCAAATTACTTGGTTGTATAATTGTTCTTCACTTGTGAGGTGAACTTGTTATTGATTGCCCAAGTCTAGAGGTGCAAGTGTTGCAATATCTAGTTTTGGAATCTTAAGTTAATTGAATTAAATATTTGGAACAAAATATCCCCATTAATCTTGCATTACAAAGTTGTTGGCCTAGTGACCCTCGGGCAAAAATCTATTTGAATTCTGAGCCAAAAGTTAAAATCAACCAAGAAAAATAAAATTGCACAACATTAAGAACCAAAAGTTAGTAAATTCAATGGGTTTGAGATTTTTGAAAGATTGCCAGTTTGAACACAATATTAAGGTGATATTGTTCATGCATTTCATGCATGTGCCTCGAATTGGATAACTGCGTAATATCTTAGTAGCTTTTTAGGTAGCTTTTGACACATTGTTGAAGTTGCGTACAAGCAAAATTCTATAGAGTTTCTATATAGCTCTTCTTTGCTTTATAATCTTTGTCATGGTTTTAGCCCTTTCAATCCAATTCTTTTGTCCCATTTTAGTTTTTCCTTTATCATTTTTAAAATCTTGTCCAGTAGTTTTCCTTTTCTTTGAAGTTCATGAACAAGTTTGAGGATTGGTACATGCTTCACTTGAGATCTCTATAAGAGCACCATTTAAGGGAAGTATCCTCACTCTTGGAGCAAAGTGAGAGAACCAACCCAACACCAAATTATGAGAGAGAAACCATCTTCTTTCTTTTGCTTTCTTGTGATGATTACTTTTGTACTAACCTAAGCTTTCTACCTAATTTTTGTTGTTTCATCTTTTATTAACTATTACCAGATATATGATCAGAGGCACCTGAATCAAGAATCCATGGGTTCTAACCTTCCACAGATTGAAAAATGCATGCAGTTGAAACAGTTGGCATTAAAGAGGATTGACCCTGACTATTAAACTTTCCAGATTTGAACTTCAAAAAATCGTGAAACTCCTCATCAGAAATCTTCATATTTGGCTTCTCCGATTTAGATGCATGGGCAATCTTATCAGGAAATCCATGCAAGGAATAATAGTTTTCCTGCGTGTGTCCCATCCTCTTACAATAGGTATAATGAGGACGAACTTTCGAACTATCACGTCCACCTCGATTGTTGCGTCCTCTCCCTCGACCCCGAAGTGCAACCATAGCAGAAGTTTCAATAGCCTCCACCTGATTCTCATCAACCATGAGATTAGGAACCCGAATCATACTAGTGACAAGATTATCCATTGGTGGAACATGACCATGGCAGCTAGGATTTGATCACGCACGTAATCAAAGTCAGAATGCATACTTCTCAAAATTAGAACCATATATAGCTTATCGAGTATGCTGTTTAACTCCTCTAAGGTATTTGCAACAAGAAACCTTTTAAATTTTTCCATAGCAGCCCTAGCTTTTGCGATGTGAGTCATCATGTCTTGATTGGTCAAGTGACATCACTCTTTGAGTTGCATCAAAGAGACACTTGAGAAAACTTATTTAGGGTTTGATACAATATCCAAAGGCACTGATACATTGTATTTATAGAAAAGAAGGGGTTCAATAGAGAGGATATGAGCCTCAACCCAAACATTTAACCCTAGTCTAAGGAACATTGAAAAAGAATACTAAAAGATACAAAAACAACAAATCTCAACACTCCCCCTCAAGCTGGAGCATACAAATTATATGTACCAAGCTTGGAACAAATGAATTGAATCCTAGATCCTCTTAAGGATTTAGTTAAAATATCTGTCAATTATTCATTGGAGCTTACAAATTCAGTTACAAGTACCTTAGACAATAGCTTCTCTATAACAAAATGACAATCAATCTCAATATGTTTTGTTCTTTCGTGAAAGACTAGGTTGGAGGCAATATGGAGAGTTCCCTCATTATCACACAATAACTTCATTTGCCCAATATCACAAAATTTTAAATCTTGAAGTTGTTTGATCCACACAAGTTTACATGTAGCAAGTGTCATAGATCTATACTCAGCTTCTGCGGCAGATCGAGCAACAACACTTTACTTTTTACTCTTCCAAGAAATCAAATTTTCTCTAATAAAAATACAATACCCACTAGTCGATCTTCTATCAATTAGATAACCAGCCTAGTCTACATCATAATAAACAAGAATTTGAGTATTACCTTTATCTTCATATAACAACCCTCGTCCTGGGGCCCCTTTAATATATCTCAGAATGCGAATCAAGGCATCCCAGTGATCAACACAAGGATTTTGCATGAATTGGCTAACTGCTCCAACTGCATAAGAAAGATCCGGTCTGGTAATAATAAGATAAATGAGTTTACCAACCAACCTCTTATATCTTTCTGGATCTGACAACTTTTTTCCTTCATCCTTCATCATTTTCCAGTTAGGGTCCATTAGGGTATCAATGGGGTTACAATTTGTTAGACCAGTCTCCTTCAAAATATCAAGAGCATACTTCCTTTGAGAGATGATCACACCTTCCTTTGACTGGGCCACTTGAATACCAAGAAAATATTTCAATTGACCAAGATCTTTGATTTGGAAGTGAGCAAACAAATGATTCTTCAGTTAGCTAATCTTAGTATAATCATTGCCTATAATAACAATATCATCAACATAAACCATAAGATACACACACTAACTTGAAGAGGAATTACAATAAAACTCTGAGTGGTCTGTTCACTCCTTTTCATGTCAAACAACTACATAACATGGCTGAATTTTCCAAACCAAGCTCGAGGTGACTGCTTCAAGCCATAAAGAGATCGGTGTAACTTGCACACTAAACCAGACTCCCCTTTAGCAACAAAGTCAAGAGGTTGCTCCATATAAAACTCTTCTTCAAGGTCACCATGAAGAAAAGCATTTTTAATGTCCAGTTGGTGAAGGAGTCAATGACGAATTGTAACCATAGTAAAAAAAATACGAATGGTGGAAATTTTAGCTACTGGAGAAAAGGTATCATGGTAGTCGAGGCCATAAATTTGAGTGTAACCTTTAGCTACTTAACGAACTTTCAGACGATCCATTTTACTACTATTATCAACTTTAACTGCATAGACTCACCTATAGCCCACAGTCTTTTTGCCAGGAGAAAGAGGAACAAGCTCCCAAGTGTCATTGTGCTCAAGTGCCTGCATTTTATTAATCATGGATTGTCACCATTCAGGGTGATCAAGTGCCTCATGAACATTATTAGGAATAGACGTATCATCCAAAGAGACAACAAAAAAAGAATATGAAGGAGACAGATGATGGTAACTTAAAAAATTATAAATAGGAAAGAGATTGCGAGTGGAACAAGTACCTTTTCTAAGTGTAATAGGCAAACCAGAATCAGAAGTGAGAGGTAAGGTTGAAGGATCCATGGTATGAGAAACTAATGGAGATGGATCTGAATCACAATTATCTGAAGGAACAGATAAAGGTGTAGGAGGTGAATCATTAGGACCTCTAGATTGAATTGAGAAAGAAACAGGTATAGGCAGACCTTGTTGAATTGATGAACCATCTTCCATTAGGGAAGAAAAGAAGGGTGTTTCCTCAAAGAAGGTGACATCAGCAGACATATAATACCTTTTGGAAAATGGAGAATAACATTTATACCCTTTCTGAAGGCGAGAGTACCCTAAAAAAATTCATTTAACGGCCTTAGCACTTAGTTTATCAAGACTTGGAGATACATTGTGAACAAAAAAAGTACAACCAAATACACGAGGAGATACATGGAAAAAAAGATCATCTGGGAAGATAAGAGAATGTGGAATTTGATTTTAAGAGGAAGATGGCATCCGATTAATCAAAGAACAAGCAGTAAGAACTACATCTCCCCAATGATGAACAAGGACATTAGCATTCAACATTAAAGAGTGTGCAGTCTCAATAAGGTGTCTATTTTTCCTTTCTGCAATGCCATTTTGTTGTGGGGTGTGGAGGACAAGTTGATGTAAAATTTCTTGGAAAGATAAGAAAGAAGAAAAGGAGGCAGAGAAATATTCTTTGGCATTATCACTTATGAGAATTTTAATTATTTTCCTAAATTGATGTTTAATTTCATTGAAAAAGAACACAAAAATGGACAAAAGTTCAGATATGTCTTTCATCAAATAAACCCAAGTACATCTAGAAAATTCATCAATAAAGGTCACAAAATACCGAA
Source organism: Sphenostylis stenocarpa (assembly GCA_963425845.1). Lineage (NCBI taxonomy): Eukaryota > Viridiplantae > Streptophyta > Magnoliopsida > Fabales > Fabaceae > Sphenostylis > Sphenostylis stenocarpa. The sequence goes on along the minus strand of OY731401.1, from coordinate 21,076,211 downwards.
AGCCAAAAGAGGAAACACGACTTGATCCCCAAACATTAGAATGAATATTTGAAAAAGGAAAATTACATCGAGTTTTAGACTGTTTAGGAAAAATAGACCTAACATGTTTTCCTAATTGACAAGATTCACACTCTAAAATCCCAAGATGTTGAAGATTAGGAGTCATCACTTTCAACTTAGACTTGGGTGATCCAGACGATTATGCAAAAGTATGTTATCAGTTAAAACAAGTATGGTATCAGTTAAAATAACTTGAAAAATTTTATCAAATCTTTTGGTAGAATTATAATCGATTAAAATACGATTCAATCGATTAAAATAACTAAGAGGATTTTTTCCAAAGTATTTTAATCGATTAAAACAGATTGTTATCAGCTAAAATCACTTTGAAAGTTTTATGAAAACTTTTGGCAGTATTTTAATCGATTAAAAGACGAAACAATCGCTTAAAACAATTTGAAGGATTTTTTACAAAGTGTTTTAATTGATATAAAAGTTGTTGTACCAGTTAAAACAAATCTAGAAAATGATCAAGAACATTTTAACAGATTAAAAGAAGTTTTAACAGATTAATTCAAGACTTTTAACATATTAAAAGATTGTTTTAACAGATTAATTAAACCAGCAGTTTCAACAATCTTCTATATAAACAGGATTGCTTGAGTCTTTTAAAACACACCTTTGAGCAATCAATCAAGCAATCATAAGTGCTACTTTCAAGAGAGATTCGCGCAAGTTTTGTGAAGTTTTACGTAGCTCTTTCTTGAGGCAAATTTTGCATTCTTTTTGTGAAGAAACTCATTCTGCAGAGCTGCATAAACCTGGTTTGAGTGTTCTAGTTTCTTCTCTTTGTTTCTTTACTTTTCTTTACTGTATTGTGGGTGCCTGGAAGTGTGGGTACTGGTTTTTGTGGCTGGAATTTGGCTACAGGGTTGGTCAAGAACTGGAAGTTGGTTCTTGGTGAAGGTTTAGGTGCAAGGACTGGAATTTTGGTTCTTGTGGTAGATTGAGTGTGTGATTGGAATTGTAATCTGGAAAACATTCAATCTAGTGGAACCCAACTGGAATTTGACTGGAAACTGGACGTAGCCCTAGGATTGGGTGAACCAGTATAAATCTTGGTTATATCTTTCTAAACCTTTCTCTCTTTAATTCTACCACTGCATTTACTTTAATTGTTTGTCTAGTTTGATTCAAGAATTGGTCAGAACTCTTTATCTTTGAAATAGATAATTTGTAATTTGCAAAAATCTTTCAAAGATCAATTCACCCCCCTCTTGATCTCAGCCTACTTTTTTAACAGAAATAGGCATTGAAGAGGATTGACCCTGACTGTTAAACTTTCCAGATTTGAACTTCAAAAACTCCTCATCATAAATCTTCATATCTGGATCTCTGATCTAGATGAATGGGCAATCTTATAAGGAAAAGCATGCAAGGAATAACAATTTTCCTGCATGTGTCCCGTCCTATTACAATAGATGCATTGAGGATGAACTTTCAAACTACCACGTCCACCTTGATTATTGCGTCCTCCCCCTCGACCTTGAGGGGCAACCATAACAGAAGTTTCAACAGTCTCCACCTGATTCTCATCAACCATGAGATTAGGAATCATAATCAACCTCGTGACAAGATTATCCATTGATGGAACATGATTACCAGCTAGGATTTGATCACGCACGTGATCAAAGTCAGATTGCAGACTTCTCAAAATTAGAACCATATATAGCTTATTGAGTTTGGTGTTACCTCCTCTAAGGTATTTGCAACAAAAAACCTTTTTAATTCTTCCACAGCAGCCCTAACTTTTGTGATGTGAGTCATCATGTCATTATTGGTATGCTTAAGTGACGTCACTCTTTGAGTTGCATCAAAGAGACGTTGAATATCATTAACAAAAAATGTCTTGCGCCTTTTTCTAAAAAGAAGAACAAGTTTTGAATTACCTGAGAAGCTCAAGAACATCTGGTTCCACAGACTACCATAAGATTGCACAGATTTGGAAGTCCATTTTCTCCTACTGAGACCTTTCTGCAGCAGAAATAGAGTCTACATCCTTCTCCAAATGGTCGTGATGCCCTTGACCGAGAAACCACAGCTCAACTGTAGCAGACCAGGATAAGTAATTTTTCCAATTGAGCCTGACACTAATTATGGTGGGAGTAGTAGAGAACGTGAAGGTAGAGGATGAGGCCATCTGAACTAGAAAAGATGAATAAAGCCAACAAATAGGGTTACCCATGGGACTTTTCACACACAGTTCCCAAACCAGAAAACTAAGGGCACCACTGGACTTGGAGGATGCCGGCAAGTCGGATGGAGATGGTCGGCCTTGATTTCGGCCACTAGAAAGTGGCTAATGGCGGCCGGAGTTGACAAAGGTGACCGAAAATCAGCGCGAGATCTTACCCGCTCTGATACCAACTTGAGAAAACTTATTTAGGGTTTGATGTAGTGACCAAAAGCACTGATACATTATATTTATAGAAAAGAAGGGGTACAATAGAGAGGATATGAGCCTCAGCCCAAACCCTTAACCCTAGTCTAAGGAACATTGAAAAAGAATACTAAAAGATACACAAACAACAGATCTCAACAAAGACGTTTAATATCATTAGCAAAAATGTCTTGAGTCTTTTTTCAAAAAGAAGAATAGGTTTTGAGTGACCTGAGAAGCTTAAGAACATCTGGTTCTACATACTGCCATAAGATTGCATAGAGTTGGAACTCTATTTTGTCCCACTGAGACCTTTCTGCAGCGGAAATAGAGTTTACATCCTTCTCCAAATGGTCGTGATGCCCTTGACCGAGAAACCACAGCTCAACTAAAGCAGTCAATGATATGTAATTTTTCCAGTTGAGTCTAGCACTAGTTATGATGGGAGTAGCAGAGAAGGTGAAGGCAGAGAATGAGGTCATCTGAACTAGAAAAGATGAATAAAGTCAACAAATAAGGTTACACACGGTATTTTTCACACACAGTTCTCAAACCAGAAAACTAAGGGCACCATTGGACTCGGAGGATACAAAGACTATAAGACATAGAAAGACCATGTAAAACAGGAGAAAGAGAAGAATAAGGAACTCCTATATCACCATACTATGGAAGTGGAAGATCACATGAAGTAGATGATTACTACCACATCCATAGACCAAGGAAGCAAAAGACAGGTATATCCACCAAGAAAGATTTTTAAATCTAATGTAAAACTCCTGAAGTTTAGTGGGACTAGTAACTGTAAATTGAACCCAAATTTGGAATCAAAAGAAGATCAAATTTTCTTTTTATATCAATTTGAAGAGAATACCAAGGTTAAGTTAGTTTTCTTATTTATGCCTTGATTTAGTGGAATCAAGTTGGAAAGGACATTTTTCAAGGTAAACACTTCCATGTCATATCTTGGCATGATTTGAAAACTTGCAAGAGGAAAAGATTTGTCCCGACTTTTCACAGGAAGGAGTTGCATCTCAAGCTTCAAAGACTTACTTAATGAACCAAAAGTGTAGAGGAGTTACACAAAGAAATGAAGGTAAACCTCATTAGAGTCGAAATAGTGGAATCTGTTGAGGCTAACATGACAAGATTCAACCCTGGATTGAATAGAGAGATTCAAGATAGGGTGGAATGAAATTTTGCCCACTCTCTGGAGCACTTTGTTCACCAAGCTACTAAGGTAAAGACATAACTAAAAGAAAATAAGCCTTCAAAAAGAACTCCTAAGGTAATAATTTCCCTCAACATTCATGGGAAGATAAAAAGAGAAATGATCACAAAATTTATTTTCCTTCTTCTCTCAATAAGGAAGTGGACCATGACAAGATCAACTCCACCTCCCTCCCTTATTCTTTTAAGCCACTTGCACCAAAAGAAATTTATCAATGTACACATGATAGTCGAAATTGTGATTCAAAACGTAAGATCGTACGAAATCTACGATCTTTTCTCTCTTCTTCAACGCTAGAATGGATGGTGATGTCTCTTTTTGCGTGAGTGCACAGTCTTTATCCACATGGGTGGGATGACGCTAGAATGGATGGTGATGTCTTTGTCGCATGGGTGTGGTGGTTGTGCCACTGTCACAAGGATGTGGCAGCTACGTTGTTGAGTGTAACGATTGCATCACTGGGTGTTGTGTGTGGCGACTGCAAGCGTGCGACTATCTATCTTCTTCTAGATGTGCGTTTCTGACCTAAATATAATTAGGTTAAATCCTCCTCATCAAATCCCAATAACCCAATCCAATATGCACTCCCACTTTCTTTCTAACAAAAAATAAGACTCTTCCTCTTCTCTTCTCGTATAGCTGCCCAATGTAACTTAAAAACCTATAATAAATATTCTTCTCATGGAAAATAGATACCAATATGTATTAAAAACCTAAAAAAGACATACTCTTTCTCTTTTCATAATTTGTGCAGTGCAGTAACTTAAAATACTTCCTAAAAAACTAAAACATATAGACTCTTCTCATCTCATAATTTGTAACTTACAAACCTCCCAATGTACAGTGCAATAACTTAAAAGACTCGAGACATTTTCTCTTCTAACACACTCGATTATCAACTCTGTGTTATATTGTGGCAATCAGTAAAACCAAATATTTTGAACATGAGGCAGATCCTTCAAAACATGTAACTCTTTCTGAAAAAAAGGCTCAAAATATCTTCGCAAATGATATCCAACGCCTCTATGATTCTGCTAATCGATTAGCCTCTCTCAAGCAAGTGGATAAAGATATGATGATCTTTATTGCTGAAGCTCAATCAGCAGTTGAAAAATTAATGATGTTCCTAGAGATGGATTCGTTAGAGGAGATAAAGCAAAAGTTGGATAAATTCTATATGGTTATGACTCTTCGGGCTATGAATTCAGAATTTGATCATGTTAGAGATCAAATTTTAATTGGACAAGAAGTTCATTTTATGGAAAGTTTGACTACAAGATTGCTTCGTGTTCCAAGTCTCAAAGAAAAAAAATAATCAAGAACTTGTTGAATCTTCTGCCATGATTTCTACTCGAGAAAGAGGAAGTCATGACACTAAAGGAGGACGTGGAGGTAGAGGACATCCTCAGTGCACCCTGGAAAATTACTACTCTTTGCACAGTTTTCTTGACAAGACTGTCAATATTTTCAAATCTGAAATGGTTAAACCCAAGTTTTCTCACGAAGAATATTAGGAATATTTGAGGTTGAAATCCAATAATCTAGCACAGTCATCAACAATCCCAAATTCATCAACAACTTGCATTTCACAATCTGTGGAAAGTCAAAATCCATGGATTATTTACTCAGGTGCTTCTGATCACATGTCTGGTAATACATCTTTGTTCTCTTCTCTCATTTCCTAAAGCTCCTCATCTCAAACCTTAGCCAACGGATCTAAAGTAGCCTCTAAAGGAACTGGTCAAGTCTCCATTTCTCCATCTTTAAACTTAAAATTTGTTCTTTTTGTTCCTTCATGTCCCTTCAGTCTCATTTCCCTAAGTCAATTAACCAAATTATTGAATTGATCAGTAATCTTTAATGCCAACTCTTTTGTTATACAGGAACGTGATACGGGTGGACAGATTGGCGAAGGACATGAATTTGGAAGCTTATACTACCTTGGGACTAAATAATTTGTATCCTGTGTTGCATCCTATCTCCAAAAGTATTACACAAACGTTTAGGGCACCCTCACTTGTCAAGATTAAAAAAAATGGATCCTGAACTTCAGACTCTTCAAGATTTTGAATGTGAATCATGTCAACTAGGGAAACATACTAGGTCCTCTTTTCCTAAACGTTCTAAATCTAGATGTGACACTGTCTTTTCTCTTGTTCATTCTGATATTTGGGGTCCTAGTCGTATCTCATCCTTTGGTTATAGATATTTTGTTATCTTCATTAATGGATTTTCTAGGTGTACTTGGATTTATTTAATAAAAGACCGTTCTGAATTATTACCTATCTTTAAGTCTTTCCTTACTGAAATCAAAAATCAATTTGGAAAAATAATCAAAGTTTTACGAAGTGATAATGTCAAATAATACTTTTCTACTAATTTCTCCACTCTCTTAAGTTCCCAAGGCATTGTACACCAATCTACTTGTCCTTGCACACCACAACATAATGGTATAGCAGAATGAAAAAATTGACATTTTGTTGAAACTGCTCGTACCTTATTACTTGGTGAAAATATGTTTGTTCATCATTGGGGAGATGTTATTCTTACTACATGTTTTCTCATTAACAGAATGTCATTTTCTTCTCTTGACAATAAAGTTCCACACTCAATTCTATTGCCAAAGGAGCCACTCTGTCATGTTTCTCCTCGTGTATTTGGTTGTGTATATTTTGTTCATGATGTCTCCAGGTTTAGATAAACTATTAGCTAGAGCCATCAAATATGTCTTCTTGGGATATTCTCGTCTTCAAAAAGGATGTCAATGTTATTCTCCTGAAACCAAAAGGTATCTACATGTCTGCTAATGTCACTTTTTTTTAATCAACTCCCTTCTTCCCTTCTTTTATACAGGATATTAGTTCAGTCCAAAATGTCCTACCTATACCCTTAGTGGAGCCATTTGTACCTCCTCCTCCTGACACCCAAAATTCCACACAAAATACACCAGAATCATCATCACTACCTCTTATTACCTATCAACACAGGAGCCAAATGACCAATCCCATACCCCGAGATGAGTCTTCCTCAGCAGATCCTTCTCAATCATCCCCTAATACCATGATTCCTGATAATAATGACTCAAGTTGGCCCATTGTCATCTACAAAGGTACTCGCTCTACTCGTAATCCATATCCCATTTACAATTTTCTTAGCTACCACAGATTGTCTCCTTCATATTTTTCTTTTGTTTCTTCTGTATCAACTATTACTATTCCTAAAAATGTGAAAGAGGCACTTGATCATCCTGGATGGCAAAAAGTCATGATTGATGAAATGCAGACTCTTAAGTACATGGTACATGGAACTTAGTTCCTCTTCCACCTGGAAAGAAGACTGTTGGTTGTCGTTGGGTCTATGCCATTAAAGTTGGACCAAAAGGTGAAGTTGATCGACTCAAAGCTAGATTAGTAGCAAAAGGCTACACTCAGATCTATGGCCTTGACTATAGTGATACTTTTTCTCCTGTGACCAAAATGACTACTGTATGACTTTTCTTTGCTATGACAGCTATCCGTCATTGGCCTCTTCATTAGTTAGATATCAAGAATGTTTTCTTGCATGGTGATCTTGAGGAGGAAATTTATATGGAGCAACCTCCTGGTTTTGTTGCTCAGGGGAAGTCTAGTTTGATTTGTAAGTTACTTCGTTCTCTCTATGGTCTCAAACAATCTCCACGTGCTTGATTTAGAAAGTTTAGTCACATTGTTCAAAGTTTTAGACTAAAACAAAGTGAAGCAGATCATTTTGTTTTTTATTATACTGCTTCAGGAAAATGTGTTTATTTAATTGTATATGTAGATGATATAATCATTACAGGGGATGATGTTGATAAAATTTCTCTGCTAAAGAAACATTTATGTAATCACTTTCAAACTAAGGATCTTGATTGTCTCAAATACTTTCTAGGGATTGAAGTGGCTCAATCAAAAGAAGGCATTGTAGTCTCTCAAAGAAAATATGCTTTAGATATCCTGAAAGAAACAAACATGATTAATTGTAGACCAATAGACAGGCCTATGGATCCAAATCCAAAATTAATGGCGGATCAAGGTGAACCGCTCTCTAATCCTGAGAGATATAGAAGACTTGTTGGAAAACTCATTTATCTCACCATTACCAGACCTGACCTATCTTTTGCCATTGGAGTTGTCAGTCAAATTATGCAAACTCCGCGTACTGATCATTGGAATGTTGTTGTTCATATCCTAAAATATCTCAAAAAGGCTCTAAGATAAGGTCTGTTGTATGAAGATAAAGGGGTACCCAAATATCTGGGTATTATGATGCTGATTGGGTTGGATCCCCTATGGACAAACGCTCCACTACGGGATATTTTGTTCTCATTGGAGGAAACATTATTTCTTCGAAAAGCAAGAAACAAAATGTAGTGGTTCGGTCTAGTGCTGAAGTTGAATATAGAGCATGGTGTCTCTCACTTGTGAACTAATATGGGTGAAATAATTCCTTGAAGAACTGAAATTTTGTGAGATCCAACCAATGAAGATGTATTGTGACAATCAAACAGCTCTCCACATTGCTTCTAATCTAGTGTTCCATGAAAGGACCAAACATATAGAACTTGATTGTCATTTTATTCATGAAAAATTGTTGTCTAAAAATTTGCACTGAACTTGTAGGGTCCAATGATCAACTTGCAGATGTGTTGACAAAGTCTTTGAGAGGACCTCAAATTGAATTTATTTGTTCCAAGCTTGCCACATACAATTTGTATGCTCCAGCTTGAGGAGGAGTGGTAGAATTATTATTTGGTAGTGGTTAGTGGTTAGTAGTTGGTGATTGATGGTTGTTTTTTAAATGTTGTATTCCTATATATATATGTGAGAAATCAAATAGTATTTTAGGAAAGAATAAATCAGAAAATTTGTATATTTCCTTGTAATCCGAACAGATTTGAATAATTAGGAACAATCCCATAAATCAAGGGATCCTAGCATAAAATAGAGTTATTATATTTCCTAAAATAGCTTAGGTCTCCTGTATATATTTTATATCATCTCTTTGTATTGATATAATAAAAATCATATTTCAGTTAATCTAATTTTCCAGATGGTATCAGAGCTTCCGATCTAGGAAGCTCTGTCTGCGTGCGATAAACCCTAAGACGGCAGCCTGCATTGCTGCTGCATATTTCTTAACCCTAAGACGGCAGCTTGCATTGCTGCTGCATTTTTCTTAACCGTAAGACGGCAACCTACATTGCTGCTACATATTTCTTAACCCTAAGACGGCAACTTGCATTGCTGCTGCATTTTTCTTAACCCTAAGACGACAGCCTACATTGTTGCTGCATTTTTCTTAATCCTAAGACGACAGCCTGCATTGCTACTGCATTTTTCTTAATCCTAAGACGACAGTCTGCATTGTTGTTGCATCGCACCTTTTTGCTATAATGTCAAGGGAAGATGAGATAAAAAGGGTGAAAACCGTTCTTAGTAAGCTGGAAAAACCTACAGGTATGTGTTCTTTGGCATACTCAGGTAAGTTTCCACCTTCTTTTGGATTAAATGTCTCAGATACGCCTTTTAACCATTATTGGATATTGGACTCGGAGCCACAGATCACATGACACCATTAGCCAAACACTTCTCCACATATTCCCCATGTCCCGAAGAACAAGAAAATTGCCACGACGAGATGGAACCCTTATAACTGCAGTTGGTCAAGGAAATATCCAAATCAATCCTTTAATAACCTTAAAAGATGTTCTTCATGTCCCAAAGTTGTCCACGAACCTAGTGTCTATACAAAAACTTATAAAGGATTTGTTATGTAAAGTTGTTTTTTTCAACAATCATTGTGTATTTCAGGACAAGGATTCGGGGAGGATGATTGGACATGCTATAGAATGGAATGGCCTTTATTATCTCGAAGATCCAAGTCTACCCAGCAAGAATAGAATATCTCACTCCTTCATATCTGAATCTTTGATGACCAACAGAGAAAAAATCATATTTTATCATTGTCGGTTGGGACATCCCTCTTTTGGAGTGATCAAAATTATATTTCCCTCTCTGTTTACCAAGTTAGATGTTGAGAGTCTTCATTGTGAGGTGTGTGAACTTGCTAAGCACAAACGTATATCTTTTCTAATAAGTAATAGAATTAGCAATTTCCTTTTTTATCTTGTTCATACCGATGTATGGGGACCTTCTAATATTCCAAATGTGTCCGGTACTCGATGGTTTGTCACCTTTATAGATGACTCGTACAAGGGTCACTTGGGTTTTCCTACTTAAACAAAAATCGAAGTCGGCTTCGTCTTCCTAAACTTCCACTCCATGATAAAAAATCAGTTTGGTGTTAATATTAAGAGGCTTAGGTCAGATAATGCCAAAGATTACTTCAATCATGTCCTTAATTCTTTTTGTCAAAAAGAAGGTATAATTCATGAGTCCTCTTGTGTCAAAACACCACAACAGAATGGAGTCGCAGAGAGGAAAAATGGACATCTATTAAATCAGACTCGGGCATTGTTATTCCAAAAAAGTGTCCCAAAAAATTTATGGGGGGAAGTTGTCCTTACAGCAACATACCTTATCAATAGACTACCCTCTAAAGTCTTAGGATCAAAAAGCCCTATGGAAGTTTTGTCGTCTTTCTATCCAAACTTGTCTACTACAAATAATCTTAAACCAAGAGTTTTTGGGTGCATCTCATATGTCCATATTCATAGTACAGACAGGGGGAAACTTGATCCTAGAGCCTTAAAGTGTGTCTTTGTTGGTTACTCACCCACTCAAAAAGGGTATAAATGCTACCACCCCCCATCCAAAAAATTCTGTGTGTCTAGGAATGTTACCTTCAATGAACAAGAGTGCTATTTCCATCAACCTTATCTTCAGGGGGAGAGTTTCAGGGAAGATAAGGAAAGTAGTAATTCTGGTTTTCCCATTCTTCCAGACTTGACATTTGAACCTAAACGAAATCATATTGAAAGTAGTAATTCTGGTTTTCCCATTCTTCCAGACTTGATATTTGAACCTAAACAAGATCAAATTGAAGATCAAATTGAAGTTGTAACAAATGAAACAAGTCAAGGAATTGGTCAAGAAAAGGAAGTTGGTCAAGAAAGTGAAATTAATTGTGAAGCTGATCAACAAGATGTTGAAGCTGGAAATTTTGGTATGAAGCTGGTGTACTCAAGGAAGACTAAGGTCATTCCAAGATCAAGCCATGTTCAAGAATCCAACTCGACTCCACAAAAAGAGGTAATAATTTTTTCTCCAGCTGTGCAAGTTGAAATTGAAACCCAAAATGATCCTGACCTCCCAATTGCCATTAGAAAAGGAACAAGAAAATGCACCAAACAGCCACTCTACCCTCTCTCAAATTACCTGTCCTTTAAAAATTTCTCTCCTACCCATAAAACCTTCCTAGTAAACCTAAACACTGTACTTCTACCTAATACCCAATCTGAGGCATTGTTTGACAGAAAATGGAGGCAAGCCATGGATGTAGAGATGGAGGCATTGAAGAAGAACAACACTAGGGAGCTAGTCACCTTATCAATAGGAAAGAGGCCAATTGGATGTAAATGGGTCTATACAGTGAAATACATGGTTGATGGATCAATTGAGAGATATAAGGCAAGACTAGTTGCCAAAGGATTCACCCAAACCTATGGAGTTGATTATTTGGAGACCTTTGCTCCAGTTGCCAAAATGAACACAGTTAGGGTGATATTGTCCCTTGCTGCCAATTATGGTTGGAACTTGGAACAATTTGATGTTAAGAGTGCTTTCCTACGTGGAGACCTTGAAGAAGAAATCTATATGGAGATACCTCCGGGATATGGTAAAGATGTTGCTGCCAACACTGTTTGCAAGATGAAAAAGGCATTATATGGGTTAAAACAGTCCCCCCGTGCATGGTTTGGCAGGTTTACTAAAGTTATGACAGGTCTAGGTTACAAACAAAGCCAAGGGGACCATACTTTGTTTTTTAAACATTCCAAGTCAAGGGGAGTAACAATATTATTGGTGTATGTGGATGACATAATATTAACTGGAGATAATAAAGAAGAGCAGCAATTATTGAGTCAATGCTTAGGCAAGGAATTTGAGATCAAGACCTTGGGAAAACTAAAATATTTTTTGAGAATTGAAGTTGCCCACTCCGAGAAAGGGATATTTATATCTCAGTAGAAGTACATCACTAATTTGCTCAAGGAAACTAGCAAGGCAGCTTGCAAACCTGCTAGTACCCCATTAGAACCAAACCTAAAGCTTGGAAATGCAGAAGATGTTGTTGTTGAAAAAGATATGTACCAAAGATTAGTGGGCAGACTTATATATTTGTCGCATACCAGGCCAGATATTGCCTATGCAGTAAGTTTAATTAGCCAATTTATGCATAACCCAGAGGAGACCCATTTACAAGCTGCCCACCGAATTTTACAGTACCTTAAAGGAACTCCATGAAGAGGGATTCTATTCAAAAGGAATGGTAATGTGAAGCTTGAAGCCTATACTGATGTTGATTATGCAGGGTCAATTGTGGATAGGAGGTCAACTACAGGATATTGCACCATTCTTGGAGGAAATCTTGTGACTTGGAGAAGCAAAAAGCGAGGGTGTAGTGGCTCGGTCCAGGTCGTTGACGAGAATTCCGAGCCATGGCACAAGGTATATGTGAGTTGCTATGGCTTAAAATCATCTTAGAAGACTTGAGGATAAAGTGGGAAGAACCTATGAAGCTCTATTGTGATAATAAGTCAGCAATCAGTATAGCCCACAACCCAGTGCAGCATGATAGAACAAAGCATATTGAAGTAAACAGACACTTCATCAAAGAAAAGCTTGATAGTGGCTTGATATGCACTCCATATGTGTCCTCTCAAGACCAAATTGCAGACATTCTTACTGTTAGATATGATTAGATATTAGTTGATATTGTTTGATATTGTTGAGATATTGTTAGATATTATTAATCACAATATCAAATAATATCTTTTTATTTACTCTATTTGTATTCTGTTACTCTTTTGAGGAGTACCTTTCTTTATTATAAATACACTGCCCTGTGTGTGGTAAATACATAAGGGAAATTAACCCTATATTCAACATGGTATCAGAGCCAAAGCCTAACATCTTTCCAGTTATTGTCATGGGCCAAAAGTTGCCCTTTAGTTGGGTCAAAAGTACCCTTTGCCTGGTCCGGCAGACTTTGTTGGAGGGGGTGTGTTGAAAGTCCCACATCGCCTACCTCATATTATTTGGTATGGTTTAAATACATGTTAGGCTACTCCACATATTGTCAATTGGTTTTATGTTGGAACCTTAACATGGTATCAGAGCAATCTGTTTTTCTCTCTCTTCCTCCATGGCATCTTCCGCTGCCACTTCCAATTCTGAAGTTACCTCTGTCAGCTCCGGTGGGTCTGAGCAATCTGTTTTTACTAATTATGTCAATGTGAATTTACCCATTGATAAATTAGATGGTACGAATTATGCAACTTGGGCATCTGATATTAGACTTTGGCTTGAGAGTCAGGGGTATGTTGATCATCTTACTACCAAGGTAGATGATGTTCCTTCCAATGATCGTGTCCGTTGGAAGAAAGTTGATGCTCATATATGTATGGTTCTCAAGAATACCATCCAATCTTCTTTAAAACAAATTTTTCGATCGTATGGCACATGTTATGACGTTTGGGAACAAGCCAAATTATTATACACCAATGACACTCAACGTCTTTATGGTGTTTGTTACAATCTTCTTGATGTTATTGCTCCTCGAGATAAGGATCCTGTGGCGGATTATGTGGGTAAGATCCATGCTCTTCTCCATGAATTTAATGAGTTATTACCCCCGCCTCGACTCCTGCCCAAGAATTAGAGCAACGATCAAAGTTTTTCATGGTTTTGATGTTACACGGACTTGCCGATAAATATGCCCCTGTTCGTGACCGGATTTTGGGTTCCCCTGTTACACCCAGCTTTACCGCTACCAGTTCCTCCCTTTTGCGGGTGCCATGTAAACCTCTCAATATTCCCCCTGTAGTTTCTAATGATTCATCTCGCCTTGGCCTCTCACCGTGATGATCATAATCGCTCTCACAAGCCAGTGCAAAGGGCGTGTCAAGTGTGACCATTGTGGCAAACTAGGCCACAAAATTGACAAATGTTATGCTTTACATGGTTATCCTTGCCGATCTGCTGCAGCTTGCTCGGACCGATTCTTCCGCACAATCCTCTCGCTGTGGATCCTCCTTCGTCCGTACCTTCGGACAAATCTGCTATCTTCAATGATTTTCTTCAATGGTATGAGGATCGAAAGCCCTCCAGTTCCACTACTTCGTTGCCCACACAGGTACATCTTTTGCTCGGTTCGACTCACTCTTCTTCTATTGGCCCTTGGGTTCTTGACTCAGGCGCCACCGATCACATCACTCGGTAACAAATCCTTATTTTCCTCTTTCACTTCTTCTCATAATTTACCCTCTGTTACAATGGCTAATGGGTCTACAACTTTAGCTCATGGTGTTGGAACGGTTACTCTTTTTCCCTCGTTGTCCATTGATAATGTTTTGTATGTACCGGGTCCCCCTTTAACTTATTATCCATTAGCCGTCTAACTCGATCTCTTGATTGTGTTATCTCTTTTACCAAAACTTCGTTTCCCTACGTAACTGGAGCTCGCAAAGAGTGATTGGCACCGGATGTGAGTCACATGGACTTTATTATCTTCAACCTTCTCCACATGTTGGCACGGTTATGGAGTCTCCTTCTCTCCTTCATGCTCGGCTTGGTCACCCCGGTCTGCGCAAATTACGAGCAACTTGTTCCCAGCTTATCCTAGTTGTCCAATTTGGTGTGTGAGTCCTATCAGTTAGGCAAACATAGTCGTACTTCCTTTCCTCGTAGTGTTTCCCAGCGTGCTTCATCCCCCTTTGCCTTAGTTCACTCTGACATTTGGGGACCCAGTCGTGTTAAGTCTAATTTAGGTTTTCAATATTTTGTTACTTTTATTGATGATTTCTCTCGTTGTACTTGGTTATTTTTAATGAAAAATCGTTCTGAGTTGTTTTCTATATTCCAAAACTTTTATCATGAAATTAAAAATCAATTTGGTGTCTCTATTCAATCTTTTCGAAGTGATAATGGCCGTGAATATCTTTCAAACTCGTTTAAACAATTTATGGCTTCTCATGGCATTCTTCATCAAACTTCCTGTGCTTATACCCCTCAACAAAATGAGGTGGCTGAGCGCAAGAATAGACACCTTATTGAAACAACCCGTACTCTTTTAATTCATGGTGAGGTTCCTCAACATTTTTGGGGTGATGTCTGTTCTTATCGCTCGTTATCTTATTAATCGTATGCCCTCTTCGGTTTTAGATAACAAAATTCCCCATTCTATTTTATTTCCTCATGACACTCTCCATCCTTTACCTCCGAAGGTTTTTGGGTCTACCTGTTTTGTCCACAATTTTGATCCTGGTCATGATAAGTTATCTCCTCGATCACACAAATGTGTTTTCTTAGGATTTACTCGATCCGAAAAAGGATACAAGTGTTTTTCTCCTTCTCTTAATCGCTATTTTGTGTCTGCAGATGTCACCTTCAATGAGTTTTCCTTTTACTTTAAGGACCCTTCCCTACCTGCCGAGTCTCCATCTGCTACGGTTTCCATTCCTGTTCTCATTGATCCTTATGTTGAGGACCATCCACCATTAGCCCCTCCTCCTCCACCACCCCTTCGGGTTTATAGTCGCGAGACCTCGCCCACAACCAGACGCCACATGACTCACTCCCGAGTGCCAAATACTCGCCTCCTCCGGTTCCGTCCACGAGTCCGACCTTCCTATTGCTCTTCGTAAAGGTACGCGTTCTACTCGTAATCCTTCTCCACATTATACTCGCTTTAAGTTATCATCGAATTTCTTCACCATTTTATACCTGTCTCTCGTCTATTTCCTCTGTGTCTATTCCTAAATCGTCTCTCGAAGCCTTAGCCCACCCTGGTTGGCGTCGAGGCCATGCTAGATGAACTCGGTGCTCTTCGGACTAGTGGAACCCGGACGCTTGTCCCATTACCATCTCGGAAAATCTGTTGTTGGTTGCAGGTGGGTCTTCGCTATCAAGGTTGGTCCTGATGGTACTATTGATCGCCTCAAAGCTCGCCTTGTAGCCAAAGGCTATACCCAAATTTTTGGGTTGGATTATGGTGATACTTTCTCTCCGAGTGGCAAAGATGGCTTCGTTCGTTTATTCATTGCCATGACTCGCTATTCAACAATGGTCTCTTTATCAACTCGGATGTCAAAAATGCTTTCTTGAATGGCGATTTGCAAGAAGAGATTTATATGGAGCAACCTCCCGGATTTGTTGCTCGGGGGAGTCTTCCGGATGGGTATGTCGTCTTCGCAAATCTTTATATGGCCTAAAACAGTCTCCTAGGGCCTGGTTTGGAAAGTTTAGCAGCGTTGTTCAACAATTTGGCATGACTAGAAGTGAGGCGAGACCACTCGGCCTTTTACCGTCACTCGAATGCTTGGATGTATCTATTTGATAGTGTATGTCGATGACATTGTTCTTACGAGTAGTGACCATCATGGCATCTCTCGGATGAAACAACACCTTTGCCACCATTTTCAAACCAAAGATCTTAGCAAACTCAGATATTTCTTGGGTATTGAGGTAGCACAATCTACCGATGGCATTGTTATATCTCAAAGAAAGTATGCATTGGATATTTTGGAGGAAACTGGGTTGATGAATTCAAAGCTCGTTGACACACCCATGGATCCTAATACCAAACTCTTGCCAAATCGGGGGAGCCAATGTCGGATCTCGAACAAGTATAAAAGATTAGTTGGAAAATTAAATTATCTTACGGTTACTCGCCTCGACATTTCCTTTGCAGTCGGTGTGGTGAGTCAATTCCTCAATTCTCCTTGTCAAGATCATTGGAATGCGGTCATCCGTATATTGAAGTACATCAAAAAGTCTCCTGGAAAAGGTTTGGTGTATGACTCTCATAATCATACAAGAGTTGTCTCGCTATTCGGATGCCGATTAGGCAGGATCTCCCTCCGATAGAAGATCTACATCTCGGGTATTGTGTTTTCATTGGTGGTAACTTGATCTCATGGAAAAGTAAGAAACAAAGTGTTGTGGCAAGATCTAGTGCGAGGCGAGTATAGAGCTATGGCCTCGGCTACTCGTGAACTTATTTGGCTCAAGCAATTGCTTAAAGAGCTACAATTTGGAGATGTCACTCAAATGACACTAGTGTGTGACAATCAAGTCGCTCTCCATATAAGCTCTAATCCTGTCTTTCATGAGAGGACTAAACACATTGAGATTGACTCGCCATTTTATTCGGGAAAAGATTATGTCCGGAGACATCAAGACCGAGTTCGTTAACTCATGTGATCAATTAGCGAGATATTTTCACTAAGTCTTTACGGGGACCTAGGATGGATTATCTTTGTACCAAGCTAGGCACATACGATTTGTATGCTCCAGCTTGAGGGGGAGTGTTAGATATGATTAGATATTAGTTGATATTGTTTGATATTGTTGAGATATTGTTAGATATTGTTAATCACAATATCAAATAATATCTTTTTATTTACTCTATTTGTATTTTGTTACTCTTTTGAGGAGTACCTTTCTTTATTATAAATACACTGCCCTATGTGTGGTAAATACATAAGGGAAATTAACCCTATATTCAACACTTACCAAGGGATTGGGCTGCCACAATTTTGAGAAGATTGTATCCAAGCTGGGAATGGAAAACATCTATTCACCAGCTTGAGGGGGAGTGTGAGAAATCAAATAGTATTTTAGGAAAGAATAAATCAGGAAATTTGTATATTTCCTTGTAATCTGTACAGATTTGAATAATTAGGAACAATCCCATAAATCAAGGGATCCTAGCATAAAATAGAGTTATTATATTTCCTAAAATAGCTTAGGTCTCCCGTATATATCTTATATCATCTCTTTGTATTGATATAATAAAAATCATATTTCGGATAATCTAATTTTCCAGTAATATATATATATATATATATATATATATATGAGATCATAGAGTGGAGTGATACATGCCACTAAATTATAAATCTTCTTTTAACTCTCTTTATTCTCTTAACTATAATGATAAAATATTTTTCAAGAGAGCAGTTAGCACACAAGCCACCATCAATACCATGTTTAAGAAAGGTGTGAGAGAAGAAGCATGCTAAGCAATTTCTAGGTTTTTCTAAACAATGCTATATTTTCAATGTGGCTAAGAGGGAAGAATTTGGTGTTATGTTTGATTTGGTTTCAAGGCATGGTCTTGGTTTTAAACCTCCATCATATTATGAGCTTATAGTCAAATATTTGAAGGAAGAAGTGAAAAATACATCACTTGCTTTACAAGCACATAGGGATGAATGGAAGAAAACAAGATGTAAAATTATGTTTGATGGTTGGACTGGCAAGAAAAGAAGAACAATAATAAACTTTCTAGTAAATAGTCAAAAGGGAACTTTGTTTTTGAAGTCCATAAATGACTCTACAATATCTAAATCAACTGAAAAAGTTTTCAAATGATGGATAACATTGTTGAAAAGGTGGAAAAGATAATGTTGTTCAAGTTGTGATAGATAATGCAACAAACTATAAAGTTGCTAATCAAATGTTGATGGCAAAGAGGAAAACCTATTTTGGACACCCTGTGCAGTACAATGTGTTGACTTAATGTTGAACGATTATGAGAAGAAGATCTCAATTCATGAGAATTCCAAAAGGTAAAAAAAAATACAACTTTTATCTATTTTAGAACATTAATTTCTCTATTACATTTCACAAAAGGAAGAGACTTGGTGAGACCAGGTATTACTCATCTAGCCATACTTGACATTAGGATGCCTTCATGAGAACAAGAGAGATTTAATTATAATGTTTACTAGTAATGAATGGAAATATAGTAGGTTTACAAAAACAAAGAGGATGAAAAAATAGTTGAAGATGTGATTTTGGATAAGGATTTTTGAAAGAATATCATAATTTGTGTAAAGGGTGCATTGCCTCTAATTGTAGTGCTTCGATTAGTTGACTCGAATAAAAAACCAGTCATGGGGTTCATTTATGAAGCAACAAATCAAGCTAAGAAGAAGATACAAAATGCTATAAGGAAAAAGTACTATCTAAATATCTATTTATTTAGTGGTTTTGAAAAGAAAAAACTGACTCTAATATATTTTGGAATAGTTATTTGCCCTTGTGAAACATCATTGATGAAAGGTGGGACAAGCAACTTCAGAGCCCTTTGCATGTTGCAGGCTATTTGCTTAACCCTAAAATACATTGTCGTCTTGGATTTAAAGCTGATTTGGAAGTGAAATGAGGTCTAATGGAATGTCTAACAAAGATGGTGAAGTGAAGGATGAGGATTAGCAAACTTTAATTGATGTTCAAATTGACGATTTCAAAAATCTGGCTAAATATTTTGGTTGTCCTTGGCCACTAGGTCAATTAATTTAAAGACTCCAACAAATTGGTGGAGAGTCTTATGGTGATGAGCATCAAAAACTCCGAAAGAAACGACAACAAATTGCTTTGAGTTGATTTTTGAAAGAAACGATTATTTCGTAGGGTTGATTGAGGGTGCAAATTTTTGACCGAGCAAGATTCGTCTTGACTTAGCCAAATTTTCAAATCAGACCTAGGGCATGCTTGCAAAGGAAAGATCCAATTCTCCTTCACCCAAAGTGATCCTCATCTTTTTGTTGCAGTCATTATTGTAAATTGGTAGCTTACATACAGGTGGTATTAACTCATTATATTATGTAAAAAGGCCTTCTACTCAAGGTAATTACCAGCTGGGCAGTGTTCGTTAATGCCAGCGGTTGTTCCTGTTAACAGTAACAGCTCTGAATGTGCTAAAACTCCTGAGCTCTTACTTCAGAGGTTTCTAAATTCAATAACAAAATTTTCAGTGTATGGTTTTTCAGTTTTCTCTCAAAGCTCTAAATCAAAGAATTCTGTATAAATACACATGTAATACAATCGCAATGCCAGTAGAAAACAAAATCAAACAGAAGAATCTTAACATGGTTTTAAATTACAGTGAGCCACCACAATTGCAATCAGAATATTGCAGTTTGCAACCGTAATTTAAAACCACATATCCTAAAAACGTCAAAATTTCAGCTTCAAAAGAAAATTGATAGCAATCACATTCCCATGAAACAGAACAGTGCTTACAAGTAGCTGATAATACTCAGCCTCCCTTAACAGCTCTGAGTACTGACATTCCTCGAGAGTGGGCACCACGCCATCCCTTAACCAATTGAGAATGTGCCGAAAGTGTTTACCATCCCTATCAACAAACACAGACCCCTGCATCCGTCGCTTTTTATCAAATCAATCCATAACTAAATATAACTAAAATCAGATACATGATTAGACAAACACATGGAATTTTAATTTTAACAAAGATAGAGCATGTTTGGGGATGTTTCTTCTTGAATTTCAACTGCTTTTCTATGAAAAAAAAAAAAAAGTTGTGTTTCTAAAATAAACTGAATATTTGGAACATCCGCTGAAATTTAGTAAAAATCTTCTTTTCCAAAAAAATAAGTTGTTCTTTTATGAATCCGAAAATTAGTAGCTTATGATTATTTTCTAACAGACATTTTCAGTTTCATACATAAAAATAATATTTTCTTTAGTAAAATTTGATTTTTTGTTGCATCTAACCGAACTAATAATACTAAAATTACATTTCAGCATCCAAAAAATACTTGTTCTGATAATATTCAGTAGTAACTACAATCGATTGCACGTATAATCGATATTAACATAATCTAATTTTCCCCGTTATCCCGATCACACCACACCCAAAAGGTAAAATGTCTTGGATCTTTAAATTATACTCAAAATTGATTTCAGTCACTACATAATAAAATAAGATACATTCAATCTCTGATCCTATATCTCATTTTAACTTCACGAGAGGCAAAACCCACCGCATTTCGGCCCGACGACCAAAATCATCAATTTTAAAACGCAGGGACTAAAACCAATCTTAACTAAGAGAACCTAAAACACAGTTTGACTTAACAATAACAACAAATGCAATTGCCTTATCAGAATCTTGGCACAGCGTGTGGCGACCACTGAACATAGCGGAAAGCATTGAATCGGGCTCGCGCTGAGTGAGAGTGTCGATGGTGGTACAGAATTTCTTGCCTCCTGGGAATAAAATTGACGAAGAAAATGAAGGGAAACGGAGGAGGGAGGGAACGGCATCGTGTTGAGAGGGAAGGGGAAAGAGGGGTTACCGATGTTGAGGCGGACGACGGAGGATAAATCGGATTGGAAATCCTTCATTGTTGCGAAGTGAAGCGCAGAGAGAAAGAGAGCGAAGCGCACCGCAGCGGAAGCAGACGCTGCTGCCACTGTACTGTGTTTGTTATTGGGATGCAAAGGGACGTGAGGTGATGGGTTGGTTGGTTGAGGTTGGGTGAGGGAAGAAAGAAAAAAAAAAAAATCTCGATATTTAATGTGTTTATGACCAACACTCAGTAATAGGAAAGTGCCCGAGGAGAGCCGTTGCTAGTTTATAAATGAAATTAAATTGTGTAATTATTTTTTTATCATTAATATTATACTATTGTTTCCTTAGTTTTTTTAATTGTTTTTCATTTTAAAATATAATTGTATCTTTAATACTTTAATTATTACTTTTTACATACTCTTTCAAACTTATAACTTCTAATTATGTTATAAATTATAATTTTATTTTTTCATATTATTATAATCAGATATATTTTTAAAAAATGTTCTCACATGTTCTATTATTATTATTATTATTAACCAGATATATTTTTAAAAAATGTTCTCACATCTTCTAATATTATTATTATTATTATTAAATACTTATTATTAATAAGTAAATGGAATGGGATTGTATAAGTACCAGTTTTTTATTTTACTCTTCATCTTATATATATAATTGTATTTTTACTTATTTTTATTATAAATTATAATTTTATCTTTAATACTCTAGTAACTATTTTTATAACCATTGTTTTTGAATTATAAAATCAAAATAATTTTTAATTATAATTTTATTTTTAATATTTTTAATTATTTTTGTAAAGTTTTTTAAATATGAAAATAATAAAAATATTAATATAATAATAAAAAAATGGTGTGTTCAGAATTTTGTTATCATGTTATTTTATTTTAATGAGTTGAAATTATATATTTATATTAATTTTAATTTTATATAACTTTAAAATGAAATATATTATTATAATTAGTATTATAATTATTATTATAATTATAATTATTATTATTATTATTTATGTACAGTACATGTGTCGATTGTATACTCACATAAATGAAGATGTATAAGAAAGCTATTGATTCACAACTTAGTTGTCCTCGATGATATTAAATATAATGTATTATTAACACTATAAATCAACATGATTTAGTTTATTGGATTAATAGCATATCAAAATGGATAAGGACCCAATCCCCATAAGGTCAATTAAAATATGATAAATTGGTAATGATTTTATGCTATGTATTGTTGATATTCTTCAACATTTATTACATCAATTATTTTTTACTTACAGACACAGTCATTAAATGTTTAAGAAAACCATAACAGTGAGGCAATTTTGCTTGTCGAACGAGGCAGGGGCATGAGAATTTCAAGAAGAGTTGCATCGAGGAGGTAAACAAGCTTATATTGGAAACACTCGTATTTACACTAATACTAATAGAAAAGCGTATTTAACATCGGTTAATAGTTGTAAAAGAGTGGTATATAACATTGGTTTACAGTACATTCTAGTGAATCAAAAGGGGTGAAAAGAGGTGGGACATACTATATGGGTTGTGACCAAAACTATCATATTAAAAGATATTTTGTTTAGTTGCATGGTTAGTTATCATTTCAATTTGTAAATTCAAATTTAAGAAAGAACAGTCACATAGTTCATATACAATATAATTTATTTATTCTGTTATCTAGGAAAAGTACACAAATATTAATAATTTTGTTCATAATTATCTTATGAAAATTACATTAATCTACTACTATTCCTAATAATTAAAAAATACTTAGTGCATTCTTATCTAATTTCTTCAATGGTGACATAACTCAATTATTCCTCTTTTACAAAAATCTACAATAAATATATTATAGGTGTTATATTTAAAATCTTATAATACAAGTAAATAATTTAAAGTAATTATTACTTGGTCTCATGAATCCATAATAGACACACGAGTTATGGTCCACATCCAATGCAAGACGTAGTATCTATACTCATATCTTCCTTGTTTCTTATTACACTAATATGTCAACTATTAAAATTTAATTATTTAAAAAACTATGAAACATGTAATGAATAATTATAACATAGAATTATATACCTTAGGAAAAATCCATGTAGATTATGCAATGATTAAGTGGAATTACAATCTAAGACATTACACACAATCATAGCACTATATAAAATGAAATATTAGTAATTAATAATTTATAATACTTTGTTAAAATACAAAAGAGGTAATTAATGATACCTTTGTTCTAAAATTTTCAAGGTTGCGGTTAACTTTTTATGTAGTAAACAAAACCACACAATAGTATTGTTCATCGGAATTAATACCATCAATTGCTAATGAAACCTAAATAAGAGATTGATTAGTAATAATATATTGTTATATTAAATACGTAACAAATATATATTGTACTTACATATTAATATATGGAGTCATATGCTCTTTCGGATGCCTTAAATATGCCATTGGATATAGGTTTGACATTCCATTTTTCTATTTTCAGACTTTTGTATTGCTTGAGGCTCAAAGAAGCCATATAAATTAGCATTCTCCATATTCACAATTAATTGATTGACATACCTATATTGTTAAATAAACATAAAATAATGTATCATTTCATATTAAACAAGTGGAATGAAATTTAGAGTTAGAATATACGTACATCATCCATAATTGTATGACGACAATGTTCAACATTTGGTTACCCTATATTATTTCAAATGTATCCCGCATGGTTATGTACAAAGGTACATTATTATTATCCCTACCAAAAGGTGTTGCATCCCACGGTATCACATGTGGAGCTTGATATAAACTTTGTGAAACTCCAATCAACTCCTCCAGTGCATTAGAATGTTGTTAAGGCCTAATATCAAGTGTCACGATTTGCTTTCGCATCATAATATCCTACTTAACACCATGACAAACACAATATACATAAGACATATATTCATAAAATTAAACTTTAATTACATACCTTATTTTTCTTAGAGATGGGTTGAATTAGATATGTAGGTCATGCAATGAATGTATGAAGCATTTGTCCCACTAATTGAACCTTATCTATGGGCATAGAGACTATAGCAACAACATCTTTGATATTTTCAACCACTACTCTTTTATAACCTACATCCAATGTCATTGAGTGTAATGTGGACCCTCCATACACTCTCCCAATTGTTAGACAAATGGCATCTAGAGGAGGGGTGAATAGATGCACAAATTAAAATAGATGTCAAATTAAAAATTTATTTTTGAGTCAATAATTTGTTAAAGCGGAAGCAATAATATAATCAGGAAAAGAGAAAGAGATAAGAGAAAGAGAAGAGCACACAGAGATTTATACTGGTTCGAGTATAGTCAACCCTACATCCAGTTCTCAGTCAACTCTTAACACAAGAGTGACTCCCCATTCACTATCTTTCAAATTCAGTTTACAAATTACAATCAACTCAGCAGAAGAACCAGTAAAAAGTAAACTAATTAAAAAGACAATCACCTCCTTAGAAACTCACTAAGGATGAACACCTCCCTAGAATCCCACTAGGGATGAACACCTCCTCTGAACAAATCAAAGGATGAAAAACACCTCCTTAGAATCCCACTAAGGATGAACCCCTCCCTAGAATCACACTAGGGATGAAAAACACCTCCTTTTCCACCAATGCAAAAAGGATGAAGGTAATAAAAATAAGAACAGACACACCTGGGTAATGGAGACAACAAATTGTAGAAGCCTGTAGAATGTCAATCTCTAAGAACAAGTGTGATTGATAATGAAAGCACAGAAGGCAGTAGAGAAGAGGGTTTTCTCAAAAGGTGTAAAATATCTCTGTTGTCTTGCTCAAAATTCTTTTCTCAAAACTGATTGAATGTAAATTGTATTTTCGAATTCTGTAATTGTGTGTTTCTGATTTTTCATCAAAACTTAATTAAATAGAAAAATAGCATCAGAAAATGGCCGTTGGACATTAATAATATCAAAGAGAAAATCAGGATGTATTAAAAAACATTTATTCTTTAAAACGGATATATTTTTTAAATTTTAATTTCCATAATTGATTATATTACCAGTATAATTAATTATGATAGAGAAAATCATTTTTCCATTTCTGGTGCATCATAATTAATTATGACAGTGAAAAATATCATGTTATGAATTTTATCACACTTGTGCTTTGGAGGCTTATGCATAATTTTACTTCATCAACTTGTACCTCCATATCCAGTATTCTAAGACTCTATCTAGTCTTCAGGAATCATCTTGGACTTGCTTGAATCATCATCTTTATCACCTACGTCATAAATTCAGCTTGTCCTTAAATGTAGTTGACTTGAAATGGTGTTGACTTGAATGTAGTTGACTTGAATCATCATCAAAATCATCTCTTGGGAATGCAGGAACATTTCCATCAATCTCCCCCTTGTTGCTTTCACCAATAGCCACGAGGTGAGGGGGATCTCCATCCACAAACAATTTACACCGATAATATATTTCAGTGTCAGTCTCCTTAGATACATCCACATTATCAACAACATTACTACCTTTTATATTAGCATGAGCATGAGTAGGAGGTACATTCTCTTAAGGTACTTGATTTTGTTATGAGATACCCATGGATTCCATTTGTTCTTCAAACTCACGCCTCCATTCCTTTACAAGTGTGATTCTTAATTATGTCTCTATTTGTGGTGTCAATCTCTTGGCTTTTACTTATTCCATCGCCTCTTGACTTACAAGTCCATCATAACTGCTAGTGTGAGGACGTAGTCCAAAATACCATCAGACACTCACACCAAATCCTGCAGTACACACACGACTAGGGTGTTTGGAGTGCTAATAGCAATGGTCAAAAGATCTTGATGCCCATGAGAAACAAAAGTAACCTAAGAAATTTTCCCTACTAACATGTTTTGTAAAAAAAATATATTATCAAAGTTAGTGACAATGTCATTTAAAAATTTATATCTTATAAAAAATATCTTGTTTTTTTTTTTTGCATGAACTTGCAATTCGATACACGATCTCTCTCTAGATGTCTTAGATCTCATTTGGTTAGATGATTTAGTGCGAGTCATCTTCCACTTCTCATGTCGAGTAGGAGGGGATGGAAGAGACACAACTTCTCGTTGGAGGAGGATTCATTTTCCCTCTTGGCCTTCTCTAACATAATCTTCTTCTCTAAAAAGTCATAACCCCCCATGACAATCTATGAGGAGTGTCGCCGCCGTCCATTTCGACGTCTAGGGACATCTCAAACGTTTATGCGAGCGGTCGCGAAAAGATAGTTTAGACTCGCGTTTATTTAAAAATGTGTTCATTGCTCCCGAGGTGCTCAACAACTAAATTATCCTCTAATAAAAGCAAGGTTTTCGCAAAAAGGTTCTTATGGAGTCGCCACCAATGTTTTGACCATAAACATTAGAAAAGGATAAAAAGACGTTGATTTTTAAGAAAAAACCAAACTTGGTCATTATAACTAGAGTTAGGTAAGGGAGTTAGTTACGCGTGGGGAAGGTGTTAGCACCCCCACGACGCCCCTTTTGGGTTCCCTATGACGGATTAATTCATAAAGTAAAGATTAAGAGAAATTACACTATTACCCTATTTATTGTACAATATTTTAAAAATGGCTATCTACATGATTTTATTTTCTATTGCATACATAAAGCAATAAATAAAACAATAAAAGAGAAGAGAAGTGAAAAGAACCTCCGTAGCAAGCTTTTTATTGCAAATCTTTAACTGTGAGGATGCGTTTTGGCAATCCCCCGCACTACAAAGACTCTCCTCCCCGGATACAAGACTGACTCTACCAAAATTTTAAGAAGAATCGAATGCTGGAAGAATCTTCCTTAACCGATTGTTACCTTTTTAGGCAATCGGAGAGTTCATTCGAAAGAGGGAGAGAAGACAAGTGTCTGGAGTGTGAAAAAACGCTCAAATGAGCCCCTATTTATAGTTTTTTTGGCCTGGCAGCTCGGGATGGCCGTCTGGGGTGCAGAAAATAGGGATGGTCGTCTGTAGAGGCCGGGAAGGCCGTCTGGGATCTGGGACGGCCGTCTGGCATGTGGGACGGTCGTCTGGCATGTGGGATGGCAGTCTGAACTAACTGGGACGACCATCTCGACTTCTGGGACGACTATCTCGACTGTTTTGGCCAGATTTTGTGTTCTGGGACTCCGGGGAATCTTTCCTTTCTTTATTCGGAAGTCGATTGATGCCGATAGATGTCCACCGAAGCTTTATCTTTGGATAGAAAGTCTTCTTAGCCTTTATTGAGCGGCCGAGAAAAATAGGGGTCTACAGTTGCCCCCCCCCCCCCTTCACCTGCCTGACTAACTGTTGGCCTAATGTGCCCACAAAGTTAGTTGGTAGGTGAAGGAGTTAACCATTTTTGCCCGGTCATCCTTCGGATGCTCCTTTGCTGAAGTTTGCTGCTCCTACGGATGATAAATATTTTTGATAGGTACCAACCCCTATCTAGTTTGAGCCTTCTTTTATAAGGCTCTGGTGAGTACTTACTCTCACCAGGTACGAGTCTGCATTTTGCTAAACTCTTGTGGGTACTTACCCCCACCATGTATGAATCCGCTTTTGCTAGATTCTAATGAGTACCTACCCTCATCGGGTACGAACCCTATTCTATAAGGCTCTTGTGGGTACCTACCCCCACTTGGTACGAACCCTGTTCTGCAAGGCTCTGGTGAGTACCTACCCTCACCCGGTACGAGTCCACATTTTGCTAAACTCTTGTGGGTACCTACCCCCACCTGGTATGAACCGCGTTCTGCAAGGCTCCTGTGGGTACTTACTTCCAAGGTGCTCAACAACTGAACTATCCTCTAATAAAAGCAAGTTTTTCGCAACCCGTTCTACAAGGTTCTAGTGAGTACCTACCCCCACCTGGTACGAACCCTGTTCTGCAAGGCTCTTGTGGGTACCTACCCCCACCTGGTACGAACCCTATTCTATAAGGCTCTTGTGGGTACCTACCCCCACCTGGTACGAATCTGCATTTTGCTAGATTCTGATGAGTACCTACCCTCATCCGGTATGAACCTTATTTTATAAGGCTCTGGTGGGTACCTACCCCCACCTGGTATGAACCCCATTTTGCAAGGCTCTTATGGGTACCTACCCCCACCTGGTACGAACCCCGTTTTGCAAGGCTCTGGCGGGTACCTACCCCCACCTGGTACGAACCCCGTTCTGCAAGGCTCTGGTGGGTACCTACCCCCACCTGGTACGAACCCCATTCTGCAAGGTTCTTGTGGGTACCTACCCCCACCTGGTATGAATCTGCGTTTGCTAAACTCTTAACGAGCCCCATTATGCAAGGCTATTGTGGGTACCTACCCCCACCTGGTACGAACCCCGTTCTGCAAGGCTCTTGTGGGTACCTACCCCCACCTGGTACGAACCCCGTTCTGCAAGGCTCTTGTGGGTACCTACCCCCACCTGGTACGAACCCCGTTCTGCAAGGCTCTTGTGGGTACCTACCCCCACCTGGTACGAACCCCGTTCTGCAAGGCTCTTGTGGGTACCTACCCCCACCTGGTACGAACCCCGTTGTGCAAGACTCTTGTGGGTACCTACCCCCACCTGGTACGAACCCCGTTCTGCAAGGCTCTTGTGGGTACCTACCCCCACCTGGTATGAACCCCGTTCTGCAAGGCTCTTGTGGGTACCTACCCCCACCTGGTACGAATCCCGTTATGCAAGGCTCTTGTGGGTACCTACCCCCACCTGGTACGAACCTCATTCTACAAGGCTCTGGTGGGTACCTACCCCCACCTGGTACGAACCCCGTTCTGCAAGGCTCTTGTGGGTACCTACCCCCACCTGGTATGAATCTGCATAGATTTTGATGAGCACCTACCCTCATCCGGTATGAATCCCGTTCTGTAAGGCTCTTGTGGGTACCTACCCCCACCTGGTACGAACCCCGTTCTGCAAGGCTCTTATGGGTACCTACCCCCACCTGGTACGAACCCCGTTCTGCAAGGCTCTTGTGGGTACCTACCCCCACCTGGTACGAACCCCGTTCTACAAGGCTCTTCTGGGTACCTACCGCCACCTGGTACGAACCCCGTTCTGCAAGGCTCTTGTGGGTACCTACCCCCACCTGGTACGAACCCCGTTCTGCAAGGCTCTTGCGGGTACCTACCCCGACCTGGTACGAACCCCGTTCTGCAAGGCTCTCAAGATTCTCTTTTTGGTAGTCAATCCTATGGTTGATGAGTATAAACCCTCATCTGGTTTTGGAGATGTGTTGGCAGCTTATTGTTTCTGATCATGCGCCCATTCCATGGGGAGTGATTGATTTTTTCTTTTTGGCTTTTCTGTTCTAGCCATCCGGCTTTGCCGGGGATTTTTGTTTTTGGCTTTTCTATTTAGCCATCCGGTCTTGCCGGGGATTTCTTTGTTTTTGGCTTTTCTGTTTAGTCATCCGGTCTTACTGGGGATTCTTTGTTTTTGGCTTTTCTGTTTAGCCATCCGGTCTTGCCGGGGATTCTTTGTTTGTTGCCTCTTGTCGCCGTCGTCAAAACGAGGGCGGTCGGAGCGACGCGATGGTTTCGACTTTTCAATTTTTGCGTTTTTATTGGTATGGTTACAACGCCTTTAGGCTGTCCGATAACCGGGCTAATCCAAGAGCTAGTTTTGAAGGGTTCTCTGGAGTCGTCACCGATGTTTTTATCGGAAACATCGAAAAAGGGAGTTTAAAAGGCATTGGTTTTCGAAAAACCAACTTTGGTCATTAGAACCAGAGTTGGGTAAGGGAGTTAGTTACGCGTAAAGGAAGTGTTAGTTCCTTTACGACGCCCCTTTCGGGTTCCCTATGATAGGTCAGCTGTTTAAAAATAATTAAACCGGTGAAAATACACTTTTACCCTTTTATTGTGCGGAATTTAAAATTATGACTACATGGCCCTAGTTTCTATTGCATAATTAAAATTAAAGTGGTAATAGTAGAGAGAGAGGATAGGAACCTCCGAAGCGAGCTTTTTATTAATTCTTTGCAAAAATAGGGTGCTTTTTGGCAGCCCTTCACTGTTTTAAAGCGTCGAAAACCTCTCGAAACGCTCAAAAACACTCTTAGAAACGCTCAGAAAACTCCGGAAATGCTTCAGAGGGGTTCTAGAGAGAGAGTTTGAAGAAAAGTCTAGAGAGAAGGTAGAAGAACTGTTGGAAATGAAGGGAATGAAGCCCCTATTTATAAGGATTCGCGCCTGTCAGGTCTAGACAGGTCGTCTCGTCTGACAAGGTCGAGACGGCTGTCTTGCCAATCGAGACGGCCGTCTCACCTTGCGGGAATGGCGAGACGGTCGTCTCGCCAAACGAGACGGCGGTCTCGACCCCAAAAGGCGAAAATCATTATTTTTGAGCAAAAAATCCCTCCTATCCTAGTATGGGGCCTAATAGTCTCTCCTAGTGGCTTCTTAGGCTTCATCCATCTTCGAATAGAAGGTCTTCTGGTCTTTATTAAGAGACCGGGCAAGATTTGGGGTCTACAGCTGCCCCCCCTTTACCCGACTAGTCGACTGCTGGTCTGCTGTGCTAAGGAGACCGACTGGAGGGTAAAGGAGTTGACCCTCTTGCTCGGTTGTCCTTCAGATGTCCCGACTTTGTGGCGGTTGATCTTCCGGAAAAAGGTGTGTTGGTGCACTTCCAGGATGCTCCTTCTGGCGGTAGCTGATCCTTTCGGCTGATAAGTATGAACCCCTATCTGGTTTTGACGAGTATGAACCCTCGTCCGGTAAGCCCCCTTCTGTAAGACCTGATGAGTATACACCCCAATCTGGTGTTTGACGAGTATGAACCCCCATCCGGTAAGCCCCCTTTTGTAAGGCCTGATGAGTATACACCCCCATCTGGTGTTTGACGAGTATGAACCCCCGTCTAGTAAGCCCCCTTTTGTAAGGCCTGATGAGTATACACCCCCATCTGGTGTTGTGCCTCCAGATGCTCCTTCTTGCGGTAGCCGATCCTTTGGCTGTGGTGGCGGCTTATTGCTCTAGCTCATGCACCGTTATTGAGATATCTTTGATTTGGTTGTCCGGTCTGTGCCGGGGTTTTTGTTTGGTGTTCATCTAGCCTTGTTGGTTGCTGCGGATTCCCTTGTTTTTGATCTTTTGGTGGTGATCACCTAACTCTTGCTGGTTGGTTGGGTAGTCTTTGTTGTTCGACTCTTGGTTGGTGAGGTGGTACCGGGATATTCCTGAATACTTCCCATTTTCGTATGCAATCATGAAGCTGATATGAATGTTTTTTGTTTTTTTTTATTTGTTTATTTGGATTCTGACAAAGTCCTTTTCGTGCAACTACTTGTGCGTGGATACTTTTGATGCAATTTATTTTAATTGGGGGCATCTAGAAAGTGACCGGTACTTTTTGTTGTTTTTCCCGTGAATGTTCTTTTTGTTTTTGTCTTAGCCCTATCTTTTGCCTAGACCGCCCTTTGCGGGTTTTCGATCTAGCGGGATTAATTCTTGCTTAAGATATTTTGGTGAGCTTTTTCTTGTTTATGAAGGCCTTAACTTTTGCCTAGACCGCCCTTTGCGGGTTTTCGATCTAGCAGGCTACCCTATTTTTCGCTTGGGACGGCCTTGGTTGATGCTGTTTGTCTTGTTTTTCTTATGCTTTCTCATATTGCTTGTTTTATGGATGCTCATGTTTCGTTAATACAGAGGCATTCTTGCAGGTAGATAAAGAGAAAAGAAGACGATTTTTATTGATATAAACAAATGATCTATTTTTACAGGGGGATTTACAAAGGAATTTATAAGCAGGGCTGGCCAAGGTTGGCTAAACTGTATAGGATATAACAATCATGCCCGTGATTTTTGTTTCTCTATTTTTCCTGGTCGCTTCAATTGAGATGCTCGAGCTCGGAGTGAAGATCATGCGAAGTCCGCTCGCTTCTATGAAGGTACTACCTTAGTCGCCTTTGCGGTTTTCGGCTAAGGTAATCATTACTCTTTCTCTTCTTTTTTGTTTGTTCTGTGTTTTTTTTTTCTTTTTTACCTCTAATTTCTGCCTAGGACGTATCCTAGCGAGGAATGTAGACCCTATCTTTTGCCCAGGATGCTCTTTGCGAGTTTTCATCTTGACGGTTCATGAGCAATGTCTTCAGGCGTAGTATTTCTTGACTGCATCTGAGTTGACCGGGTGTCGAAGCTCTTCTCCATCCATGTTGGTGAGGATAAGAGCTCCTCCTGAGAAGGCTCGCTTGACCACAAAGGGTCCTTCATAGTTCGCTGTCCATTTCCCGATTCTGTCTTTCTGGGCTGGAAACAGTTTCTTCACTACTAAATCTCCTTCCTGGAAGCTACAGGGATTGACTTTCTTGTTGTAGGCTTTCTTTATTTTCTTTTGATAAGCCTGCCCTCGACATATGGCGTCCAGTCGCTTTTCTTCGATTAAGTTCAGCTGATCGTATCGATTTTGGACCCATTCGGCTTCTGTCAACTTGGCTTCCATAATAACTCGTAGGGAGGGTATTTCAACCTCTACTGGTAATACAGCCTCTGTTCCGTACACGAGGGAAAATGGAGTAGCCCCTGTGGAGGTCCGTACCGACGTTCGGTAGCCATGTATGGCGAAGGGCAACATCTCGTGCCAATCTTTGTAGGTTACTACCATCTTCTGGATGATTTTCTTAATATTCTTATTGGCTGCCTCTACTGCACCGTTCATCTTTGGTCGGTACGGAGAAGAATTGTGGTGCTGAATTTTGAAGTCTTGACATAGTTCTTCCATCATTTTATTATTGAGGGTTGGTCCCATTATCAGTAATGAGCCTATGGGGGATGGCGTACCGACATATAATATTTTTCTTGATGAAGGTGGTCACCACTTTTCGATTCACGTGTGCATACGATGCTGCCTCAACCCATTTGGTAAAGTAGTCGATGGCTACCAAGATAAAACGGTGGCCATTGGATGCTTTGGGTTCTATGGTCCCGATGACATCCATGCCCCACATAGAAAATGGCCATGGGGTAGCCAGGGTGCTGAGAGGTGCGGGCGACACACGGATGTTATCGGCGTAGATTTGGCACTTGTGACATTTCTTAGCATATTGGTGACAATCAGCTTCCATTGTGGACCAAAAATATCCTGCCTTTAAGATTTTCTTTGTCATGACATGCCCAGGTGCGTGGGTCCCAAAGGCTCCCTTGTGGATTTCTCTTATCAAGGTTTGGGCTTCTTCTTGGTCCACGCACCTTAAGAGAGTGGAGTTGAGACTCTTTTTGTAGAGGGTTCTTTCAATCAACGTGAACCCTACTGCCCTTTTACGAATGGTTCGTTTATCGTTATCATTAATTCCTGTCGCCGCCGTCCGTTCCGACGTCCTGGGACATCTCGAACGTTAATGCAAGCGGTCACGAAAAGATGGTTGAGACTCGCGTTTTTTGTTAAAAATATGTTCATTGCTTCCGAGGCGCTCAACGCTTAACTATCCTCTAATAGAAGCAAGGTCTTCGAAAAGGGTTTTTTTGGAGTCGCCACCAATGTTTTGACCATAAACATTGGAAAAGGAGAAAAAGGCATTGATTTTAATAAAAACCAAACTTGGCCATTATAACCAGAGTCGGGTAAGGGAGTTAGTTACGTGTGGGGAAGGTATTAGCACCCCACAACGCCCCTTTCGGGTTCCCTATGACGGATTAATTCATTTAAGTAAAGATTACAAGAAATTACGCTATTACCCTATTTTATTCGTACAGTATTTAAATATAGTTATCTACATGGTTTATCTACATTGCATACAGAAAGCGGTAAATAAA
Source organism: Sphenostylis stenocarpa (assembly GCA_963425845.1). NCBI lineage: Eukaryota > Viridiplantae > Streptophyta > Magnoliopsida > Fabales > Fabaceae > Sphenostylis > Sphenostylis stenocarpa. The sequence goes on along the minus strand of OY731401.1, from coordinate 21,042,418 downwards.
GCAATAAAAGGGAAGAGGATTGAGAAGAACCTCCGAAGCAAGCTTTATATTATAATTCTTTTATACAGAGGACGCTTTGCGGCAATCCTTCACTCTACAACGACTCTTCTCTCGAATAATCTCGACTCGACTAAAATTTTCTAGAAGAATCGAATGCCAGAATACAAATTCCTTAACTGATTGTTACCTATTAAAGACAATCAGAGAGATCATTCGAAGGAGGGAGAGAAGAAGACAAGTCTTGGAGTTTTCTGGGGTGTCTAAGGTGTGGAAAATGAGCAAATGAGCCTCCTATTTATAGTTTTCGCTGCCTGGCAATTTGGGACGCGCGTCTGGGTTGGGACGACCGTCTGGGTTGGGACGGCCGTCCCAACTGCATGTTTTACAAAGGTTGGGACGCCCTGGGACTTGGGACGGTCGTCCCACATGTGGGACGCGCGTCTCACTTGTCCCAGGATAGTTGGGACGATGGTCTCGACCTGTTTTGTCCAGTTTTTGTGTTCTGGGACCCCGGGAAGCTTTCCTTGCTATTTTTGGACATTGTTTGATGCCGATAAACGCCCGTTGAAGCTTTATCTATATATAGGAAGTCTTCTTGGCCTTTATAGAGATGTCAGGCGAGCTTTGTCTTTGTTTATAGGAGGTCTCTTTAGCCTTTGTCGAGGAATTGGATGAACTCCGTGTGATTGTAGGAGGTCCTCTTGGTGTTTATTGATAAGCTGGGCAATCTTTATCTTCGTGTGAAGTTTCCCTAGCTTTTATTGAGAGGCCGGGCAAAATTAGGGGTCTACAATTCCTTCGGGGTATTCGCCCTTCATGAGATACTGTTTGATGTCATGATACCAAGGATTTTGGTCACGCTCGCCATTTACTGCCATGCAAAAGGCTTGTTTCCCATTCACCTTTAAGTTGGTAGACGACAAGGGATGAATCACCGAAGACTTTGAGTTTAGTAACCCCATGATCTAAAGCGGCTTGGATTCCTAGTGCGCATGCTTCGTATTCGGCCATGTTGTTGGTACAGTCAAAATTTAGCCTGGCCGTTATGGGGATGTGTTTCTTTTCAGGGGATATTAAAATAGCTCCTATCCCGTGTCCAAGCATGTTTGAGGCCCCATCGAAGAACATGGTCCATGCTTCTTCCTTGGTCTCTTCGTGTTCAATATGCATGATATGTTCGTCGGGAAAGTCGTCTTGTAGGGACTGATATTCATTGGTGGATCCATGGGCGAGATAGTCCGCTAGGGGGCTACCTTTAATAGCTTTCTGGGTGACATGAATGATATCAAATTTTGAGAGGAGAACTTGCCACCTAGCTATTCTTCCAGTCAAAACGGGCTTCTCGAAGAGGTACTTGATTGGGTCCATTTTGGAGACCAACCATGTTGTATGCCGAGCCATATATTGTCGGAGACGCTGAGTGACCCACACCAATGCGCAACAGGTTTTTTCGAATGGTGTATAACGGGTTTCATAGTCTAGGAATTTCTTGCTGAGATAATAAATGGCTCGTTCTTTCTTTCCTGTTTCATCTTGTTGACCGAGCACACATCCCATGGACTCCTCAAGTATCGACAAGTATAGGATTAGAGGTCTCCCTTCAACGGGTGGTACCAATACCGGCGGATTGGTTAAGCATGTTTTGATTTTATTGAATGCTTGTTGACATTCTTCATTCCACACCGTTGGTTGATTTTTGCGCAATAGTTTGAAGATGGGTATACATTTATCCGTCAATTGTGCGATGAACCGGGCAATGTAGTTAATCCGGCCTAGAAAAGCTCTGACCTCTTTCTCCGTACTTGGTGGGGGCATTTCCAAAATTGCCTTGGTTTTGTCGGGGTCCACTTCGATTCCTCTTTTGCTGACAATGAACCCCAATAGTTTTCCTGAGCGTACTCCGAAAGTACATTTTGCTGGGTTTAGTTTCAGTTGATACTTCCGAAGTCGATCAAAAAGCTTTTTGAGGTATCGAATGTGGTCCGTCTCATTTCTGGACTTGGCAATCATGTCATCCACATATACTTCTATTTCCTTGTGGATCATGTCATGGAACAATGTGACCAAAGCCCTTTGATAAGTAGCCCCTGCATTCTTGATCCCAAAAGGCATTACACGGTAGCAAAAGGTGCCCTATGGTGTAATGAAGGAGGTTTTTTCTCTATCCTCGACGGCCAGTTTAATCTGGTTATACCCCGCATACCCGTCCATGAAGGAGTAAAGTGTGTTGGTAGCGGTATGGTCTACTAGCGTATCTATGTGTGGCAGAGAAAAGTCATCTTTTGGACTTGCTCGGTTGAGGTCCCTATAATCCACGCATACCCTGACCTTTTCGGTCTTTTTGATGACGGGTACTATGTTGGACAACCATTCTGGGTATTTGGAAACTACCAGGAAATTGGCGTGCAGTTGCATTTGTACCTCCTCCTTGATCATTAGGGACCAGTCTGGTTTGATTCTTCTAAGCTTTTGCTTTACGGGTCGGAATCCCTCTTTTAATGGTAATCTATGCTCCACTATACTCGTGTCGAGCCTAGGCATGTCATGATAAGACCAAGCGAATACATCCATATATTCCTTTAGGAGCTGTATCAATCCCTTTTTCATGCTACTTTCCATTTAGGTGACGATGTTTATCTTTTTCTCATCATCCCCTTCCCCCAAATTGACAGTTTCTGTCTTTTCTTGATGTGGTTGTATAATGCGTGCCTCTTTTTCCAGTATTCTTTGCATGTCTGGAGAAATGGTCTCCTGCTCACTGTCAGACTCGACCCATTCGCTCTCGGTTTCCAAGGTCCACAGAGATTCATCAATCATAGACATGATGTGTTTTAGGTTCTATTTTAGTCATAGATTTTATTATTCATTTATTTTGGAAAGAATAATAAATAAAAGAGGGAAATGAATGAATATGACCGAATGCCTCATGTATTAAAGAAGATGAAAATGTATGTACAAGCCCTTTTAATCAGAATTCTTGCGGCCACGGGCGAGGACCACAGGAGATACAAAGAAAAACAAAAAACTAGGGCTGATCCTCCCAGTCCTCCCTCTCTGCTACTCTGGCTTTGCCAGCGGTTTGGCGTCGACATCGGAAGCAGAGGCATCAAAGGTTATCCAACCGGCATCAATTAATTCCTGGACCTTATATTTTAAGGTCAAATAGTTGTCCGTTGAATGCCCTGGTGCATCCGAGTGGTAGCTACATTTTTCATTGGGCTTGTACCATTCGGGGTAGGGAGGCTCCATTTTCTTTGGAGGAACGCGGGCTAGGAGGTTGGCCTGTAATAACTGGGGCAGCAGCTTTGCGTACGTAGTGGGGATATGGGCGAACTTCCTCTCCTTTCTTCGTGACTACCTCTCCGCCTGAGGAGCAGAGGAAGGGGTTGCAAAATTGATGGCATGTACGACCTCTTCCTTCTTTTTAAAAGGTTTCTTGAACGAAGTACTGGAAGAAGAAGTTCGTGCTATTTTCCCGCTTCTTAACCCTTGCTCCACTCTTTCCCCCACAGTGACTATGTCCGCAAAAAGGTTGGAGGTACTAGCTATTGCCTTATCATAGTACGCTCCAGTCAGTGAATCTATGAACATAGCCACTATCTCCTTATCCGTCAAAGGAGGCTCTATTTGGGCGGCCATTTCCCTCCATCTTTGGGTGTATGCTTTGAAGGGTTCGTCGTCCCTTTTGCTCAGAGTCCTGAGATTTGACCTATTAGGGGTCAGATCAATATTATATCGGTAACGACGAAGGAAAGCGTCGGCCAGTTGTTTCCAGTTCTGGACCTGCCCCCTTTCCAGCTGCATATACCAATTGAGAGTTGTGTCTGCCAGACTCTCCTGGAAGCAGTGGATCAGGAGTTTTTCGTTCTCGGCGTGTGCAGCCATCTTACGACAATACATCGTAAGATGGTTCTTTGGGCAGGTCATCCCGGCGTACTTGGGGAAGTCTGGGATTTTGAATTTGGGAGGGAAGTGAATATTCTTCACCAGGCACATGTCCACCACCTCCTTGACGTCAAAATTGTGTCCCTCCACCGCCTTCAGCCTTTCCTCTAGGGTAGAGATTTGTTGTTTGGACACCTCAGGGGTGAGGATGTGTGCAGTCTTAGCATCCTTTCCATCGTAGAAGTGTTCCTCTTCTTCTTCCTCTTCGTAGCGAGAGGCGTGTTCCATTTGGGCTTCACCCTTGTTTTGCCCCTGGCGTACGACCTCCATCAGTTGAGCAATTTGCTCACGGAGAGTATTGACCTCTGCAGTGAGCTTTCGGTTTTGTTCCTCCAAGTTCTCCATTGCTCTGGCCTTTTGTGCGCGAGTTCGGATGGGGAAAGGACCAGCCACTTTCTAGAATGCCCGGAAGGAATTTTATTAATGCATGTTGAATGTTGAACTAACATGAACATGCTTATGTATGAGAGATTTTGTTTAAATGATGCTAAATGCACTCTCGCTTTTTATTTTCTCTCTTGGTATTTCTTTACTCATGATATGATGTAATATGGATGATACGACTTTGTCAAAATCATAAATGTGTTTTTTTTTATATTATTTTGGATTTATCTTTATTTTATTTTATAGCCTTTTATCTCTTCTGTCGGACTGCGTGGCTACATAGCTTACAAAGAACCTGAAACCAGGCTAGCTAAAAGGCAGATTGTCCGAGATAAAAATATGGCTTTATGATGGCAGGATGGTGATTGCAGCTTTAAATGACTATGTTTGACGACTCATGTGGTGATGTTGAGTCATGATTTTTTGTTTTGCCTTTGGAGTAGGCAAGGATCCATTTGGGGATCATCGAGCCTTTCCGTTGGCCTTTTTTTGGTGCACCTTCGTTTATTGGGGTAGAAGGTTAGAGCTAGTTTCTTTGAAGCTCTTTATTCTGCTGAAATGGTTTTGATTTTGCCTTCTCTTTCGCGACTTTAATTTTACTTGGAGACTGGGTTCTGACGTGTCCTGTTTTCAATCACAAGTATGGAGACTAGCCTCCTTATATGCATGTTTATTATTCTTATTTAAAGAAAATTATTTTTTCTTGATTTTGACAAAGTCGTTTTGTGCAACTACTTTGTGTGTGGATGTTCTAGATGCAATCTATTTATTTATTTATTTTTGATGCATTTAGAAAGTAACTGGCCTTCTCCCGTTGGCTTCTTATGAATACGCCGATGGGCTCCTCCTTTATGACCATGATGATGGGCTCCTTTTTTTTATTCATCTTTTGGTTTTAGCCCTATCTTTTGCCTAGACTGCCCTTTATGGGTTTTCAATCTAGCGGCTGCCTTAATTTTTGCCTAGAATATCTTAGGGGGTTTTTGCCTTATCTTTTGCCTAGACCGTTCTTTTGGGATTTCCGATCTAGCAGGCTACCCTAATTTTTACCTAAGAATATCCTAGCAGGTATTTATTATTTTCTTATTATTTTTTATGCTTCCTCGTTTTTAGATGCATGCTTGATCTTTGATTAAAGGTCTTTGCGCATATCTATGATTTATCAATAAAGAGGCATTTCCATAATATTTGGTCAAGAGAAAGGAAATAAAAGGGAATTTTATTGATAAATGAGCAAAATTTTATTTCTTTTATAGAAGGATTTCAAGGGTATTTAGAAGAATGGCTGGTTAGGGTTAGCTATACTGTATAGTCTTATACAGTCATGTCTATGATATCTGCCCCCCGAGTTCTCCTAATTGCTTCAGTTGAGATGCCTGAACTCAGAGTGAAGACTATGCAAACTGCTTGCTTCTGGAAGAATGTTACCTTAGCCGCCTTTCGGTTTTCGACTGAGGTAACCATTGCTCTTAAATTTTATGATTTTTATTTTACCTCTACTTTTTACCTAGGACGTATCCTAGCGAGGGATATAAACCCTATCTTTTGCCCAGGGATGCCCTTTGCGGGTTTTCATTCCTGACGGGTCTTGAGCAATGTCTTCAAGCATAATACTTCTTCACCGTACCGGAGTTGATTAGGTGTCGAAGTTCTTTTCCATCGATATTGGCGAGGATAAGAGCTCCTTCCGAGAAAGCTCATTTGACCACAAAGGGTCCTTCATAGTTTGTTGCCCATTTTCCAATTTTATTCTTCTGGGCCAGAAGCAACTTATTTACCATTAAATCCTTCTTTTGGTAAATGTGGGGGTTGACCCTTTTTTTTGTAAGCCTTTTTTATTTTCCTTTGATAGGCTTGCTCACGACATATAACATTCAGCAGTTTTTCTTCAATAAGGTTTTACTGGTCATATCGGCTTTGAACTCGTTCGACTTCTATTAATTTTGCTTCCATCATCCTGTTCTTTTGTCAACATGATTAGCTGTACCGATTTGCCATCTCGGATTTTTGCTATAACCGAAGAGTAAACATTTTGAATGTAGAGCAATTGCCATGTCAATGCCCCTCTTCCTTTCCTTAGGGATTTCAATCCTCCTATTGATCACTATATTTTCACATTCCCCAGTTAATTACTTGAATGCTTTATAGTGAATGGTCAAGAGAAGAGAAAGAAAAGGGATTTATTGCAAAGGCTTGTGTTTTAGTGGGATTTTTTTTTTGAAATAATAGTTTTTGTAAGAATGGCTAGCCAAGGTTGGTCGGTGTTTAGGCTAGCCTAGACAAACGTTTTGTTTTAATGAGGTGGCGTCTTCAACTGATTACTTTATGGCTCCTATTTGTGACTGATTAACTTTCCTAGTTCGTCCTTTTCGGTTTTCAACCTGGGATTTTGGCCTTTTATCTTTTTGTCTTAGCCTTTGACCTTGACGGGCTTCTTTGAATAATAATTTATTTTCTCAAAACATTGTCGAAACACGATTTTCTTATTCGTGTCTCTAGCTAATCAATCATGTTAACTTTGGCTTCATTTTGTCTATGGCGTTTTGATTATTTTGACGTATTTTGGAACAAAACGTCTATCTAAACATGGTTATTTATGGGGTATAGATATGATTAGCGAGAAGAGAAGCAGATAGTAAGAATAACATTCTTTTGTAATTCAAAGGGAAATGTGTGACCTAAAGATGCTCGGGGGTCGAGCACACCCCGAGGAGTGATCTCTAATAGTCATTGGGTTTACATCCCTTAAAATCGGAAGAAGGACATCTAATGACTAACGCTACCCTTGATGTTAATATCCCTCCTTTTCGGAAGATCGTCTTTGAGGGGTAAGACTTCCCTATTTTCCGTATAGTTTGATCTTTTGTAGGGTCGTACCCTAAACCATACTTTAAAGGGTTATCTTTGAAATCTGGTGGCTCTTTTATTCCTTGAGCATTCTTTTCGAGCCCCTGTCCTGGACAATATCCATATCTTTTCATCATATGGGCCACCTTTGTATTACTAGGAAGTCTTTCTATGTTGGCAATTTCAAGCGCTTGAAAGGATGTTTCAAGAGCCTCTTCAGCTGCATCCACATATGGTTGGACAGACGGTTTGCTAATCAAAATATCTTCTTCAGCTTGAACCGTGATGAGTTTATCATTTGTCACAAACTTGACTTTCTGGTGGAGCGTTGAAGGTATTGCCTTAGCGCTATGAATCCAAGGTCTACCAAGGAGACAACTATATGTTGGAGTGATATCCATCACATGGAAGTCTATGTTAAAAATAGTAGGGCCAATTTGGATTGGTAGACTAATCTCCCCTACTACTTCACGTCTTGATCCATCAAAGGCTTGAACAATTTTGTTACTCGGGCGCATGTGGGTTCCTTGCAATGTTATCTTGTCAAGTGTGCATTTAGGCATAACGTTTAAAGATGACCTATTATCCACAAGAACTTTGGAAATGAGATATTCCTTGTATTTGACCGAAATATGCAAGGGCTTGTTGTGGTTTAACCCTTCTAAAGGAAGCTCTTCATTTGTGAAGGTAAGATGATCATTGGTTGTAATGTTACCAATGATTCCCTCAAACTTGTCTTGGGATATTGCATGCAGAATGAATGATTCATTCAAAACCTTTAACAGTGCATTTCAGTGCGGCTCCGAACTCATTATAAGTGATAACAAAGTTATCATTACAGGAGTGCGATTGAGTTAATCGATGATGGAGTACTCACTTTGTCTTATGTACTGGAGTAACTCATTTGTCTCCTCCTTGGATTCTTTTTCCTCTTCGGGTTTATTTTTTACCTTATCTTTAGGAATATTATCTTGTAATTCCTTGGGGGAGTATATTCTTCCACTTCTAGTCATGCCCCCAATACCGGCTATGTTGGAGATATCTTGATTGACTGGTGATTCTTTTGAGTATCTCCAAGGTACAACTTTATTTGATGAATAAGGGAAAGGACGAGGTATGAATAAACGTAAAGGCGTTATTGCCTCTTCCCTTTTATCGATTGAAATGACCAATGGTGCTTGTTTGTTATCATCTTTGGGTCTATCTACCGTTGTAGAGATTTTGATGACGAAAGGCTTCTTTTCCATTTATTCTGATTTGTGGAAAGCACATCAATTAATCCTTTCTTTTTATTATCTTTTATTTAAAATGAGGACGGATGTATGAATGTATGCAACTTATGAATGCAATAGACAGTTTAAGGATAATCCTTTTTATTTTATCTAGAAAGTGTTCATCCTTCTATACAATGCTTTGAAGTAACTATTGACAAAAATGGAGAAGCTTGAAGAATCCTATAGGTAAATTAGGCTTTCTTCGTAATTCATCTTCAGCTATTCTCACATGATTTCTGAGCGTCTTAACTTGCTCATGTACCGCCTGGCTCATATCTTCATTATATCGACGAGCCTCTTTTATCTTTTCTTCCTGGTGAATGATCAAGGCTTACTGTTGGTCAGACCTCTCTATTACTTGGTCTCTTTCACGAAGTAACTGACCATATTGAGCTAATCCATCTCTTTCTTTATCATGTAGCTCATCCAGGTTTTCTCTATATCTTTCAGCGGTTTTCCACCATTTTTGTGCTTCTGACCGAGTTTCTGCTAGGTCATCTTGTATTAACTTGATCGTTCTTCCCTGTTCTGCAAGCCCACTTTCGAGATGTGCTATTTCATCATTCATGTCCCGGAATAGACTATCTTGTTCAAGCTTCGGAATTTTCAATGCTTGTTTAGTCTCTTCTTGGTAATCAGCACAATCATTCTTAAGGCGCTCTATCTCATGATCCTTCTTTTTACATTGCCTTTTTAAACCATCTATTATACGGGTTGACTCTTGCTCTTTCTCTTCAAAAGCCCTCAACTGAGCTTCCATTACTTCTACCCTTTTATTTAAGGCATTGACCTGCAATTGGAGCTCTTCATTAACTAATGTTTTGGTGAATGTAGTAGATGGCTGGGGTATCCTTCTACTTCTCCTCCATTCTTCATATTCATGGGACGTAGACACCTGAACCTTTCCGAGTTCTTTATCTCCTATATAGACTGGTCTTTCCCATGCTTTCCGGATAGCAGATACTCCTTCAAAGCTATGGGAGTAATGGCATAGACTCAGCCCTCTGAGCTCTTCTTGAGTTGGCACAGTCTGGGTTCTCATTAGTTGTCTCATAGCCATCTTGGGAGAGTAAGCTATGCAACCCCTGAGGCCTAGTAGTGGTATGCTCAGGTAATCTTTGCATCGTATAAGAATATAACTGGGTCGGAACCAAGGGCAAACCCATGATACATGCTCTATTTTCCAGTTTTCTAACTCGGTTTTCCATTCTAAAGCTTGATGATGTTGAAGAGGGATTTTCGAAAAACTCCTTAAAGGATAAGGGAATATGCCCATATAGCTTGAAGCATAGAAGTGAGTAATGCCCCATACATATAGTAATGAAGTACAACATCTAAGTGTTTTCCCCTATTTCTGTCGGCAAAAATCTACTGAAAGTAGGGTATTAGCGAGAATTGCAGGTATAGGACTCTTAGAGTATACATCCCAGACAAAGAATGCATCTATTGCAGCATGATCCACAACATTTACATGAAATGGGAATAATATGATTCTGAACATTGCTAATGCTAGAGTTTTGTTGAAGGTAGAACAATCTTTATTTTTAGCCAATGAGATTAAGTGGTCTTCTATTATTGACATTTTCCAACCTCGGATGTTCCCTTTTCCCTCTAGGATGGATTGATGAGGAGGCAATCGTATAATAGTAGCAACCTTATTCACAACAACATATACTCCTGAGCAGACATAGACCCCGACTGGCTGAGGCCATCTAACCATGAGTTCATATTCTTCTAAGGTTGATACTAAATCGAACTGCGAAAACTCAAAGCAGTGCAGGTCGGGATTCCAGAAGTGGACCAATGCTCTAACAAAGATAGGATCAATGCTGATTTTCAGGAGGTCAAGAATCCTTCCATAAGATTTCTCAAAATTAACATTGACCTCCGGCGGCATATATGTACACAACTGCCTTATCTTCTCTACACGACATAGAAGGATTTCCACTTTCTTTAACTATCTATTACTGGATCCCTCCATTATCTAAAAGAAATGAAAATGCATGATATGAGGATGAGTCCTTGTAAATGCATGTAGGCAAGTGTTTGTTTTTTCTAAGTATTATCATGTTTTATTCCTAGTATGATACATGATAGTGCTTGGTTTTTTTTCTTGAAAAGGAAACTATCTATATGAATGTTTATGGATTTTGATGAAGAGAGTCCTATTTTCTTCTCTTATTATTTTTATGAACAAATATTGTATGAATCATAAGACTTTTGTCAAAAATCTTTCTATTGTAAAAGGTATTTTTATTGCTTTAAATTGTTTTTTATATTTTTTATAGCCCTTTATCTCTTCTATCGGTCAACGTGGCTACTTAGCTTACAAAGAACCTGAAACCAGGCTAGCTTAAATGAAGACTGTCCGAGATAAAGTTGGTTTATTCTTATCACTTTTATGGTTTTTTAGGATTTTTACTATTTTTGTCTGTTGTATGATACCCTATGCTAATGCATCAATACAAATGCAGCAAACGAATGCACACACAATTCATTCATCCACGAGCAGAGCCACGTTAATTTCGAGGTAGGGTTTTCCTGTAGAAACGTGCTTGGTTTAGGCGGTTCTAAACTGTTCTCACCAAGGCCAAAGGTCCTCAAGGTGCCCCCATTATAGGGACCTCTCAATCTCTCAGTCCTCGGGTCATGCACGGAACTCCGTGTTGACATCCTTGGACCAAAAGAAGAGAGTTATCACCTTGAGTTGGTGGTTTTCTGACAACGGTTGTAGCCCCGTGTGCCACCAAGCCGGTCGTATCTGCCACCCACTCCCTATAGGTATTCACTCTTGCCCCCGGGTATAGAGGGACTGTTGTGTGCAAGGGTTTTTGTGTACAATTTATATTTCAGACAATTTGTAGAAAATAATCATACAATAGTTATTAAAGCCATACAATAAAACATACAAAGGAGGGTAAAGGCGTAATTTCAAATCTTTACTTAGTTTGAATTTATCCGTCACTAAATGGGATCAACTCTCTAACTCCCTAGTGGAGTCGCCATCTGTCGCCGCCGTCCGTTCCGACATCTAGGGACATCTCGAACGTTTATGTGAGCGGTCACGAAAAGATGGTTTAGACTCGCGTTTATTTAAAAATGTGTTCATTACTCCCTAGATGCTCAACAACTGAATTATCCTCTAATAAAAGCAAGGTTTTCGCAAAAAGGTTCTTATGGAGTCGCCACCAATGTTTTGACCATAAACATTGGAAAAGGATAAAAAGACATTGATTTTTAAGAAAAAACCAAACTTGGCCATTATAACCAGAGTTAGGTAAGGGAGTTAGTTACGCGTGGGGAAGGTGTTAGCACCCCCACGACGCCCCTTTCGGGTTCCCTATGACGGATTAATTCATAAAGTAAAGATTAAGAGAAATTACGCTATTACCCTATTTTATTGTACAATATTTTAAAAATGGCTATCTACATGATTTTATTTTCTATTGCATACATAAAACAATAAATAAATCAATAAAAGAGAAGAGAAGTGAAAAGAACCTCCATAGCAAGCTTTTTATTACAAATCTTTAACTGTGAAGATGTGTTTTGGCAATCCCCCGCACTACAAAGACTCTCCTCCCCAGATACAAGACTGACTCTACCAAAATTTTAAGAAGAATCGAATGCTGGAAGAATCTTCCTTAACCAATTGTTACCTTTTTAGGCAATCGGAGAGTTCATTCGAAAGAGGGAGAGAAGACAAGTGTCTGGAGTGTGAAAAAACGCTCAAATGAGCCCCTATTTATAGTTTTTTCGGCCTGGCAGCTCGGGACGACCGTCTGGGGTGCAGAAAATAGGGATGGCCATCTGTATAGGCCGGGACGACCGTCTGGGATCTGGGACAGCCGTCCCAAGTGACAAAAATGGTTGAGACGGCCGTCTTGCATGTGGGACGGCCGTCTTGCATGTGGGACGGCCGTCTGGACTGACTGGGACGACCATCTCGACTTCTAGGACGGCTGTCTCGACTATTTTGGCCAGATTTTGTGTTCTGGGACCCCCGGGAAGCTTTCCTTTCTTTATTCGGAAGTCAATTGATGCCGATAGACGTGCACCGAAGCTTTATCTTCAGATAGAAAGTCTTCTTAGCCTTTATTGAGCGGCCGGGCAAAATTAGGGGTCTACAAGGAGTAATATTATTATTTTAGATTTCTTGAGCTTTTTTTCTTTTTTCATGTGAATAAAGAATAAGGAATAAAATACAATTGACTTTTAGAAACATTAAGTGCATGTATTTAAATTTACTAAATAATATAAGCAAACTTGTCATGATTCACCCTTTATACTTTAGAGAAATGTCTCCTATGTTTCCTCATTTATACCATATTTCTCACATGAAAATTTATCTTGATATTTTCCAAATATATAGTAACTAGTCAAATTTATCTTAAATTGTCTCCATTTTATAGCTACAGAGAACCTTATCTTGCTCCGTATGTACTTAGAAGCCTCATACTCAAAGTTTGTTAACAAAAATGATAACAACATATAACAAATAATTAAAATTAAACAATTATATCACAAAAACATAAACAAACAGTAATAGTTCACACAACAAAATGTCTTACCAAATCAATTTTCTTTGATTTTAGAACATGATCCCGTCAGAAATCAAAATTGAAACCTTAGATCGAGTTAGGACATCTAAATAACTCATGAATTGTGCATCAATTAGAACTCTTGCTTTAGACAAATGTATAATAGCAACATGTCGCAGTCATGTGGCCTTTCTAGTATTTTGTCCCGAGTCATGCATTTATCATGTAAAAAAAATGTTTTATTGCATTTAAACATAAATAATCAACAATAATGAATAAGTTGCATACCAATAATATTACTTTTTCTATTTTGCATATGTTATAATATTCTCCCATATTCCTTCATTATGATCCATACATGTAACTTGTACTTCATCAAATTCATTTTCATCATTAACAATAGGTATTTGTCTTAAGAATTAAGGTGTCTCAACAATATCAAGGCTTGAATATTCAGGGTCATCATTAACATGTTCAATTCTTCCTTTCAACACAAGATCACCTCTCATAAGATGGATCTTTAACATAAAATATTTTTTTGGCTTGGTAAGCCATGATGAAAACATCTTCCTTATAAACTATTTTTTTAAGATCTACCAGAGTAAATCCTAACTCATCAACATGAATTCCAATGTTATTATCAACCCATTTACACTTAAAAATAGGAACCCTAAATTTGATGTAATCAACCTCCCATATTTCCTCAATGACTCCAAAGTAACTTATAGAGGCCATCACAAAATTGTTATCTTTTGAACTAGCAAAATGCATTGACTTTACCTCAAGAGTAACACCACTATTTTGCATTGTACTTTTGTCATGTACGGATTTTGTATAGAATGAAAACTTATTAATATCATATCCAGTCCACATTATGACATCAAAGTTAGGTTCGCATGCTAACCATTTCCACTCCTGAACTTCATAATATTATTAGGCAATTTTATTTTGAAACCATTGAAAAATAAAGTTTTATTATGCTCTTTCAACAACCATTTTCTAGTCATTTAAGGATGTAATGACTTTAAGAAAGCTTTGTGAGCATCTATGTGCGGAACCACGTCATCAGTGTTATTCAATATATACAAATGTGCTTGAAACACTTCTCTCAATCCTTCTGAAGTACCGTTATACCTTGTGTACCTTTACCATTAAATCTGCCTTCATGTTGAGTTTTTGAACCCCTTTTTGTGACATATAACTTGTACACAATTTAATTGCTTCCTCGGAAATATACCTCTCAACAATAAATGCCTCTAGATGATATGGATTCTTCATATATCTTTTCAATATGTTCATGTATCACTCAACTGGGTACATCCACCTTAAAAATACAAGGCCACATAATTTGATTTCCCTCACTAAATGAACAATCAAATGTACCATAATGACAAAAAACAAAGGAGGAAAATTCTCCAATTGACATAATATAATGATTGCTTCATTTTCCAAATCATTTAACCTATTAGGATTAATTACCTTACTACAAATAGCATTGAAGAAGATGCAAAGACGAGTAAAGATTATTGTGACATTTTTAGGTAAGATGCCACAAGTAGCCACAAACAGAAGTTTTTGCATTAGAACATAACAATCATGGGATTTTAAGCCAACAAATGTTAGATCTTCCATTGACACAAGACTATTAATATTTGAAGAGTATCCTTGCGACCATTTGACTTCATGTAAGCACCCACGAAACCTTCATTTCTCATTTTTTGACACTGTATGAAATGTTGGAGGCAAATATGTTCTTTTTCCATGAGCTTGTGGTTATAACTCAAATTGTACACCCATCTCAACCAAATCTTTGCGAACATTTACACCATCTTTTGTCTTTCCTTTAATGTTCACAAGTGTGCCAATTATACTATCATAAACATTATTTCAACATGCATCACATCTATACAATGTCTAACTTCTAATTTGAACCAATATGTGAGTGCAAAGAATATAGATTTCTTCTTCCATATGTTCTTCTGAAGAGACTTCTTTTGTGTTTTTCCAAGTATAACATTCATGTCTTTGGCCTGATCATACACTTGTTTACTAGTTAAAGGTATTAAAGTTGTTTCATCCTCTTAACATCCATTAAAGGTCTTTTTTAGTCTATAGTATGGATGATTACATTGTGGAAATTTGTGATTACCTATGTAAGAAGTCTTCTTTCCATGTTTCACTTGATGGTGACTAGTTCCTTCTTCACATATAGGACATGCATGATGTCCTTTAATACTATAACCACACAAATTTCCATATGCTAAAAATTCGTTGATGGTACAAAATAATAAAGCACGCAACATAAAATTTTCCTTACAATATGTATCAAAGACATTAACCCCTTCCTCCCATAACAATTTTACGTCTTCTACCAATGGAACAAGGTATACATCTATGTCATTTCCTAGTTGTTTTAGTCTTGATAACATCGTATACTTTTGCTTTATGCACAATTAGGAAGGCAAGTTATAAATGACAAGCAAAATAGGCCAAGAACTATGTTTTCTACTCAAGTTACTGTATGGATTCATTCCATCTATTGCAAGAGCAAGTTTATGATTTCTTGGGTCATTTTCAAACTTCAGAAACAAAGAGACAATATTTTTCCATTATAGTGAATTAGCAACATGGTGTAATAATCCATCAGATCTTCTAACATTTCCATGCCATGTAAGGTTCAATTAATAATTAACATTAGTAAACAATCGCTTAAATCTTTGAATAATTGAAAGATACCACAATAGTGTTAAACATATAAGGATAAGAAGCTTGAAGATTTTGATGATGATTCAAGAACAAAGGACTTAGAGATTTGAAGACTTGTAATCTTATGAAATAACTCTGTCTTATGTTTTTGAGTCTGTAAAATTAGAGTTCAAGATAGTTATCACATAGTCCATCCTCTAAAATCTATAAAAAACTCATTTTTATTAAAAATACACTGTGATAATCGATTATCACTCAGGATAATCGATTATCTCGGAATGAAAATTGTTTTTATGAAAAACTTATTGTGATAATCGATTATCACTCATGATAATCGATTATCACAGGCAAATAATCGATTATTCAGCCAGATAATCGATTATCCTGGTCCTGTTTTGCTCCTCTGTGAAAATGGCTCTGGAATAATCGATTATCACTCAAGATAATCGATTATTTATGTCTATTATGAGTTTTGAAATTCAAATTTGGACCAGTTTACGAAAACCCTATTCCCAATTCTTCTATTTTAGAAAATCACCATTTCCCAGACCCTATTGTCTCTACTTAAGGTTCTTTAAGGGTCTCTGCAAATTAACAAACCTTTTTCATACAAAAGTTAAGAGTTGTGACTGCTAGAACTTTCTGTAGGGAAGAAAAAGGGGCTTTTGAAAACCTAGTGTGGGCTAGAAGCGATAAGAATCACTGAGTGGGTTTCTTGGTGGATTGTGTGTTGTGCCGTCTCTAGGAAAAACTGTTGTTCATCCTTTGTGGATTCAAAGCAGGTGTTCATCTCTTGTGTGACTCAAGAGAGGTGTTTTCTATTCCTTATCTTTTCAATTTGTAATCTGTTTGTAAACTGTGATTATAGTGACAGCGTTAATCCTCTTTTTGAGCGGTTAGCAACTGGACGTAGGGTCTTTTGACCCGAACCAGTATAAATCAACTGTGTAATCTTCTTTCCCTTATTTATTTACTTTACAAAGCATTTTAATTGGTGAAATTTGGGAAAAATTTTAAAACCCTAATTTTTGTTTAAGAAACCAATTCACCCCCCCCTCTTGGTTTTTGTCCGTAAACGCAAACATTCCGCTGCGTGATTCTAACAAGTGGTATAGAGCTTGCTTTGATAGTAATTCAAATTTCGAAAATGGCTGAACAAAACCAAACATTTGCAGAGGGTGCTTCTATCAATAGACCCCCACTTTTTGCGGGGCAAAATTATCATTTTTGGAAAGTTAGAATGCAAATATTTTTGGAGTCTGTTGATAGGGGTGTATGGGATGCAATTTTAAACGGTCCTTTTATTCCTAAAATTACTGAAAATGGAGAAGAGGTACCAAAACCATTTTCTAGATGGTCGACTGAAGAAAATAGGAAATCCCAATATGATGTTAGGGCTAGAAATATAATTTCATCTACTTTAACCCTTGATGAGTTTTACAGAATATCCGCTTTTAAAAGTGCTCAAGAAATGTGGGAAATGCTAAGAGTAACCCATGAAGGTACTGATGATGTAAAAAGAGCAAGGAAGAACTCACTAATTCAAGAATATGAGATGTTCCAGATGCAACAAGGAGAAACTATTTTTGACATTCAAAAGCATTTCACACATATTGTGAACCATCTCACCAGGCTAGGTAAGATTTTTGATATTGACGAGTTAAATGTAAAAATTCTTAAATCTTTGGATAGGAAATGACAACCAAAGGTGACGACCATCACGAAGTCACAAAATCTTGCTACCATGTCTATGGCGGCTCTCTTTGGAAAGTTAAGAGAGCATGAACTTGAACTTGGAAGGCTAAACGATGAAGAAGGCTAACACCAAAAGAGAAACCTTGCCTTCAAAACTGAAGTTTCTAAGAGCAAGAGCAAGAAGGAGGAAGAAGACTCAGAAAATGAAGAAGATGAACACTTGAGCCTTATGATCAATAAATTTACAAAGTTCATGAAAGCTAAAGGAAAACAACCTTTCAAACGTAAGGGAAAGGTAAAAGAAAGTACTTCCTTAAATTTTAAATGTTACGGTTGTGGTGAAACAGAACATGTAAAATCTGATTGTCCAAACAAGAAAAATGAAGATCATAAAGGCAAGAAATTCTTCAAAAAGAAAGCCTATATTTCTTGGGATGATATAGTGACTCGGAAGTTGAAGCAAAAATTTGTTTGATGGAAAATGACAACATTTCTTTCGATTGTGAGGTAAGTGATTCCGACTGTTCTTCAAGTGATGATGAAAATGATTATGATGCTTTACAAAATGCATATCAAGAATTATTTACTGCTTTTAAGGATTTGAAAAATGAACATAAATCTGTGTAAAAGTGTTTGAATAAATCAGAAAAAGAGGTGGAATCCTTGAAAACGAAAATTGCATGTTTAGAGGAAAAAGATAATAAAGAAATAACATTTGCATCATGTAAAGAGTATAAATATGATATTGACATACTTAGCCACTTACTTGATAAAGCTAAGAAAGAATTAAGTGATAGTTATAAGGATAAGGTTATTGTACAAAATAGAGAAAATTGTCATGTTCCATTGAAAAAACCTAAAAATAAAAATCGAAGGGTATGGGTTGAAAAAGGATCTAAATCTTCACAAAATAAAAATGTATCATTTTCAAAGATAACATCTAATGCATGCTTTTATTGTATGAAACATGGTCATTGTCGCCGCCGTCCCTTTCCGACGTCCGGGGGACGTCTCGAAACGTTTATGCGAGCGGTCGCGAAAAGATGGTTTAGACTCGCGTTATTGTTTTAAAAGGTTTTCGAAAAGGGATTCTTATGGAGTCGCCACCAATGTTTTGACCATAAACATTGGAAAAGGAAAAAATGTTGATTTTAAGAAAAACCGCACTTGGCCATTATAACCAGAGTTGGGTAAGGGAGTTAGTTACGTGTGGGGAAGGTGTTAGCACCCCACAACGCCCCTTTCGGGTTCCCTATGACAGATTAATTCATTTAAATAAAGACTACGAGAAATTACGCGATTACCCTATTTTATTACATAATATTAAATGGCTATCTACATGATTTTATTCTATGTTGCATGTATAAAATGATGAATAAAGCTAAATAAAGCAATAAAAGAGATATTAAAATAGCTATCTACATGATCCTATTCTACATGACATAATAAAGCTAAATAAAACAATAAAACAATAAATAAAACAATAAAAGAGAAGGGAATTGAAAAGAACCTCCGTAGCAAGCTTTATATTGAGAACCTCGAAGCTGTGAGGATGCGTTTTGGCAACCCTCTCTCTACACAGTCTCTCCTCACCAATACAAGATCGACTCTACTAAAAATTTAAAGAAGAATCAAATGCCGGAATATAATTCCTTAACCGATTGTTACCTATTTAAGGCAATCGGAAAGATCATTCGAGAGAGAGAGAGAAGTAGACAAGTGCTCTAAAGTGTTTCGAGCTCTCGGAGTGTACGTGGTGTGAAAAAGTGGCAAATGAGCCTCCTATTTATAGTTTTTCGCAGCTGGCGCACTTTAGGACGGCCGTCCGGGTTGGGACGGCCGTCCGGACTGGGATGGCCGTCCCAAATAGCAAAATTACACGGAGCGGGACCCCAGGAAGGCCGGGACGGCCGTCCCACTTAAAATGGGTTTGGGACGGCCGTCCCACATACGGACGCGCGTCCCAACTGTAAAATAGCAGTTGGGACGGCCGTCCCACTTCAGGGACCGTGGTCTCGGCCTGTTTTGTCCGGTTTTCGTGTTCGGGACCCAGGAAGCTTTCCTTTCCTTTTTCGGACATAGATTGATGCCGAGGTGTGTCCGTTGAAGCTTTATCTTCATATAGGAAGTCTTCTTGGCCTCCAATAAGATGTCGGGCGAGCTTTGTCTTTGTGTAGGAAGTCTCTTTTGGCTTTTATTGTGCGAGTGAGTGAACTCCGTCTTTTGTTGTGGGAGATCCTTCTTGTTTTGGGAAGCTCGGATAAACTCCATCTTCGGGTGAAGTTCCTCTAGCTTTTATTTTGACAGGCCGGGCAAAATTAGGGGTCTACAGCTGCCCCCCCTTCGCCTGCCTAACTAATTCGTTGGTTTTTAATATGCCGACAAAATTAGTTGGTAGGGGAAGGAGTTAACCCTTTTGCCCGGTTATCCTTCGGATGCTGCTCCTTGTTGATCCTCCGGATGATAAATATTTTGATAGGTACCAACCCCTGTAGACCCCTAATTTTGCCCGGCCTCTCAAAATAAAAGCTAGAGGAATTTCACTCGAAGATGGAGTTCATTCGGCTTCCCAAAACCGAGAAGGACCTCCTGCAACAAGACGGAGTTCACTCATTCACACAATAAAAGCCAAAAGAGACTTCCTACACAAAGACAAAGCTCGCCCGGCATCTTAATGAAGGCCAAGAAGACTTCCTATATGAAGATAAAGCTTCAACGGACATATATCGGCATCAATCCAAGTCCGAAAACGGCAAGGAAAGCTTCCGGGGTCCCGAACGCGAAGCTGGACAAAACGAGGCGAGACCACGGTCCCAAAAGTGGGACGGCCGTCCCAACTGCAATTAGCGGTTGGGACGCGCGTCCGAATGTGGGACGGCCGTCCCAAACCCGAGTTTAAGTGGGACGGCCGTCCCGGCCTCCCTGGGGGTCCCGCTCTGTGTAAATTTGCCATTTGGGACGGCCATCCCAGTCCAGACGGTCGTCCCAACCCAGACGGCCGTCCCAAAGTGCGCCAGCTGCAAAAAACTATAAATAGGAGGCTCATTTGCCACTTTTTCACAACCACAGACACTCCAGAGAGCTCTGAAACACTTTAGAGCATTTGTCTACTTCTCTCCCTCTCTCGAATGATCTTTCCGATTGCCTTAAATAGGTAACAATCGGTTAAGGAATGATATTCCGACATTTGATTCTTCTTTAAATTTTTAGTGGAGTCGATCTTGTATTGGTGAGGAGAGACTGTATAGAGAGAGGGTTGCCAAAACGCATCCTCACGGTTCGAGATTCTCAATATAAAGCTTGCTACGGAGGTTCTTTTCAATTCCCTTCTCTTTTATTGTTTTATTTATTGTTTTATTGTTTTATTTAGCTTTATTATGTCATGTAGAATAGGATCATGTAGATAGCTATTTTAATATCTCTTTTATTGCTTTATTTAGCTTTATTCATCATTTTATGCATGCAACATAGAATAAAATCATGTAGATAGCCATTTAATATTATGTAATAAAATAGGGTAATCGCGTAATTTCTCGTAGTCTTTATTTAAATGAATTAATCTGTCATAGGGAACCCGAAAGGGGCGTTGTGGGGTGCTAACACCTTCCCCACACGTAACTAACTCCCTTACCCAACTCTGGTTATAATGGCCAAGTTTGGTTTTTATTAAAATCAATGCATTTTCATCCTTTTCCAATGTTTATGGTCAAAATATTGGTGGCGACTCCATAAGAACCCCTTTTCGAAAACCTTGCTTTTTCAATGTTGAAGCAATGAACATATTTTAAAACAAATACGCGAGTCTAAACCATCTTTTCGCGACCGCTCGCATAAACGTTTCTAAGACGTCCCACGGACGTCGGAATGGGACGGCGGCGACAGATGGCGACTCCACTGGGGAAGCTAGAGAGTTGATCCCATTTAGTGACAGATAAATTCAAACTAAGTAAAGATTTGAAATTACGCCTTTACCCTTCTGTATGTTTTTATTGTATGGCTTTATATAAGCTGTCTGTATGATTATTTACGCAATTGTTTGAAATATAAATTGCACACAAAAACCCTTGCACACAACGAGTCCCTCTATACCGGGGGCAAGAGTGAATATCTATAGGGAGTGGGTGGCGGATACGATCGGTTAGTTGGCACACGGGGCTACTACCGTTGTCGGAAAACCACCAACTCAAGGTGATAACTCTCTTCTTTTGGTCTAAGGGTGTCGACACGGAATTCCGTGCATGACCCGAGGATTAAGAGTTGAGAGGTCCCTATAATGGGGGCACCTTGGGGACCTTTGGCACTGGTGAGAACGAGTTAGAACCACCTAAACAAAGCACGTTTACGCGAGGAAAACCCTACCTCGTAATAAGCGTGGCTCTGCTCGTGGATGTATGAATTGTGTGTACATACGTTTGCTGCATTTGTATTGATGCATTAGCATAGGGTAATCATACAACGAGACAAAAAATGAAAAAGCCCTAAAAATCATAAAAAGTGAAAAGATAAAAACCTTTATCTCGGACGAGTCTTCGATTAAGCTAGCTCGATTTCGGGTTCTTTGTAAGCTAAGTAGCCACGTTGGCCAGACAGAAGAGATAAAGGGTCATAAAAAATATAAAAACGAATGAAAGCCATAAAAATTCCTTTTTATAATAAAAAGATTCTTGGCAAAGTCGTATCATTCATACCATATCATCCAATAAGTGGTAAAACTAAGAGAGAAAATAATTACAGCATGCTCATCATTTTAATAAACCTCCAAAAAATAGGTCTTAGGAGCGTTTTTTGGGAAAATTACTGGGCCAAATCGCCTACGGCTATTTGCAACTTGGTTCTTCATCCTTTTCTCTTCGTTTTGACATGTTGTGCGTCCAAATCGGACAACCCAGTCAAAAGTTATGCCACTTTCAATATCTGCTGTCATAAAAAAGTATTTTTGTAGTGCATACATAAACACATTCATCCTAGGGCATATTTATTCCACGCTAATCATTTAAAATAAAAAGTCATAATAAGAATCATTAAAATCATTTAGAAGGTGGCTGGTCTTCCGCCCGTCCTCACTCGTGCTCAAAAGGCTAAGAAGATGGAACAACTAGAACAACAAAACCGAAAGCTCACCGCTGAGCTTACTACACTGAAAGAGCAAATGGCTCAAATGTTAGAAATGATGCATCAACAGAATCTCCATCAAGAGGGTCCTCAGAATGGACAAGCCTCTCACCAGGAAGAAGAAGAGGAACCTCAGAATGAGCATGATCAATCTGGTACAAGAGCAGTACATATTCATGCTCCTGAAGTATCAAAACAACAAATCACTGCCCTTGAGGAGAGATTAAGAGCCATGGAAGGGCATAATTTTGATGTCAAAGAAGCGGCTGATATGTGCCTCGTCAAAAATATCCAATTCCCTAACAAATTCTAAACTCCGGACTTCCCGAAATACATGGGAACGACCTGCCCAAGAAGCCATCTTACTATGTACTGCCGTAAGATGGCTGCACATGCTGATAATGAAAAACTCCTGATCCACTGTTTTCAAGAGAGCTTGGCTGAATCAGCTCTAAACTGGTATATGCAGCTGGAAGGGAACCAAATCCAAACCTGGAGACACCTGGCAGATGCCTTTCTTCGTCGATATAAATACAATATTGATCTGACCCCTGAAAGAGCAGATCTACAATTATTAAGCAAGAAAAACGACGAATCCTTCAAAGCATATGCCCAAAGATGGAGGGAATTGGCAGCACAAGTGGAACCTCCTCTATCCGACAAGGAAACTACATCCATGTTCATCAATTCTCTGACTGGTCCTTATTACGACAAAATGATAGGGAATACATCAACACTCTTTGCGGATGTAGTCATTATAGGAGAAAGAATAGAGCAAGGACTGAAGAGCGGAAGGATTGCACAACCTTCCTCTTCTAACGCATCATTCAACAAGTCCTTTGGCCAAAAAAAGGAAGGAAGCGTAAATGCCATCAACCTCGCTACTCCTTCTCCTTCTTCGCCACCAGTTGGGCAATCACGCAGACAAGAGAAGAAATTCACTCCCATTCCAACCTCTTATGGGAATCTGCTGCCGAAGTTGTTAGAGGCCAAACTCCTAACACGTATCCCTCTGAAGAAGAAAGATCCACCTTACCCCGATTGGTACAAGCTCAATGAAAAATGTGATTACCACTCAGGCGCTCCTGGGCATTCCGTGGAAGATTGCATCAACTTAAAATATAGGGTTCAAGAATTATTGAATGCCGGGCAGATTACTTTCGATGCTCCCGACCCTTAGGTGGATGACAAGCCTCTATCACAACCAGAACAGTAAGCCTGGGTAGGTAGAGAAGACCAGCTGATTAGGGCTCCTCATTAAAAAGTATAAATAAAAAAAAAAAATTTACAAAAAAGCTTCCGATGTATCTCTCGTGATCCCCGCCCATGATCACGAGATTTTTGATTAAAGTGGGCTTTGTAAATATTTGCATCTATCAACACAATGAGGCATTTTTCATAATATTCATATGCTTTTCATTCTTTTCTCTCTCACTCCAAGATAATTAAAATCTAGACCTAAATAAATATCATATAAACAGTCATGTCTGTAATTGAAAACTCCCTAGAAGATCTGAAAGCTAAAGGCGAATGGACTGAGTCAGACAGTGAGGAGGGGACCATTTCCCCGGACATGCAAAGACTGTTGGAAAAATAAGCTCAATGGATATAGCCCAGGACGAGGGCTTGGAAAGGATGCTCAAGGAATAAGACAGCCGCCAGATTTTAAGGATAACTCTTTAAAGATCAAGTCGTACAAAGAAAAGAGAAGTCTCCCCTCCATACCTTAAAGACGATCTTCCGAAAAGGAGGGATATTAGCATCAAGGGTAGCATTAGTCATTAGATGTCCTTCTTCTTATTCTAAGGGATGTAAATCCAATGACTATTAGAGATCACTCCTCGGGTGTGCCCGACCCCCGAGCATCTTTAGGGCACGCATTTCCCTTTTAATTACAAAAGAATGCTATTCTTACTATTTGCTTCTCTTCTTGCTAAATATGTCTATACCCCATAAATAACCAGGCTTAGGCAAACGTTTTGTTCCAAAATGCGTCAAAATGCCATAGACAATATGAAGCCAAAGTTAACATGATTGATTAGCTAGAGACACAAATAAGAAAATTGTGTTTCGACAATGGTTTGAGAAAAGAAATTATTATTAAAAGAAGCCTGTCAAGGTCAAAGGCCAAGACAAAAAGATAAAAGGGCAAAATCCTAGGCTGAAAACCCAAAAGGGCTGAAGACACCACCTCATTAAAACAAAACGTTTGGTTAAACTAGCCTAAACACCGACCAACCTTGGCTAGCCATTCTTACAAAAACTATTATTTCAAAAAAAAAAAATCCCTCTAAAACACAAGCCTTTGCAATAAATCCCTTTCTTTCTATTCTCTTGACCCTTCATCATAAAGCATTCAAGTAATTGACTGGGAAATGTGGAAATATGGTGATCAATAGGAGGATCGAAATCCCTAAGGAAAGGAAGAGGGGCATTGACATGACAATTGCTCTACATTCAAAATGATTACTCTTCGGTTATAGCAAAGATCCGAAATGGCAAGTCAGTACAGCTAATCATGTTGATGAAAGCACATGATAATGGAAGAAAAATTAGCAGAAGATGAATGGGTCCAAAGCCGATATGACCAGCTAAACCTTATTGAAGAAAAACGGCTGAATATTATATGTCGGGACAAGCCTATCAAAGGAAAAGTCAAAAAGGCTTATGAAAAAAGATCAACCCTCACATTTACCATAAGAAGGATTTAATGGTAAATAAGTTGCTTCCAAGGATAAAATTGGAAAATGAGCAGTGAACTACGAAGGACCCTTTGTGGTCAAATGAGCTTTCTCGGAAGGGGCTCTTGTCCTCGCCAATACGGATAAAAGAGAACTTTGACACCTAATCAACTCCGGTACGGTGAAGAAGTATTATGCTTGAAGACATTGCTCATGACCCGTCAGGAATGAAAACCCGCAAAGGGCATTCCTGGGCAAAAGATAGGGTCCATATTCCTCGCTAGGATACGTCCTAGGCAAAAAGAAGAGGTAAAAAAAAGTAAATAAAAAAAAAAAGGAAACTAAGAGCAATGGTTACTTTAGTCGAAAACCGAAAGGCGGCTAAGGTAACGTTCTTCCAGAAGCAAGCAGTCTGCATAGTCTTCACTCTGAGCTCAAGCATCTCAACTGAAGCAATTAGGAGAAACAGGGGGCAGATATCATAGACATGACTGTATAAGCCTAAACAGTACAACCAACCCTAACCATCCATTCTTCTAAATACCTTTTGAAATCCTTCTATAAAAGAAATAAAACTTTTGCTCATTTATCAATAAAAATTCCTTTTCATTTCCTTTCTCTTGACCAAATATTATAGAAATGCCTCTTTATGCGCAAAGACTTTTAATCAAAGATCAAGCATGCATCTAAAAAAAGGGAAGCATAAAAATAAGGAAATAATAAATGCGTGCTAGTATATCCTTAGGTAAAAATTAGGGTAGCCTGCTAGATCGGAAACATCAAAAGAACGGTCTAGGCAAAAGATAAGGCAAAAGCCCCCTAAGATATTCTAGGCAAAAATGAAGGCAGCCTGCTAGATCGAAAACCCGTAAAGGGCGGTCTAGGAAAAAGATAGGGCTAAAACCAAGAGATGAATAAAAGAGGAGCCCATTATCATGGTCATAAAAGAGGATCCCATCATGGTCATAAAGAAAGTAGTCCATCGGCATATTCATAAAAAGCCAACGGGAGAAGGCCAGTTACTTTCTAAATGCATCAAAAATAAATAAACAAATAGATTGCATTTAGGACATCCACACACAAAGTAGTTGCATAATACGACTTTGTCAAAATCAAGAAAAATAATTTTCTTCAAACAAGAATATTAAACATGCATATAAGGAGGCTAGTCTCCATACTTGTGATTGAAAACAGGAGGAGCCAGAATCTAGTCTCCATATGAAAATCAAAATCGCGAAAGACGAAATCAAAGCCATTTTAGCAAAATAAGGAGCTCCAAGCAAACTAGCTCCAACCATCAACCTTCTACACCAATAAAAGAAGGTACATCAACATAGAAAAGCCAACGGAAAGGCTCGATCATCCCCAAGCGGATCCTTGCCTACTCCAAAGGCAAAACAAAAATTACTTCATGACTCAGCAGCACCACATGAGTCATCAAACATAAATCATTTAAAGCCTCAATCAACATCCTTCCATCCAAGAAAAAGGAATTCATCAACGTAGAAAAGCCAACGGAAAGGCTTGATCATCCCCAAGCGGATCCTTGCCTACTCCAGAGGCAAAACAAAAAGATTATCTCACGACTCAGCTTCATCACCACATGAGTCATCAAGCACACTCATGAAAGAGTCTCCGCTTCATTCCCCAAAGGAGAATAAGGACTACACAAGAGTCCATCAAAGAAAATACAGAGTCAAATCCTCCATATCACCAGGGGGCAACAAAAAGAAAAAGAAGAAAATCTCTTCGTCCCGCTCAATAAAGGGCTTCGTAAAAGGCCAGGAGCTCAAGACTCCACCATCATGAAAAATCAAATCAAGGATAAAATCCCCCAAGAAAAGAAAAATCCCTGGTGGATCACCAAAAAGAAAAATCCCCAGCAAGCCTACCAACAAGGGCAAACTACAAATTCATATCCTCAGGGAGTTAACCATCTGGAACACCCAATAGGAATATCCCCAGCGAAGTGCAAAACCTTCACTCCCAAGAATGCCCAAGGCAAGCAAAAAACTGATATCCCCAAGAAATGGGAAATCAACCTATAAGAGGTAATACAAGCACAAAGCTTTCAAAAAGCATCCACCTACTCAGAGGTATTATCAAGAACAAATATCCTCAAGTAGAACATCAGCCTATGCAAGAGGCAATCCAAACCCTCAAAGCCTTCACCATTATTGAAGCATTCGCCTAATCAAGAGGCACAACAAAATCCCCAAGTGGATCTTCGCCTAATCAAGAGGCACAATCAAGAAGAGAATTCAAAATCCCCAGTGGATTCCTGCCTAAATAAGAGGCAACTAAACAAAGAATCCCCGGTAAAACCGGATGGCTAAAAGAAAAAGCCAAAACAATGAAATCCCTGGTAAAACCGGATGACTAAAACAAAAAGTCAAAAAGAAAATCAATCACTCCCCATGGAATAGGCGCATGATCGAGACAATAAGCCGCCAACACATCTCAAAAAACCGGATGAGGGTTTGTACTCATCAAAAGACCGATCGCCAAAAGAGAATCCTAAGAGCCTTGCGGAACGGGGCTCGTCACGAGTTTAGCAAACGCGAACTCAAACATAGTGGGGGAAAGTACCCACAAAAATCTAGCAAATACAGACTTGAACCGGGTGGGGGTTTGTACTCACAAGAGCCTTACAAAAGAAGGTTCGGATCAGATGAGGGTTCATTCTCATCAAACCGGATAGGGGTTGGTACCTATCAAAACTATTCATCATCCAAAGGATCGGCTACCTCACCAAAGGAGCATCCTGCGCACTCTGAAGGATCGGCTACCTCTCCAAAGGAGCATCCTGCAAGGCTGAAGGATCGGCTACTTCTCCAAAGGAGCATCCTCCAAACCGAAGGATCGGCTACCTTACCGAAGGAGCATCCTGCAGCAGCCAGAAGGATCGGCTACCTCTCCAAAGGAGCATCCTGCACACCGAAGGATCGGCTACCTCTCCAAAGGAGCATCCTGCAAGCCGAAGGATCGGCTACTTCTCCAAAGGAGCATCCTCCAAACCGAAGGATCGGCTACCTTACCAAAGGAGCATCCTGCAGACCGAAGGATCGGCTACCTCTCCAAAGGAGCATCCTGCAAACCGAAGGATCGGCTACCTCTCCAAAGGAGCATCCTGCAAGCTGAAGGATCGGCTACTTCTCCAAAGGAGCATCCTCCAAACCGAAGGATCGGCTACCTTACCGAAGGAGCATCCTGCAGACCGAAGGATCGGCTACCTCTCCAAAGGAGCATCCTCCAAACCGAAGGATCGGCTACCTTACCGAAGGAGCATCCTGCAGCCGAAGGATCGGCTACCTCTCCAAAGGAGCATCCTAACGAGGCTTCACACTCGTCAAGGAGCATCTAACGAGGGATCGGCTACCGCATCCGAAGGAGCATCCCAAAACTACGAAATTCATACTCACTCAACCACGGGATCGGACCTAGCGCATCTCCGAAGGAGCATCCTGGAAGTTCACACTATCTCAGGAGCATCCGCAAGCGAAGCACTCCAGGCAGGATCATCATCAAGGAGCATCTAGACATCACCGAGATCGAGAGTAGCTCGAGGATCCAGCAAAGGGTTAACTCCTTCCCCTACCAACTAATTTTGTCGGCATATCAAAACCGACGAATCAGTTAGGCAGGCGAAGGGGCAGCTGTAGACTCCTAATTTTGCCCGGCCTCTCAAAATAAAAGCTAGAGGAATTTCACTCGAAGATGGAGTTCATTCGGCTTCCCAAAACCGAGAAGGACCTCCCGCAACAAGACGGAGTTCACTCATTCACACAATAAAAGCCAAAAGAGACTTCCTACACAAAGACAAAGCTCGCCGGCATCTTAATGAAGGCCAAGAAGACTTCCTATATGAAGATAAAGCTTCAACGGACATATATCGGCATCAATCCAAGTCCGAAAACGGCAAGGAAAGCTTCCGGGGTCCCGAACGCGAAAACTGGACAAAAGCAGGCGAGACCACGGTCCCAAAGTGGGACGGCCGTCCCAACTGCAATTAAGCGGTTGGGACGCGCGTCCGAATGTGGGACGGCCGTCCCAAACCCGGCTTAAGTGGGACGGCCGTCCGGCCTTCCTGGGGGTCCCGCTCGTGTAAATTTGCCATTTGGGACGGCCATCCCGGTCCGGACGGCCGTCCCAACCAGACGGCCGTCCCAAAGTGCGCCGGCTGCAAAAACTATAAATAGGAGGCTCATTTGCCACTTTTTCACAACCACGGACACTCCAGAGAGCTCGAAACACTTTAGAGCATTTGTCTACTTCTCTCCCTCTCTCGAATGATCTTTCCGATTGCCTTAAATAGGTAACAATCGGTTAAGGAATGATATTCGGCATTTGATTCTTCTTTAAATTTTTAGTGGAGTCGATCTTGTATTGGTGAGGAGAGACTGTATAGAGAGAGGGGTTGCCAAAACGCATCCTCACGGTTCGAGATTCTCAATATAAAGCTTGCTACGGAGGTTCTTTTCAATTCCCTTCTCTTTTATTGTTTTATTTATTGTTTTATTGTTTTATTTAGCTTTATTATGTCATGTAGAATAGGATCATGTAGATAGCTATTTTAATATCTCTTTTATTGCTTTATTTAGCTTTATTCATCATTTTATGCATGCAACATAGAATAAAATCATGTAGATAGCCATTTAATATTATGTAATAAAATAGGGTAATCGCGTAATTTCTCGTAGTCTTTATTTAAATGAATTAATCTGTCATAGGGAACCCGAAAGGGGCGTTGTGGGGTGCTAACACCTTCCCCACACGTAACTAACTCCCTTACCCAACTCTGGTTATAATGGCCAAGTTTGGTTTTTATTAAAATCAATGCATTTTCATCCTTTTCCAATGTTTATGGTCAAAATATTGGTGGCGACTCCATAAGAACCCCTTTTCGAAAACCTTGCTTTTTCAATGTTGAAGCAATGAACATATTTTAAAACAAATACGCGAGTCTAAACCATCTTTTCGCGACCGCTCGCATAAACGTTTCTAAGACGTCCCACGGACGTCGGAATGGGACGGCGGCGACAACCCCTATCTGGTGTTTTGACGAGTACGAACCCCCTGTCATGGTAGACCCCCTTCTGTAAGGCCTGATGAGTACACACCCCCATCTGGTGTTTTGACGAGTACGAAACCTCTGTCCGGTATGAGTCCGCATTTCTGCTGGACTCTAATGGTTTTTACACCCCACTGGGTGCGAACACTGTATCTTGACAAGGCTCTATTGTCCGAGTCCGCATTTTGACGGACTCTAATGGTTTTTACACCCCCACTGGGTGCGAACCCGCATCTTGACAAGGCTCTATTGTGCGAGTTTGCATCTTGACGGACTCTAATGGTTTTTACACCCCCACCGGGTGCGAACCCGCATCTTGACAAGGTTCTATTGTGCGAGTCCGCATATTGACGGACTCTAATGGTTTTTACACCCCCACCGGGTGCGAACCCGCATCTTGACAAGGCTCTAGTGTATTTTTTCACCCCACCGGATG
The DNA here is from genome assembly GCA_963425845.1 of Sphenostylis stenocarpa. Taxonomy (NCBI): domain Eukaryota; kingdom Viridiplantae; phylum Streptophyta; class Magnoliopsida; order Fabales; family Fabaceae; genus Sphenostylis; species Sphenostylis stenocarpa. The sequence continues at coordinate 21,011,726 of OY731401.1, read as the reverse complement.
TGAACTCGAATCTTGGTAAGGTTCTAGTGTATTTTTTTTCACCCCACCGGATGTGAACCTCGAATCTTGGTAAGGTTCTAGTGTATTTTTTCACCCCACCGGATGTGAACCTGAATCTTGCTAAGGTTCTAGTGTATTTTTTCACCCCACCGGATGTGAACCTGAATCTTGCTAAGGTTCTTGTGTATTTTTTCACCCCACCTGTTGTGAACCTGTATTTTGGTAAGATTCTATTGTCGGTGGCTCACCGTTTTTTATCATGCGCCTATGGGGAGTAATTTGATTTTGACTTTTCTTGTTTTAGTCATCCGGGTTTTACTGGGAGTTTACGTTAGTTGCCTCTTTTTAGGCGGGAATCCACTCGGGGATTTGTTGATTTTTTGATTGTGCCTCTTGATTAGGCGGGTGCTTCAATAGTGGTGAAGGCTTTTTACTTGTTGTTTTTCACCTCTGAATAGGCTGATGTTCTTCTTGAGGATATTTGTTCTTGATAATACCTCCGAGTAGGTAGATGTTTTTTGAAAGCTTTGTGCTTGTATTACCTCTTATAGGTTGATTTCCCGCTTCTTGGGGATATTGGCCCTTTGCTTGTTTCTGAGTAAGCATAGGCATTCTTGGGCGTGAAGGTTTTGTACTTCGCTGGGGATATTCACATTGGGTGCTTAACTCCTTGTGGATTTGTAATTTGTAATTTGCCTTTGCGGTTAGGCTTACTGGAGAAAAATTTCTTTTTGGTGATCCACCGAGGGGTTGATTTGCCTTCCTGTGGATGGAATTTTCTCATTTTCTTCTTTTATAGATTTTTCTTGATGTGCTCTTCTTGGGGATTTTCTTTCGGCTTTTTCTTGCAGTGGCTTTTGTTAGAGGATGAAAGGCTTTTCTCTTCTTTCTTTTTGTTGCCCCCCAGTGATGTGGGGGATTTTGACTCTGTTTTTTCTTTGATGGACTCCTCGAGGCGGTGACTCTCTAATGAGTGTGCTTGATGATTCATGCGGTGATGTCTTCGAGTCGTGAGGTAATCTTTTTGCTTTGCCTCTGGAGTAGGCAAAGATCCGTTTGGGGATAATTAAGTCTTTCCGTTGGCTTTTCTACTTTGATGACTTCCTTTTTCTTGGATGGAAAGATGCTGATTGCAGCTCCAAGTGATTTATGTTTGATGACTCATGTGGTGTTGATACTGAGTCATGGAGTAATTTTGTGTTGCCTTCGGAGTAGGCAAGGATCCGCTTGGGGCTCATCAAGCCTTTCTGCTGGCTTTTCTGTTTTTGATGTACCTTCTTTTGTTGGTGTAGAAGGTTGATGGTTGGAGCTAGTTTTCTTGGAGCTCCTTATTTTACTGAAGATAATTTTGATTCCGCCTTTTACTTTCGCGACTTAGTTTTCATCGCGAGCTATTTTGAAATCTGGCTTTTTAGTAAATCATGTGTGCCTTTTATTTTATACACATGGGCTTTTTGATTGCGAAGTGTAAAACAGAAATAACGAGTTTTATTTATTACTGCTTTTTGTTTGGGTACATTCAAGCTTCTCTTTTTTTTTTTTTTTTCGGAATACTAAAAAAAACTATAGAAAGACTCTTCCTAATCATCCGCCTCTGGACTGGAGTGGGCGGATGGTACTGGTGAAGGGAAGCGGCGAAGTAGGCGACGCTGGAACCTCGCTTGGGTCTGGACCAGGCCTTCTATCTGGCGGTCCGTCCTGTCTTGCCTAACATTCAGCTGACTGAACTGCTGGCGTATAGACTGGAACTCTCCTTCCATATAGGCATGCTCCTCGTCTAAGCGTCGGTATAAGCCGGAGAAGTCCGGATCGCGTGATTGCTGCTGGGACTCTGAAGTGGTAGGGATATCTTGCGGCGTATTGAAATCGCGCATATCCCACGAAATCGAGATGATAGGGTTTAGGATGAAACCTGATCCTTCTCTGCTGAGGATACTCATGTTTGTCCGCACTCCTCCGTTGATAGGCTCTGGTCGAAGTTCAGCTGGGATATCTTCTCCGTCTGTGCATCCCCAGTATTCAGCAAGAGGGGTAAGGAAGGGAGCCACCATGATTGCTCCCGCTGGTCCTCAAGTACCGCATTCCTTTGCAGCCTTCATGAATGCGTATCCTGGGTTGCATCGGTGTCCCTGATGCATGCAGTAAATTATAAAAAGATCAGCCAGCGTGACCTTCCCTTGGCTCTCTTTCCTGCTGTGAATGGTCCCAGCAAGTAACTTGTGGCATATGCGAAGAGGGGGATTGAAGGCTGCACCCTTCAGATGAGATGGGAGATTGATAGCTCCGGTAATGTCCTTCCACATGCTGGTGGTGGTGAGAACGATGAGGTTTCTCCGGATATGCGGACCGATATTACGGTGTTCTCGTATCGGCTCGTTGGCGAGAATCCCATGATGACATTGAAGTCATCCAAGGCGGTGGTCCGATAGGCTCCATCCATCCGAGTAGGAGACGAGCTTGTGTTGGTGGCACCCCGGGAGTGGCGGATGGCATTTCCATCATGTTGACGAGGCGAGAAACTCCATCGTAGCGGTGCGATGGATCCGAGTGGGCGGCTCGCGAAGTAGGAAGTCCCATCCTATGTTGTGGATGAACCTCCTAACGTCTTGTTCCCAGCCGAATGTAGCTAGGATCCCGAAGTCTAGTTGCGAGCATCGGATACCGGGCAAATTGCTTGGATATTTGCCGAGTCTTTGTTGGTGTGCTTACGCCATCATCATGCGGTGGCGGGAGCTCTTCTAGCGGCGAGTCCTAGTGCGTTTTCTTACGGACGAGGCTTCTCCGTGCTCCATTGTAGGTAATACTTACTTAAGAATGCTAGAAATGTGTAGAAAGGGAGAAGAAGCAAGATAGAAAGCTTGGAATGAGGTGCCAAAGCTCAAATCCGCGCCCCACATATATAGGCCGCGCAGGGAGTTTGGGACGGCCGTGCGGGTTGGGACGGCCGTCCCAAATGGCAAAAATGGGCATGCTTTGGGACCCCCTCCTGGGACGCACGTCCCAAACGTAAAATGGCACTTGGGACGGCCGTGCGGACTTTGGGACGGCCGTCCCAAGCTTCTTAAGTGGGTTTTTGCTTTTTTTGAGTTAATTTTCGTGTTTTTTGATGAAATTGAAGATAGGATTCCCTTCATCTATGCTTTAATGCATGTAATGCTTCATGATATGCATCCTAGGATCTATTTTAGTTAATATTTCGAGAGTTTTAAGCTGATGTGCTTTGATTTTGGGCGCATTCTTGGTGTTGTGCCTTAACATCGTCCTGTTTCTTGGATAACAAGCTTAGCTGCACCTGATTTACCGTCTTGGAATTTTCTTTGCTATGGTTGAAGAGCAATCTTCCGTTCGTAGAGCAAGCTGCCATGTCAATGCCCTCCTTCCTTTCCTTAGGGATTTCAACCTTCCTATTGATCACTATGTTATCACATTCCCCTTTATTACTTGAATGCTTTAGTGAAATGGTCAAGAGAAGAGAAGGAAAAGGATTTATTGCAAAGGTTTGTGTTTTAGAGTGATATTTTTGTAATGAAGGTTTTTGTAAGAATGGGCGGCCAGGGTTGGTTCGGTGTTTAGGCTAGTTTAGACAAAACGTTTTGCTCTTATAACGTGGCGTCGTTGTTTCTCGATTTATGGCGCTTTTTGTGATTGACTAACTTCCCTAGGCCGCCCTTTCGGGTTTTCGGTCTAGGATGTTGTGCTTATGTCCTGATTTTTGTCTAGGTTTCCTTTTTGTATTTATTTATTTATTATTTATTATTATTATTATTATTATTATTATTATTTTTTGGGAATACCTAGCGGACTTTTAATAACCCTAACTTTTGCCCAGGCTACCCTTTATTATTGTTCGGGTCTCTGCAGGGTTTACCCTAATTTTTGCGCGACCCCCTTTGTGGGTTTCTGCTAGGGTATTTTGCCCTTTTATTTTCTTGTCTTGGTCTTTGACCTTGACGGACTTTCTTTTTTGTATGCGTATATATTTTTTGCACAACATTTGTCAAAACTTGATTTTATCAAGATGAATTTTACATGTGTTTCTAGTTAATCAATTTATTTTGACTTTGCTTTGCGGCGCTTTACTTATTTGGACGCATTTGGAACAAAACATTTATCTAAACTTTGTTTATTAAAATGGGGTATAGATACATTTAGCAAGGAAAGAAGCGAGATAGTAAGAATAGCATTCTTTTGTAATTTCAGGGAAATGTGTGCCCTAAAGATGCTCGGGGACGGGCAAACCCCGAGGAGTGATCTCTAATAGTCATTAGATTTACATCCCTTAGAATCGGAAGACGGACACTTAATGACTAACGCTACCCTTTGCGCTAGTACCCCTCCTTTTCGGAATACCATCTTCGAGGGGTAAAACTTCCCTGTTCTTCGTATGGTTTGATCTTTTGTAGGGTCATACCCTAATCCATACTTTAACGGATTATCTTTGAAATCCGGTGGCTCTCTTATTCCTTGAGCGTTCTTTCCAAGCCCCTGTCCTGGGCGATATCCATATCTTTTCATCATCCGGGCCACCTTCATGCTACTAGGGAGTCTTTCGATATTGGCAATTTCGAGTGCTTGAAAAGATGTTTCAAGAGCCTCTTCAGCCGCATCCACATATGGTTGGATAGATGGTTTGCTTATTAGAAAGTCTTCTTCAGCTTGAGCTGTGACCAGTTTATCATTTGTCACAAACTTGACTTTACTGGTGGAGCGTTGAAGGTATTGCCTTAGCGCTATGAATCCAAGGTCTACCAAGGAGACAAGCTGTATGCTTGGTGTGATATCCATCACGTGGAAGTCTATGTTGAAAATGGTAGGTCCGATTTGGATTGGCGAGACTAATCTCTCCTACTACTTCACGTCTTGATCCGTCAAAGGCTCGAACTATTGTATTACTCGGGCGTATGTGGGTTTCTTGCATTATTATCTTGTCGAGTGTACTTTTGGGCATAACGTTTAAGGATGACCCATTATCCACAAGAACTTTGGAAATGAGATATTCCTTGCATTTAACGGAAATATGCAAGGGCTTGTTGTGATTGGACCCTTCTAAAGGGAGTTCTTCATTTGTGAAAGTAAGGTGATTATTAGGCGTGATATTACCGATAATTCCTTCAAACTTGTCTTGGGATATTGCATGTGGAACGAATGATTCATTCAAAACTTTTAATAGTGCGCTTCGATGTGGTTCCGAACTCATGATGAGTGATAACAAAGTTATCTTTGCTTGGAGTACGATTGAGTTGATCAATAATAGAGTACTCACTTTGTCTTATGTACTTGGAGTAGCTCATCTGTCTCCTCCTTGGATTCCTTTTCTTCTTCGGCCTTATTTTTTGCCTTCTCTTTAGGAGTATTATCTTGAATTTCCTTGGGGGAATATATTCTTCCACTTCTTGTCATGCCCCCAATACTGGCTATGTTGGAGATGTCTTGATTGACTTGGTGATTCTTCGAGTATCTCCAAGGTACATCTTTATTTGATTTATAAGGGAAAGGACGCGGTACAAATAAGCGTAAAGGCGTTATTGCTTCTTCCCTTTTATTGATTGGAATGATTAACGGTGCTTGTTTGTTATCCTCTTCGGATTTATTGACCGTTGTAGAAATTTTGATGACGAAAGGCTTCTTTTCCATTTTTCCGGTTTGTGGAAAGCACATCGGTTAATCCTTTCTTTTTATTATCTTTATTTATTAAAATGAGGAGGGATATGTGAATGTATGCAATTTATGAATGCAATAGACAATTTAAGGGAAAAAATCTTTTTATTAGAAAGTGTAAATCCTTCTATACAATGTTTTGAAGCAAATGCTGACAAAAGCGAAAAAGCTTGAAGAATCCTATAGGTAAATTAGGCTTTCTTCGTAATTCGTCTTCAATTGTTATCACGTGATTTACGAGTGTCTTGATTTGCTCGAGATACCGCTCGGCTCATATCTTCATTATATCGATGAGCCTCTTTTATCTTCTCTTCTTGATGAACGATTAAGGCATGCTTGCTGATCGAGACTTCTCTATCATTCGGTCCTTTTCACGGAGTAGTTGATCGTATTGAGCTAATCCATCTTTTTCTTTTTCACGTAACTCCTCTAGGTCTTTTCTATATTTTTCAGCGGTTTCCCACCATTTTTGTGCTTCGACCGAGTATTCGCTAGGTCATCCTGTATTAGCTTGATCGTTCTTGCACTGTTACGCTAGCATGTTCTCAAGGTGTGTTATTTCATCGCTCATGTCCGGAATAGACTATCTTGCTCAAGCCTTGGCATTTTCAATGCTTGTCTAGCTTCTTCTTGGTAGTCGGCATAATCATTCTTGAGAAGCTCTATCTCATGGTCCTTCTTTTTGCATTGCCTTTTTAGACCATCTATTATAAGGGCTGATTCTTGCTCTTTTCCTTCGAAGGCTCTTAGGCGAGCTTCCATGACTTCAACCTTTTTATTTAAGGCATTGACTTGTAATTGCGGCTCTTCATTCACTAAAGTTGTAGTGGTTGTAACGGATGGTTGGGGTATCCCTCTATTTTTCCTCCATTCTTCATACTCGCGGGATGTAGATACACGAGCCTTTCCAAGTTCTTTGTCCCCCATGTATACTTGGTCTTTCCCATGCTTTCCGGACAGCGAGATACTTCTTCAAAGCTATGGGAATAGTGGCATAGACTCGGTTCTCCGAGCTCTTCTTGAGTTGGCGCGATCGAGTTCTCATAAGTTGTCTTATAGCTATTTTAGGAGAGTAGGTTATACAACCTACGAGACCTAGAAGTGGTATGCTCGGGTAATCTCCGCATCGTACCGAGAATATAACGAGTCTGAACCAAGGGCAAACCCAAGATACATGTTTTATGCTCCAGTTTTCTAACTCGGCTTTCCATTCTAAAGCTTGACGATGTTGAAGAGGGATTTTCGAGAAACTTCTTAAAGGGTCGGGGAATACACCCATGTGGCTTGAGGCGTAAAAGTGAGTAACACCCCATACATATAGCAGTGAAGTACAACATCCGAGTGTTTTTCCTTGTCTCTGTCGGCAAAATTCTATAGAAAGCGGGGTATCGGCAAGGATTGCGGGTATAGGACTCTTTGAATATACATCCCAGGCAAAGAATGCGTCCATTGCGGCATGATCCACGATGTTCACATGGAATGGGAATAATACGATTCCGAACATTGCTAATGCTAGAGTCTTGTTGAATGTAGACCAGTCCTTCTTTTCGAGCTAAAGAGACTAAGTGGTCTTCTATTATAGCCATTTTCCAACCTCTGATATTCCCTTTTCCCTCTAGGGTGGATTGATGAGGAGGCGATCGTATAATAGTAGCAACCTTATTCGCGTCTGTATATTCTCCTGAGTAGACATAAACCCCAACCGGTCGAGGCCATCTAACCATGAGTTCGTATTCTTCTAAGGTTGGTACCAAATCAAGCTGCGAGAATTCGAAGCGGTGTAAATCGGGACTCCGAAGTGGACCAATGCTCTAACAAATATTGGATCAATGCTGATTTTCAGGAGGTCAAGAATTCTTCCGTAAGACTTCTCAAAGTTAACATAGACCTCCAGCGGCATATATGTACACAAATGCCTTAACTTCTCCACACGGCATAGAAGGATTCCCACTTTCTTTAACTCGTCTATTACTGGATCCCTCCATTGTCCGACGAAATGAAAATGCATGATATGAGGATGAGTTTTTGTAAATGCGTGTATGCAAGTGTTTGTTTTTCTAAGTATTATCATGTTTTGTTCCTAATATGATTCATGGTAGTACTTGGGTTTTTCTTGAAAAGAAAACTTATCTATATGAATATTTATGGATTTTGATGAAGAGAGTCCTATTTTCTTCCTTTTTTATTTTTGATGAAGAAAAGGTGATGAGACTTTTATTAATAATTTTTTTTATTTTATAATAAAGGTATTTTTATGATTTTAACTTGTTTTTTCATTTTTTTTGTATGATTACCCTATGCTAATGCATCAATACAAGTGCAGCAAACGTATGTACACACAATTCATACATCCACGAGCGAGCCACGCTTATTTAATCACGAGGTAGGGTTTTCCTGCAGAAACGTGCTTGGTTTAGGTGGTTCTAACTGTTCTCACCAGGCCAAAGGTCCTCAAGGTGCCCCCATTATAGGGACCTCTCAATCTCTCAATCCTCGGGTCATGCACGGAACTCCGTGGCGACACCCTTAGACCGAAAGAAGAGAGTTATCACCTTGAGTTGGTGGTTTTCCGACAACGGTAGTAGCCCCGTGTGCCAACTAACCGATCGTATCCGCCACCCACTCCCTATAGATATTCACTCTTGCCCCGGGTATAGAGGGACTCGTTGTGTGCAAGGGTTTTTGTGTGCAATTTATATTTCAAACAATTGCGAAATAATCATACGCGAGTTATATAAAGCCATACAATAAAAACATACGGAAGGGTAAAGGCGTAATTTCAAATCTTTACTTAGTTTGAATTCATCTGTCACTAAATGGGATCAACTCTCTAGCTTCCCCGGTGGAGTCGCCATCTCGTCGCCGCCGTCCCTTTCGACATCCGGGACGTCTCGAAACGTTTATGCGAGCGGTCGCGAAAAGATGGTTTAGACTCGCGTTATTGTTTTAAAAGGTTTTCGAAAAGGGATTCTTATGGAGTCGCCACCAATGTTTTGACCATAAACATTGGAAAAGGAAAAAATGTTGATTTTAAGAAAAACCGCACTTGGCCATTATAACCGGAGTTGGGTAAGGGAGTTAGTTACGTGTGGGGAAGGTGTTAGCACCCCACAACGCCCCTTTCGGGTTCCCTATGACAGATTAATTCATTTAAATAAAGACTACGAGAAATTACGCGATTACCCTATTTTATTACATAATATTAAATGGCTATCTACATGATTTTATTCTATGTTGCATGTATAAAATGATGAATAAAGCTAAATAAAGCAATAAAAGAGATATTAAAATAGCTATCTACATGATCCTATTCTACATGACATAATAAAGCTAAATAAAACAATAAAACAATAAATAAAACAATAAAAGAGAAGGGAATTGAAAAGAACCTCCGTAGCAAGCTTTATATTGAGAACCTCGAACCGTGAGGATGCGTTTTGGCAACCCCTCTCTCTACACAGTCTCTCCTCACCAATACAAGATCGACTCTACTAAAAATTTAAAGAAGAATCAAATGCTGGAATATAATTCCTTAACCGATTGTTACCTATTTAAGGCAATCGGAAAGATCATTCGAGAGAGAGAGAGAAGTAGACAAGTGCTCTAAAGTGTTTCGAGCTCTCTGGAGTGTCCGTGGTGTGAAAAAGTGGCAAATGAGCCTCCTATTTATAGTTTTTCGCAGCTGGCGCACTTTGGGATGGCCGTCTGGGTTGGGACGGCCGTCTGGACTGGGATGGCCGTCCCAAATAGCAAAATTACACAGAGCGGGACCCCCAGGAAGGCCGGGACGGCCGTCCCACTTAAAATGGGTTTGGGACGGCCGTCCCACATACGGGATGCGCGTCCCAACTGTAAAATAGCAGTTGGGACGGCCGTCCCACTTCTGGGACCGTGGTCTCGGCCTGTTTTGTCCAGTTTTCGTGTTCTGGGACCCCGGGAAGCTTTCCTTTCCTTTTTCGGACATAGATTGATGCCGAGGTGTGTCCGTTGAAGCTTTATCTTCATATAGGAAGTCTTCTTGGCCTCCAATAAGATGTCGGGCGAGCTTTGTCTTTGTGTAGGAAGTCTCTTTTGGCTTTTATTGTGCGAGTGAGTGAACTCCGTCTTTTGTTGTGGGAGATCCTTCTTGTTTTGGGAAGCCGGATAAACTCCATCTTCGGGTGAAGTTCCTCTAGCTTTTATTTTGAGAGGCCGGGCAAAATTAGGGGTCTACAGTCATACTTCAAATAGGTGTAGAATTAAGCATTTTGGTGTTCCTAAAGGAAAATATGTTTGGGTTCCTATAGTTAAATGATTTGATTGTCTCTAACCCCAAGGACCCAAAACTTATGGGGAACTAAGATTATTATGTTCTTGTTTTGTAGGAAACTTCAAAATCCAAAAAGTCTATGTTGTATCTTGACAGTGAATGTTCAAGACATATGACCGGAGACAAAAAGAAATTTGTGAGTTTCAAAGCAAAAGAACAAGGATATATAACTTATGGGGACAACAACAAAGGAAGAATCCTTGGAACCGGAAACATTGGTGGTGCAAATACTTTGGAGATAAAGGATGTGCTTCTTGTTGATGGGCTAAAGCATAATCTCCTAAGTATAAGTCAACTTTGTGATAAAGGATTCAAGGTAATATTTGAAAGTAAGTTTTGCACCATTCATTTAAAGGATTATGAAAATATAGCATTAAAAGGCATTAGGCATAATAATATCTATTTGATTGACTTGTATTGTGTATCTAATACTAATATAACATGCTTAGTTGCTAAGGAAGAAAATTCATGGTTATGGCATAAGAGAGCGACTCATATAAACATGCATCAATTAAACAAACTAATATCAAAGGACTTAGTTGTTGGTTTGCCTAAGTTAAAATTTGAAAAAGATAGATTATGTGATGCATGTCAAAAAGGTAAACAAGTGAAATCATCCTTTAAATCTAAGAATGTTATTTTCACATCAAAACCTTTAGAACTTTTACACTTAGATTTGTTTAAAAGTTTTGGTGGAAATTACTATGCTCTTGTAATTGTTGATGATTTTTCTAGATACACTTGGACATTTTTCTTAACTTTAAAAAGTGAAGCTTTTAAGGTCTTTAGGAAGTTTGCCAAGAAAATTCATAATGAGAAATACTTAAGAATTAAAGTGTTAAGGAGTGACCATGGTGGAGAATTTCAAAATGAATCCTTTGAAAATTATTGTGAAGAAAATGGAATTTTACATAATTTTTCTGCACCTAGAACTCCCCAACAAAATGGTGTAGTAGAAAGGAAAAATAGGTCACTAGAGGAACTTGCTAGAACAATGTTAAATGAATCAAATGTTCCTAAATATTTTTGGGCTGATGTTGTAAGTACTACATGTTATGTATTGAATAGGATGCTTATAAGGCCAATCATAAAATTAAATCCTTATGATTTGTTAAATGGTAGGAAGCCTAATGTTTCTCATTTAAAAATATTTTGATGTAAATGCTTTGTTTTAAATAATGGAAAAGATAACTTAGGAAAATTTGACTCGAAAGTCGATGAGGCCATTTTCTTAGGTTATTCACTGACTAGCAAAACATATAGAGTTTTCAATAGAAGAACATTGAATATTGAAGAATCTATACATGTTACCTTTGATGAAATTGTAGACCTTGAGGGAAATCCTCTTGAGTCAAATAAAGAATTTGTAGGTGATGATGAGTACATAAGAGAAGCTCTAGAAGAAATGTATTTAAATAAGAATGAGTCATCTCAACCAACTGAATTGGCAAAAAAGTGGCAACCACCAATAGGACTTTCAATGGACAATATAATTGGTGATATTTCAAAAGGGGTAAGAACTAGAAATATGACAAATTTCTGTATGTTTGTAGTTTTTGTTTCACAGATTGAACCCAAAAGTGTTGAGGAAGCTCTTAAAGATGACCATTGGTGCATTACAATGCAAGAAGAACTAAATCAATTTGAAAGAAACCTGTAGACCCCTAATTTTGCCCGACCTCTCAATAAAGGCTAAGAAGACTTTCTATCTGAGGATGAAGCTTCAGTGGACATCTATCGGCATCAATCGACTTCCATCTGAGGAAAGGAAAGCTTCCCAGGAGTCCCAGAACACAAAATTTGGCCAAAACACTCGAGACAGCCGTCCCAGAAGTCGGGACAGCCGTCCTAGTCAGTCCAGACAGCTGTCTCAACCATTTTTGACACTTGGGACGGCCGTCCCAGATGCCAGACCACTGTCCCGACCTCTGTAGACGGTGGTCCTTGTTTTCTGCACCCTAGACGGCCGTCTCGAGCTACCAGGCTGTAAAAACTATATATAGGGGCTCATTTGAGCATTTTTTACACACCAGACACTTGTCTTCTCTCCCTCTTTCGAATGAACTCTCCGATTGCCTAATAAGGTAATAATCGGTTAAGGAAGTTTCTTCTGGCATTCGATTCTTCTTAGAATTAGAGTAGAGTCGGTCCTGTATTCGGGGAGGAGAGTCCTTGTAGTGCGGGGGATTGCCAAAACGCATCCCCACAGTTGAAGAGAGTTATAATAAAAAGCTTGCTACAGAGGCATTCTTTTCACTTCTCTTCTCTTTTATTGCTTTATATATGCAATAGAAACTAGAATGATGTAGATAACAATTTTAAAATATTGTATAATAAAATAGGGTAATAGCGTAATTTCTCTTAATCTTGTTGAATATTCAAGGACTTTATGTTGAACTTACATGGACATGAAGCTTGTTGATTTTGATGATGATTCAAGAACACAAGACTTAGAGAGTTGAAGACTTGTTTTATAATATAATAACTCTGTTTTGATTAGTTTGAGTCTGTAATATTAGAGTTTTAGATAGCCGATACATAGTCTGCACTTTAAAAGCTTCAAAAACTCAAATTTATCTTTTTGCCTCGGCTTTAATCGATTAAATGGTCAAATAATCGATTATTACAGTGAGAAAAACCATTTTTCAGTATCCGTTCACTGTAATAATCGATTAACACACTCGTTAATCGATTAACGTGCCTGTTAATCTATTAACAGGGCTTTTAATCGATTAAAACAATGAGTTTTGGGGTTCTGTTGATTTTGGCTCTATAATAATCGATTAACACTTCATTTAATCGATTATTTCAGTCAGATTTTGATTTTCAACTTCAAATCAACCCTATTTTCGAAAACCCTAATCCCAAGACTCCTAGTTCCGAAAATCCCAATTCCCAAACCCTAATTTCTCTACTTAAGCTTCTCTATGACACTCAGAAAAAATGAACAACCTTTTTCAAACAAAAGTTAAGTGTTGTGAGTGCCAGAGAACTGTTTGTTGGAGGAAAAAGGGGCTTTTGGAACCTGGTGTGGGCTAGAAGCGATAAGAATCACTAAGTGGAGTTCTTAGTGGATTGTGTGCTGTGCTGTCTCTGGGGAAAGCTGTTCTTCATCTCTTGTGGATTTCATAAGAGGTGTTTTCTTTACTTTGTATTTTCAATTGTTATCTGTTTGTAACAACTTTAATTATAGTGAAAACGTTAATCCTCTGTTTGAGTGATTTGCAACTGGACGTAGGGTCTTTTGATTCGAACCAGTATAAATCTCCTGTGTAAGACTCTATCTCTATCTTATTTATGTTTACACAGCTTTTTAATCGGTAAAATTTGGGAAATATTTTGAAAACCTACCAATTCACCCCCCCTCTTGGTTTTTGTCCGACCACGCGAACATTCTGCTGCGTGATTCTAACAAGTGGTATCAGAGCTTGCTTTGATAGTCATTCAAACTTTTCGAAAATGGCTAGACAAAATCAAACTTTTGCCGAAGGTGCGTCTATCAACAGACCCCCACTTTTTGTGGGTCAAAATTATCCTTTCTGGAAAGTAAGAATGCAAATCTTTTTAGAGTCTGTTGATAGAGGATTTTGGGACGCTATTTTAAACGGTCCATATGTTCCTAAAGTTACTGAGAACGGTGTTGACATTCCCAAACCTTTTTCTAGATGGACAACAGAGGAAAATAGAAAAGCACAATTTGACGTTAGGGGTAGAAATATAATTTCATCTACTTTAACCCTTGACGAGTTTTACAAGATTTCGGTTTGTAAAAGTGCTCAGGAGATGTGGGAAATGCTAAGAGTGACCCACAAAGGTACTAACGACGTTAAGAGAGCACGGAAAAATTCCTTAATCCAAGAATACGAGATGTTCCTGATGCAACAAGGCGAAATGATATTCGACGTTCAAAAGCGTTTCACTCATATTGTGAACCATCTCACCGGATTAGGTAAGATCTTTGACGTTGATGAATTGAATGTTAAAATTTTAAAATCTTTGGATAGGAAATGGCAACCTAAGGTGACGGCCATCTCGGAGTCACAAAACCTTTCCACAATGTCTATGGTGGCGCTATTTGGAAAGCTAAGAGAGCATGAGCTAGAGCTTGGAAGACTAAATGAAGAAGAAGGAAAATATCAAAAGAAGAACTTAGCCTTCAAAACCGAAATTTCCAAAGGTAAAAATAAAAAGGAAGAAGAAGACTCAGAGAACGAAGAAGAAGAATTGAGTCTTATGGTAAAGATGTTAGAAATGTAGGCTGAGATCAAGAGGGGGGGTGAATTGATCTTTGAAAGATTTTCGCAATTAACAGATTATCTATTTCAAAGATTAAGAAATCTGACCAGTTCTTGAATCATACACAACAAGCAATCAAAATAAATGCAGTCACAGAATTAAAGAAGAGAAAGGTTTAGAAAGATACAACCAAGGTTTATACTGGTTCACCCAATCCCAGGGCTACATCCAGTTTTCAGCCAAATTCCAGCTGGGTTCCACTAGATTGAACGTTTTACAGATTACAACTTTAATCTCACACTCAATCTATCACAAGAACCACAATTCCAGTTCCTGCACCTAAACCTTGACCAAGAACCAAATTCCAGTTCTTGACTTACCCTGCAGCCAAATTCCAGCTGCAGAAACCAGTGCCCACAATTCCAGGCACCCACAATACAGTAAAAGAAAGTAAAGAAACAAGTAGAAGAAACTTAGAACGCTCAAACCAGTTTTATGTAGTTCTAGAAAACGCTATAAAACGCATTTATAGCACAACCTAAAGGCGTTGTAACCACACCAATAAAAACGTGAAAATTGGAAAGTCAGAACCATCGCGTCGCTCTGACCGCCTCATTTTGACGGCGGCCACATTAACAAAAATTAGGTTTTCAAAATTTTTCCCAAATTTTACCGATTAAAAATCTGTGTAAATGTAAATAGAGAAGAGATAGAATCTTACACAGGAGATTTATACTGGTTCGGATCAAAAGACCCTACGTCCAGTTGCTAATCACTCAAACAGAGGATTAACGCTGTCACTATAATCAAAGTTGTTACAAACAGATTACAATGGATAAAGATAAAGTAAAGAAAACACCTCTCTTGAAATCCATAAGAGATCAAGAACAACTTTCCCTAGAGACGGCACAACACACAATCCACTAAGAACTCCACTTAGTGATTCTTATCGCTTCTAGCCCACACCAGGTTCCAAAAGCCCCTTTTTCTTGCAACAAATAGTTCTCTGGCACTCACATCACTTAACTTTTGTATGAAAAAGGTTGTTCTTTTTTTCTGAGTGCCATAAAGAAGCTTAAGTAGAGAAATTAGGGTTTGGGAATTGGGATTTTCGAAACTAGGAGTCTTGGAATTAGGGTTTTCGAAAATAGGGTTGATTTGAAGTTGAAAATCAAAATCTGACTGAAATAATTGATTAAATGAAGTGTTAATCGATTATTACAGAGCCAAAATCAACAGAACCCCAAAACTCTCTGTTTTAATCGATTAAAAGACCTGTTAATCGATTAACAGGCCTGTTAATCGATTAACAGGTGTGTTAATCGATTAAACCAGTGAGCAGATACAGAAAATGGTTTTTCTCACTATTTTAATCGATTATATCACCATTTAATCGATTAAAGCCGAGGCACTTTGATAAAATTGAGCTTTTTGAAGCTTCTAACGTGCAGACTATGTACCGGCTATCTCAAACTCTAATATTACAGACTCAATCTAATCAAAACAGAGTTATTACACTATAACACAAGTCTTCAACTCTCTACGTTCTTGTGTTCTTGAATCATCATCAAAATCAACAAGCTTCATGTCCATCAAGATTAACATCAAGTCCTTGAATGTTCAACAATAGGTACAAAAAAATTGAATTTTGTTAAACTCTGGCAATTCAACAATATTACCTCTAGAGACTTTTACTCCAACATCTTTGAGGCCAACAACTTCATCCCAAATATCAGGAGTAATGACCATATTAACTCCTTTTACTTGAGATCTTAAAGTGGAACCACTGACGGTGAGATTTGCATAAAACACTCTTACCAAATCTGGTTGAATGTTGCCAGTATATTCCAGAAAATTCTTTAGTTTTTGATTCTTCAGTTTTCTTCTTAACGAAGTGAACCCTTCTTCATCTAGCCAAGCAAACCTTATGAATTTGGGAATTACAAGTTGCTTTTGACTGAAATTAGTGATGAAATTATTCATCTTTTCTATATCACCACTGAACCAATTTTCAAGATGACCTCCTTGATTTCTAGCAGAGGAAGACTCTCCCTTTTGTTTCTTCCTTGATTTTGATCTTTTGAACATATTTGCAGCAGAGATTCGAGAGGAGATTTTGAAAATATGAAAACAGAAGAAAGATGATAAGTTGAGAAATGTGAGTACAAGAAAGAAAAGAGAAGGAATTTGACCCAGAAACTGAAGAATGAGAATAATGGACTTCAAGTGAGTAGAATGAAGAGTCACAGATGTAAATTTTGTGAATTGCAGTCCAATTTGACAGAACCTGCAAAAAACAACTTTAATTGCATATGTCCCCTTGACTGAAGGCAGAGGCGCAGGTTTCTGGACAATAGGTACATCAACTATTTTGTTCTTTGATAAATTTTTTACTTGGTCAACAGATGCAATAAATGTATTATGCAGATTTTGATTAACACAAAAACTTGGATTTTTGACTCTTATTTGCTGACCAATTTTCAATTGGATGTTGTAAAAATGATTTTCAGGAAGAAAATAATCGATTAATCAACAAATTAACCTATTAATTTGATCTTTAATACTAGGTTTGAAAATGCTACAGTGAAATAATCGATTAATCCATAAAAGAATCGATTAATCTTGTACTGGATGAAATTAATAAAATGATAACAGAATTTTAATCGATTAAAACGAAAAAGAATCGATTAAATTTGACCTTTTAGTGGTTTTAGCTTATATAAGTCCCTTTTAATCGATTAAAACAGCTAAACTAAAAATCCTGAGAGCATTTTAATCAATTAATTCGTATTTTAATCGATTAAAACTGTACGAACAACTTTTCTTTTATTCTCTGTAAGTTATTTTAACCGATTAAAACTGTTTTATATCAATTAAAACATTCAGTTTATGAAACCAGAACCAAATTTGTTGTTTTGAACACCAAGGGTCTTCCAGATTTTGTTCCTGCAAAACAGATTTAGCATATTTCTGGTACCCTTTTTATAATCATTGGGTCCAATCAGGTTATTCGAAATGAATTTTTGGGAATCCACTTCATTCTACCTCTAGGAATAGCATACTTCTTAATTCTACAATATTTCACAGAATGACCTTTTTTCATGCAGTAAAAACATTTAATCACAGATGATGAGTATGATTTCCTGTTTACATTTTTTCTGAATTTCATGCTAGATGTAAATCCAATGCCAGATTTGTCAAAAATAAGTTTTTGTGACCCAAGAAGAACATCAAGATTAGCTTGACCTTGTGTAAACTTTGAAACAGTTTGTGATAAAAAATCAATCTTCTTTTGTAATTCTGAACAATTATTACATGGTTTATTACATACACAATCAGAATTATCATGGATTAATTTTAAAAAGTCAAGATCAGTTTCATCTTCAAGAATTTTCTTTTCAAGAGAATCTACTTTATTTACTAACCAATTATTCATGCCTTTTAGCCTATCATTTTCTTTTTGCAGTTTCTTAGTTTCTTCATGCATTTCATTAAATGCTTCTTGTAATGAATTATAATTCACCAAATTTGAAGAAGAGTTAGAACTTACACTGCTGGTTTGATGATTTTGATTTGCCATTAGACACAAGTTGGCTTCTTCATTATCAGAATTTTCTGTTGATGAAGTATCATTATCATCCCATGCTACATATGCTCTTCTTTTGACTTTTTCCTCTTTCTTATCATTGTATTTGTTCTTTTCTGGGCACTCCATTCTTACATGACCCTTCTTACCACAACCATAACATTTATAGTTGAAAGAATCAGATTTTTTTCTCATACCTTTTGTGTTTTTCTTTATCTTGAATCTTTTTCTTGAGAAATTTGTTGAACTTTCTGACAAGCAGACAAAGATTTTCACTTTCCTCCTCTGATTCTTGACTTCTTTCTTCAACCTTGAGTGCTATACTTCTACCTTTTTTCTCAGAGACTTCTTGCTCATTGAATCTGTTAATTTCCATTTCATGTTCTCTGAGTTTGCCAAACAAGGAAGTTATTGTCATGACGGATAAGTCTTTTGATTATGAGATTGCTGTGACCTTAGGCTGCCATGACCTGTCAAGACATTTCAGAACTTTAATATTTAATTCTTCTTTATCAAAAGTTTTACCTAAGCCCATTAGATGGTTGATGATATGAGTGAAGCGCTTCTGCACATCTGCAATACTTTCTCTAGTTTGCATTTTAAACAACTCATATTCTCTTATGAGAGTATGTTTTCTGGCTTTCTTTACATCAGCTGTTCCCTCATGAGTAACCTCAAGAACTTCCCACAATTCCTTGGCAGATTTGCATTGGGAGACCCTGAAAAACTCATCCATATTTAGTGTAGAAGTAATTATGTTTTTAGCAGTACAATCACTTTGAACTTTTTTCTTTTCTTCATCATTTAAACTAGACCATTCTTTTTCTGTAATTAATGGACCATTAGCAATTACATCCCAAACATTCCTATCAATAGATTCAATAAAGATCTTCATCCTAGTCTTCCAAAATGGATAATCTGTTCCACAAAACAATCGAGGTCTATTAATAGAAGCTCCCTCAGAAAAAAGTAATTTGTTTTCAGCCACTAAAGATTTGGACCGAAAGCCTTGAGTATTTTTCAAGACCCTTGCTCTTGATACCAATTGTTAGAAATGTAGGCTGAGATCAAGAGGGGGGGTGAATTGATCTTTGAAAGATTTTCACAATTAACAGATTATCTATTTCAAAGATTAAGAAATCTTACCAGTTCTTGAATCATACACAGCAAGCAATCAAAATAAATGCAGTCACAGAATTAAAGAAGAGAAAGGTTTAGAAAGATACAACCAAGGTTTATACTGGTTCACCCAATCCCAAGGCTACGTCCAGTTTCCAGCCAAATTCCAGCTGGGTTCCACTAGATTGAACGTTTTACAGATTACAACTTTAATCTCACACTCAATCTATCACAAGAACCACAATTCCAGTTCCTGCACCTAAACCTTGACCAAGAACCAAATTCTAGTTCTTGACCTACCCTGCAGCCAAATTCCAGCTATAGAAACCAGTGCCCACAATTCCAGGCACCCACAATACAGTAAAAGAAAGTAAAGAAACAAGTAGAAGAAACTTAGAACGCTCAAACCAGTTTTATGCAGTTCTGCAGTATGTGTTTCTTCTTCAAAAGAATGCAATTTTGCCTCAAGAAAGAACTTCAATGAACTTCACAAAAACTAGCGCGATTTTCTCTTGAAAGTAGCACTTATGATTGCTTGATTGATTGCTAAAAGATGATGTTTAAAAAGTTCAAGCAACTCTGTTTATATAGAAGATTTTCAAAACTGCTGGTTTATTTAATCTGTTAAAATAATCTTTTAATCTGTTAAAAGTCTTGTTTTAATCTGTTAAAACTTCTTTTAATCTGTTAAAATGTTCTTGATTATTTTCCAGATGTGTTTTAACTGATACGACAACGTTTATATCAATTGAAACTCTTTGTAAAAAATCTTCTAAATTGTTTTAATCGATTGTTTCATCTTTCAATCGATTAAAATACTGCAAAATACTTCTAAATTCTTATTAACTGATAACAATCTGTTTTAATCAATTAAAACGCTTAGCAGAAATTCTCTTAAGTTGTTTTAATCGATTGAAATGCAATTTAATCGATTAAAAATATTCTGATCGATCATAAACCCATTCTGATCAATCATAAACTCATTCTGATCGGTCATATGTTGGATCTGATCGATTAATCAATACTCCAAGTGGTTTTAATCTATTATTTCGAAGTTATATCGATTAAAATACTACCAGAGCACTTCCCTGAACATTTTAAGTGATTTTAATTGATTTTTTTCGAAACTATATCAGTTAAAACATTGACAGAAGGTTTTCAAAAATTCCTTTAATGAAAACAATCGATTATTTCGAAAACCTATCAGTTAAAAACCTGTTACAAAAGTGTTAAGAACATTTTAGTTGATAAAGCTTATATGCTATTAGTTAAAATAGTTAATTAAAAACCTTTTAACAAAATACTTTGTTTTTAACCGTTTAAACATTTTTTAGAGGCACTTGCAAAATCTTTTTAATGAAGAAACCTCATGTAGCAGAAAGATAAAAATGATTATACCTAGGCAGAGATGCAGACTCACTAATCCCACTACCCTTTTATCTAACTGACCTTTGACTGCCACAAAGTAGCCTTTGACTTCATTTTTGACTTCATCAAATCAACAAGATCTTTGCCAAAGTAATTCTCAATAAGATCTTCATCACTTTCAAAAGAAGTTCACCAAATTCATGAGAGCAAAAGGAAGGCATCCATTCAAAGGTAAGGGAAAGGTAAGAGAAAGTACTTCCGTAAATATAAAATGTTATGGTTGAGGTGAAGCAGGACATGTAAAGACCGAATGTCCAAACAAGAAAAATGATAAAATCAAAGGCACAAAGTTCTTCAAGAAGAAAGCCTATATTGCTTGGGACGACAGTGATTCAAGTTCGGAATCAAGTGACTCGGAAGTTGAAGCCAATATTTGCTTAATGGCAAATGACAACATATCTTCCAATTTTGAGGTAAGTGATTCCGACTCATCTTCTAGTGATGATGATAATAACTATGATGAACTCCAAAATGCATATAAGGAATTATTTAGTGCCTTTAAGAACTTGAAAAATGAATAAAAAGTTGTGAAGAAGAGTTTAAGTAGATCCGAAAAGGAAATTGACTCATTAAAAACGAAAATCACATGTTTAGAAGAAAAGGAATCCTTAGAAACGAAAATTGTATGTTTAGATGAGAATAATGATAAGAACTTAGCATGTGCAACTTGTAAAGGGCATGAATATGACATAGATATTCTTAACCATTTGCTAGACAAAGCCGAAAAGGAGATAGGTGATCTTAAGAAGCATGAAATTGTGTTAGCTCAAAATAGTGTAAATCATCAAGTTCCTTTGAAAAAGCCTAAAAGGAAAAACAAAAGAGTATGGGTAGAAAAAGGAACTAGAGCATGTTTTGTTAGTAATGCATCTTATTCTAAAGCTACATCAAAAGCATGTTTTTATTGTATGAAACAAGGTCACACTTCAAATAAATGTAAAATAAAACATTTTGGTGTTCCTAAAGGTAAATACATTTGGGTTCCTATTGTTAAATAATTTATTTGTCTCTAACCCCAAGGACCCAAAAGTTATGGGGACCTAAGTTTACTATGTTCTTGTTTTGTAGGAAACTTCCAAATATAAGAAGTCTATGTGGTATCTTGATAGTGGATGCTCAAAGCATATGACCGGTGATAAATCAAAATTTGTGAGTTTCAAAGCTAAAGAACAAGGATATGTAACTTATGGGGACAACAACAAAGGGAAAATTCTTGGAATTGGAAATATAGTTGGTACAAACACATTAGAGATTAAGGATGTGCTTCTTGTTGATGGACTAAAGCATAATCTCCTTAGCATAAGTCAATTATGTGACAAAGGATTTAAGGTAATCTTTGAAAGTAAATTTTGCACCATACATTTGATAGATTCTAAAAATGTAGAATTAAAAGGCATTAAGCATAACAACATATACTTGATTGATTTGGATTGTTTACATGATTCTAGCATAACATGTTTAGTTGCTAAGAAAGAGAACCCTTGGTTGTGGCATAAGAGAGCGGCTCATATAAATATGCATCATTTGAACAAATTGATTTCAAAAGACTTAGTTATTGGTTTGCCTAAGTTAAAATTTGAAAAAGATAGATTGTGAGATGCATGTCAAAAAGGTAAACAAGTAAAATCATCATTTAAATCAAAGAATGTTATTTCCACTTCAAAACCCCTAGAATTATTACATTTAGATTTATTTGGACCTTCTAGGATAAAAAGCTTTGGTAGAAATTATTATGGTCTTGTGATTGTTGATGATTACTCTAGATATACTTGGACATTTTTCCTAACTATGAAAAGTGAAGCCTTTAAAGTCTTTAGAAAATTTGCAAAACAAATTCAAAATGAGAAAGACTTAAGAATTAAAGTTTTAAGAAGTGACCATGGTGGTGAGTTTCAAAATGAAAAGTTTGAAAGTTATTGTGAAGAAAATGGAATATTACATAACTTTTATGCTCCTAGGACTCCCCAACAAAATGGTGTAGTTGAAAGGAAAAATAGGTCATTAGAGGAACTTGCTAGAACAATGTTAAATGAATCTAATGTTCCTACATATTTTTTGGGCTAATGCAGTTAGTACTGCTTGTTATGTTTTGAATAGAATGCTCATTAGGTCAATTATAAAATCAACTCCCTATGAATTGTTAAATGGTAGAAAGCCTAATGTTGCTCATTTGAAAATTTTTGGATGTAAGTGTTTTGTGTTAAATAATGGAAAGGACAACTTAGGAAAATTTGACTCAAAAGGCGATGAGGGCATTTTCCTAGGTTATTCATTAACTAGCAAGGCTTACAGGGTGTGTAATAGAAGAACCTTAAATACTGAAGAATCTATTCATGTTACTTTTGATGAAATTGTAAACCTTGGGGGAAATCCTCTTGAGTCAAATAAAGAACTTGCAGGTGATGATGAATATATAAGAGAGGCTCTTGATGAATTGTATTTGGAAGAAAATGAGTCTTCTCAAACACCTGAATTAGCAAAAGAATGGCAATCACCAAGAGGACTCTCAATGGACAATATCATTAGTGATATCTCAAAAGGGGTAAGAACTAGAAATATGACTAACTTCTGCATGTCTGTAGCTTTTGTGTCACAGATAGAACCCAAAAATGTTGAGGAAGCACTTAAAGATGACCAATGGTGCATAGCTATGCAAGAGGAACTTAACCAATTTGAAAGGAATCAAGTCTGGGAATTAATCCCAAGAGAAGAATCACATCAAGTAATTGGAACTAAATGGGTGTTTAGAAATAAACTTGATGAAGATGGAAACATAACAAAGAATAAAGCAAGACTTGTTGCCAAAGGCTATTGTCAGGAGGAAGGTATTGACTATGATGAAACTTATGCTCCTGTTGCCAGGTTAGAGGCTATACGCCTACTTCTTGCTTATGCATCTTTGATGAAATTTAAATTATATCAAATGCATGTTGAAAGTGAATTTTTGAATGGTTTTATTAAAGAAGTGTTGCCGCTGTCAAAACGAGGTGGTCGGAGCGACGCGATGGTTCCAACTTTCCAATTTTCGCGTTTTTATTGGTGTGGTTACAACGCCTTTAGGTTGTCCGATAATCGGGCTGAACCTAGGGGCGAGGTTTTCAAAAAGATGCTCTTGGGTTGTCCGATAATCGGGCTAACCCAAGAACTAGCTTTGAAGGGTTCTTTTGGAGTCACCACCGATGTTTTTACCAGAAACATTGGAAAAGGAGTTAAAAGGCATTGGTTTTCGAAAAACCAACTTTGGTCATTAGAACCAGAGTTGGGTAAGGGAGTTAGTTACGTGTAAGGGAAGTGTTAGTTCCCTTACGACGCCCCTTTCGGGTTTCCTATGATAGGCCAGCTTCTTTAAATAAATAAACCGATGAAAATACGCTTTTACCCTTTTATTTGTGGAATTTAAGATTATGACTACATGGCCCTAATATCTATTGCATAATTAAAATTAAAGCGGTAAAGTAGAGAGAGAGAGAGAGTATAGAAACCTCCGAGGCAAGCTTTCTATTAATTCTTTGAAATTAGGGTGCTTTTGTGCAGCCCTTCACTCTTTACAGCGCCGGAATCTCTCGAAAACGCTATAAAACACTCTAGAAAGCTCTCAGAAACTCTGGAAATGCTTCAGAGGGGTTCTAGAAAGAGAATTTGAGGAAATATCTAGAGAGAGAATGGAAGAACTGTGTGAAATGAGGGGAATGGTGCGGCTATTTATAGGGATTCGCGCCTATCAGGTCAAACGACCGTCTTATCTGACAAGGTCGAGACGGCCGTCTCTCCATTCGAGACTGTGGTCTCGCCATTCGTGAGTGGCTAGACGGTCGTCTCGCCAAACGAGACGGCGGTTTCGCCATTCGCGAGTGGCGAGACGGCCGTCTCGCCAAACAAGACGGCGGTCTCGCCACTTGCGCAAGGCGAGACGGCGGTCCCCGAATCCAAGACGGTGGTCTCGACCCTAAAAGGCGAAAATCCTTATTTTTATGCCAAAAATCTCTCCTATCCTAGTATGGGGCCTAATAGTCTCTCCTAGTGGCTTTTTAGGCTTTTTCCATCTTCGAATAGGAGGTCTTCTGCTCTTATTTTGAGGTCGGGCAAGATTAGGGGTCTACAACTGCCCCCCTTTACCCGACTAGTCGATTGTTGGCTTGTTGTACCAAGAAGATCGACTGGAGGGTAAAGGAGTTGACCCTCCTGCCCGGTTGCCCTTCAGACGTCCTGTCTTTGCAGCGGTTGATCTTCTGGGGAAAAGTGCGTTGTGCGCCTCCAGGATGCTCCTTCTGATGGTAGCTGATCCCTTCAGCTGATGAGTATGAACTCCTGCCTGGTAAGCCCCCTTTTGTAAGGCCTGATGAGTATACACCCCCATCTGGTGTCTGACGAGTATGAACCCCCGTCTGGTAAGCCCCCTTTTGTAAGGCCTGATGAGTACACACCCTCATCTGGTGAAGTGCCTCCAGATGCTCCTTCTTGCGGTAGCTGACCTTTTGGCTGTGGTGGCGGCTTACTGCTCTAGCTCATGCGCCAGTGTGTTGAGATGTGTTCTGTTGTATTTGTTTTGGTCATCCGAATTGTGCCGGGGATTTTGCGGTGTTCATCCAGCTTGTTGGTTGCTGGGGATGCTTTGATTTTTATCTTTTGGTAGTGGTCATCCGACTTTGCTGGTTGTCGGGAATTTTTGATGAGTGCCTCTTAGGTAGGCAAGAATCCTCTGGGGATTTGTTGATCTTGGTGAGGCCTCTTAAGTAGGCAGATATCCATTGATTTTTTTTTATTTTGATGGTGCCTCTGAGCAGGCAGATACTCCATTGAGTTTCTGGTAATGCCTCTGAGTAGGCAGATGCTTCATCGGAAGTGAAGACTTTTGGTTGTATTTGTTTTGCCTCTGACTAGGCTGATATTCCCTTATGGGGATGCTGGCTCTTGCTTGCCAGGTCTCTCCTATGCGTAGGCAAATGACACTCTGAGGATGAATATGAAGTTTTGCCTTTGCAGTAGGCTCACTGGGGATGATCTTTCTTTTTGATTGATCCACTGGGGAATTGGTTGCCTTCCCGGGGATCTAATTTTGATTTCCCCTTTGAGGGAATGGAGTTTTGACTCCTTGTTGGATGTTGTTGGTATGAGATGGCTTTGCCGATACTCTTGTTTTATTGGGATTTCCGATTCCTTCTTTTTCGTTGATTTTCCCTTTTCTGCGGTGACCCACTTAGGGATTTTATTGATTGCCTAAAAGTTAGGATTGATTTTGCCTTTTTTTTCTTGATTTATCTCTTTTTTATCGCGATTTTGAAATCTGGCTTTTTTATGGGGATAATGCATAAGCCTTTTTACTTTTTAGTCTCTTTTTATTAAGCTGGCTTTTTCCCTTCTTTTTTTGGGGGGGGGTCCACTAGGGATGATGTTTTATTTCTTTAGTGATCCACCAGGGAATTAGTTGACTTCCTGGGGATCTGATTTTTCTTTTCTAGGAATGGAGTCTTGGCTCCTTGATTGATGTTAATGCGAGCTATACTTGTGAAGCTCTTGTTCCACTGGGGGATGGGAATTTCTGATTCCTTTTTGTAGAATTTTTTGGAGATCCACTTGAGGATTTTTATTCGGCCCTCTCTGTCATGGCCTTTTTGGACATCCGCTGGGGATGCAAGGGTTTTCTTTTCTCTTTTTTTCTCTTCTTTCTTTTTGTTGAGCCCTTGATGGTTTGGACTCTTTTGACTGTTGATGATGATGGGCTCTTGAAGCCTTTATTCTCCATTGGGGAGTGTGGAGGAGACTTTGGGTGAGTGTGCTCGATGACTCATGTGGTGGTAATGTTGAGCCGTGAGGAGTATTTTTGTTTTGCCTTCGGAGTAGGCAGGGATCCTCTTGGGGATGACTAAGCCTTTCCTTCAACTTTTTCTTGATGATTGCCTTCCTTTTATTGGGTGGAGGGAAAATGTTGGAGCCTTGGCTTCTAGAAGCTCTTATTTCTTTTGAGTTATTTGATGACGACAACTTGCTCTTCTTTCTTGAGGGAGAGCAATGTTTGAATACTTCTTATATGTGCCTTTTTTTCTGGGTAGAAGGATGGTATCTAGAGCTCTTGATTTTTTGGAAGCTCTTATTCTGCTGAGTTGCTTGTTTGACGACTTGCTCTATTTTCTTGAGAGCATTATTTGGAGACTCGGTCTTGGTGATCCTGTTTTCAATCACAAACATGGAGCTAGTCTCCTTATATGCATGAATGATTTTTTTGTTTTTTATCTGAAGTAATTTTTATTTCTTTCATTTTTTATCTTGACAAAGTCGCTTTGTGTGACTACTTGTGTGTGGATGCCCTAAATGCAATCTATCCTTTGTGATTGATGCATCTGGAAAAGTGACTGGCATTCTCCTACTGGACTTTCATGATTATGATGAAGGACCCCTCTCTTTTATTCATTTTTTGGTTTAGCCCTATCTTTTGCCTAGACCGCCCTTTTAGGGTTTTCGGTCTAGCGGGCTGCCTTAATTTTTGCCTAGGATATCTTAGCGGGTTTTTTCCTTTTTTATGAATGCCCTAACTATTGCCTAGATCGCCCTTTGCGGGTTTTCGATCTAGCAGGCTACTCTAACTTTTGCCTAAGAATCTCCTAGCAGGCATTATTCTTTTTATTGTCATTTTTTCTTTCTTCTTTTTTTGAGAGATAGGAGCCTATCATATGCATGTAATGTTTGTGATATGCATCCTATAATACTATTTCAATTAATTTTCAAAAGGATTAACCAATGTGCTTTTACTTCTGATGAGCTTCTGACGTTATGTGCTTTGTCGACAGAATAGGCTGTACCGATTTCGCCGTCTTGACTTTGTCGTGACCGAAGAATGATTGTGTTTACTGTAGAGCGACTTGCCATGGCAGTGCGCCCCTCCCTTTTCTTGGGGGTGTCAATCCTCCTATTGATCACTATCTCCACATTTCCCTACTAATTACTAGAATGTCGTAGTGGTAAGGGTCAAGAGAAAAGAAGGAAAATGATATTTAATTCAAAGGCTTGTGTTTTAGAATTGTTTTATTTTGACAAAAATGGTTTTTTGTAAGCACGGCTAGCCAAGGTTGGTTAGAGTGTTTAGGCTAGTTTAGGCAAACGTTTCGTTTATGGAATGGCGTCTAATTGTATGGCGCTTGCTATGACTGATTGACTTCCCTAGTCTACCCTTTGGGTTTTCAGCCTAGGATGTTGTGCTATGTTCTAACTTTTGTCTAGGTTTCATTTTTCTTGCTTTGGGAAATTTAGCAGACTTTATTTTGTAACCCTAACTTTTGCCTAGGCTACCCTTTATGGTTGTTCGGGTTTCCTAGCGGGTTTACCCTAACTTTTGCGTAGCCCCCTTAATGGGTTTCCTACCGGGTACCTTGCCCCTTTTTTTATTTTTTATTTTTATTTTTGGCCTTTAGCTTCTATAGGCTTCCTTTGATTTTCTTTTCTCTTTACACAACATTGGCGAAACACAACTTTATTATGATGAGGTAAAACTTTATTTTGTGCTTCTAGTCAATCAGTGGTGATGGATTTGACTTTTATTTTGGTCAATGGCGCAGTTTGATTATTTTGACGCGTTTTGAAAACGTTTTCTTAAACATGGTTATTAATGAGGTTTAGATATGAATAGCAAGAAGAGAAGCAAATAGTAAGAATGACATTCTTTGTAATTAATAGGGAAATATGTGCCCTACAATGCTCAGGGGTCGGGCTAGCCCCGAGGAGTAATCTCTAATAGTCATTGGATTTACAAACCCTAAGAATCAGAAGGAGAACACCTAATGACTAAAGTCGTTCTCAACACTTAGACCCCTTTGTTTGGGAAAATATGATTTGAGGTGCGGAGAGGAGACTTCCCTTTTATCCGTGCGGCTTGACCCTTTGTAGGGTAATGCTTCAAATGATTGTCTTTAAAATCTAGTGGCTCCCATATTTCTTGACATCCATATTTCCTCATCATGTGGGTCACCTTCATATTGTTGGGAAAGTCTTTTCATATTGGCAAAAGATATTTCAAAGGTCCTCTTCAGCCGCATCCATACAAGGTAGGACAGACGACTTGCTGATCCGAATTGTTAGAATCGCGCAGCGGAATGTTCGCGTGGTCGGACAAAAACCAAGAGGGGGGGGGTGAATTGGTTTCTTAACAAAAATTAGGTTTTCAAAATTTTCCCCAAATTTTACCGATTAAAAATCTGTGTAAACGTAAATAGAGTAGAGATAGAATCTTACACAGGAGATTTATACTAGTTCGGATCAAAAGACCCTACATCCAGTTGCTAATCACTCAAACAGAGGATTAACGCTTGTTGAACATTCAAGGACTTGATGTTGCAAATAATGATCATGAAGAATGTTGATTTTGATGATGATCCAAGAGCTTAAAGACTTAGAGTATTGAAGATTGAAGATTGATGATTTCTGTATTGTAATAACTCTGTTTTAGTTTGATTGAGTCTGTAATTATAGTGTCTAAGATAGCCGGTACATAGTCTGTAACTTAGAAGCTTCAAAATGCTCAAATTTATCATGCAGGCTCGGCTTTAATCGATTATATAGGGAAATAATCGATTAAAACAGATGAGAAAACCATTTTCAAGCATATACTCACTTGTTTTAATCGATTAAAACATCAAAATAATCGATTAAAAGGTCAAATAATCGATTATTTCACCAAATAATCGATTAAACCAGAGAGGATTGGGTTCTGCGTATTTGGCTCTGTTTTAATCGATTAAAACTCCATTTAATCGATTATTTCAGTCTGTTTTTGTTTTTAAATTTCAAATTAACCCTATTTTCGAAAACCCAATTACCAAGAACCCTAGTTTCGAAATCCCCAATTCCTAAACCCTAATTTCCCTACTTAAACTCTGCTTTGGCACTCAGAAAAGAAGAACAACTCTTTCCATACAAAAGTTAAGTGCTGTGAGTGCCAGAGAACTGTTTGTTGCAAGGAAAGGGGGCTTTTGGAAACCTGGTGTGAGGCTAGAAGCGATAAGAATCACTAAGTGGAGTTCTTAGTGGATTGTGTGTCTGTGCCGTCTCTAGGGAAAGTCTGTTCTTCATCTCTTGTGGATTTCAAGAGAGGTGTTGTATTTACTTTATCTCTTTGATTTGTAATCTGTTTATAACAATTTGTTCTTAGTGACAGCGTTAATCCTCTTTTGAGTGATTAGCAACTGGACGTAGGGTCTTTTGATCCGAACCAGTATAAACCTATTGTGTAATCTTCTCTACTCTTCTCTATTTACATTTACGCAGTTTTTAATCGGTAAAATTTGGGGAAAATTTTGAAAACCTAATTTTTATTAAGAAACCAATTCACCCCCCCTCTTGGTTTTTGTCCGACCACGCGAACATTCCACTGCGCGATTCTAACAAGTGGTATCAGAGCTTGCTTTGATAGTCATTCAAATATTTTCGAAAATGGCCGGACAAAATCAAACTTTTGCCGAAGGTGCGTCTATCAACGAGACCCCCACTTTTTGCGGGTCAAAATTATCCTTTTTGGAAAGTACGTATGCAAATATTTTTAGAGTCTCGTTGATAGAGGTGTTTGGGACGCAATTTTAAACGGTCCATTTGTTCCTAAAATTACGAGAACGGTGTTGACGTTCTTAAACCTATTTCTAGATGGACTGCCGACGAAAGTCGAAAAGCACAATTTGATGTTAGGGCTAGAAACATTATTTCATCTGCTCTAACCCTTGATGAGTTTTATAGAATTTCAGTTTGTAAAAGTGCACAGGAAATGTGGGAAATGCTAAGGGTGACCCACGAAGGAACTGACGACGTCAAAAGAGCACGTAAAAATTCTTTAATCCAAGAATACGAGATGTTCCGAATGCAACCAGGCGAAACGATATTTGACGTATAGAAACGTTTCACTCATATCGTGAACCATCTCACCGGACTAGGTAAAATTTTTGACGTTGATGAATTAAATGTTAAAATCTTGAAATCTCTGGATAGGAAATGGCAACCAAAGGTGACGGCCATCTCGGAGTCACAAAATCTTGCCATTATGTCTATGGCGGCGTTATTTGGAAAGCTTAGGGAGCATGAACTTGACCTTGGAAGACTAAATGAGGAAGAGGATCAATATCAAAAGAAAAACCTAGCTTTCAAGACCGAGATTTCAAAAAGCAAAAATAAGAAAGAAGAAGAAGAAGACTCCGAAATTGATGAAGAAGAAATGAGTCTTTTTATAAAGAAGTTCACCAAGATGATGAAAGCAAAAGGAAGACATCCTTTCAAAGGTAAGGGAAAGGTAAAAGAAAATTCTTCCATTAATATAAAATGTTTTGGTTGTGGTGAAGCAGGGCATATAAAGACCGAATGCCCAAACAAGAAAAATGATGAACACAAGGGCAAAAAGCAATTCAAGAAGAAAGCATATATTGCTTGGGATGACAAGTGATTCAAATTCAGAATCAAGCGACTCGTAAATTGAAGCAAACATTTGCTTGATGGCAAATAACAACAATTCTTCGGATTTTGAGGTTAGTGATTCCGATTCATCCTCTAGTGAAGAAAATGACCATGATGAATTGCAAAATGCTTATAATGAGTTATTTACTGCATTTATGGATATGAAAAAGGAATATAAAGTTGTAAAGAAGAATCTAAGAAAATCCGAAAAGGAAAATGAGTCCTTAAAATTGAAAATTGCATGTTTAGAAGAAAAGGAGGTAGCCAATACGAAAATTGTATGCTTAGATGAGAATAAGGACTTAGCTTGTGCAAATTGTAAAGAGCATAAATATGATATAGATATTCTTAATCATTTGCTTGACAAAGCCGAAAAAGAAATTGATGATCTTAAGAAGAATGAAATGGTATTTGCTCAAAATAATGTAAATCATAGAGTTTCTTTGAAAAAGGGTAAAACTAAAAAGAAAAGAGTATGGGTAGAAAAAGGAACTAGAGCATGTCATGTTAATAATGTATCTTGTTCTAAAACTACTTCAAATGCATGCTTCTATTGTATGAAACAAGGTCACACTTCAAATAGATGTAACATTAAGCATTTTGGAGTTCCTAAAGGAAAATATGTTTGGGTTCCTATAGTTAAATGAATTGTTTGTCTCTTTTATTTATTCAAAGAAAATGAATCATTTAGTATGTTTTAAACAGAATGATTGGTAAAAACATTTTATCTTTTCTATTGCATGAAGGTTCTTCACTTAAAGATTTTTGCGAAAAGCCTCTAAAATTGTTTTAAACAACCTAAAACAAAGTATTTTTACAAAAGCTTTTTTAAAACATGTTTTTAATCGATGCAGCTTTGAAAGAACAAAATAAAATCACTTAGAATGGTCAAAGGAGTGTTTTTACAAGCATTTTAATCGATACAACTTATTTTTAATCGATTAAAACCATTTAGAACTCATTTTGACCGATCAGATTTTTATTATGAGGGGTCGAAACGTTTAAATCGATTAAAAACACGTTTCAATCGATTAAAATTACTTAAAGGGTCAGGATGATCGATCAGAATCAAATTATGACCGATCGAAGCAAATGTAATCGATCAGATTTTAATTATGAGCTGGTCGAAATCTTTCAATCGATTAAAAACACGTTTCAATCGATTAAAATCACTTAAAGGGTCAGGATGATCGATCAGATTTTTATTATGACCGGTCGAATCAGCTTATGATCGATCAGATTTTTATTATGACCGATCAGAACTCTTTTAATCGATTAAAAACTCGTTTCAATCGATTAAAACAACTTAGAAACTTTTTCTACAGTGCGTTTTAATCGATTAAAAGACGTTTTAACAGATTAAAACTGCACTTTTAACAGATTAAAAGAATCTTTTAACAGATTAATTAAACCAGCAGTTTTGAAAATAGTCTATAAAAACAGTTTTGCTTGAACTTCTTAAAACACCCAAAGAATAGATTGTTTTGCAGTATTTTAAATAGATTATTATGTCTCTAACCTCAAGGACCCAAAAGTTGTGGGGACCTAAGTTTACTATGTTCTGATTTTGAGGAAACTTCCAAATCAAAGAAGTCTATGTGGTATCTTGATAGTGGATGCTCAAAACATATGACTGGGGATAAAACGAAATTTGTAAGTTTCAAAGCCAAAGAACAAGGATATGTGACTTATGGGGATAACAACAAAGGGAAGATTCTCGGAATTGGAAATATAGAATTTGCTAAGATTATGCAGGGAGAGTTTGAAATGTCTATGATGGGAGAATTAACATTCTTCCTTGGACTTCAAATCAAGCAACTTAAAGATGGCACTTTCATCTCTCAAACTAAATACTGCAAAGAGATTCTCAAAAAGTTTGGTATGGACACCTCAAAGGAAGCTAACACACCCATGGGAACATCATGCTATTTAGACAAGGATGAATCAGGTTTGGAAGTTAATCAAACTATGTATAGAGGTATGATAGGATCACTATTATACTTAATTGCTAGTAGACCTGATATTATGCATTCTCGTCCGTGTGTGTGCTAGATTTCAAGCTTGTCCTAAAGAATCTCACCTAATTGCAGTAGAAACATATTTTAAAATACTTAAAAGGAACTACTCGGATTTGGCTTGTGGTATTCGTCTCGATGCTTGTATTAGTTTATTAGGATATTCTCGATGCCGATTATGGTGGATGTAAAATTGATAGGAAAAGCACTAGTGGGACATGTCATTTGTTAGGTTCATCCTTAATATCATGGCATTCTAAGAAACAAGCATGTGTTGCTTTATCTACCACCGAAGTCGAATATATTGCAACTGGTAGTTGTTGTGCTCAAATTTCGTGGATGTAACAACAATTAGAGGATTATAGCATATATTTAAATGACATTCCATTAATGTGTGATAATACGAGTGCAATCAACTTAACTAAAAATCCAGTAATGCATTTTAGGACTAAACATATTGAGATTAGACATCACTTTTTAAGAGATAATATCAAGAAAGGAAACTGTAAGATAGAGTATGTAGATACTAAACGTCAATTAGCAGATATATTTACTAAGCCTCTACCCAAGGATAGATTCTATGATCTTCGAAGAGACTTAGGGATACTAGAAATAGCTTAAATTCTCGCTTAATTTGAATGATTTTGGATGATTGTTATGATTAAATTCGTGATGCAGGATATTCATAGGTTATAATGTGTAAAAACCTTAAAAACTTAATATAGCCTCCGGAATAATCGATCATCGGAAGTGATAATCGATTATTTTTTCTCAAAACATCCAAAACAGGGTATTCTTCTTCGGAATAATCGATTATTTCGTGAAATAATCGATTAAATGCCTTCGATAATCGATTATTTGCTTGAAATAATCGATTAAAGTCGTCGAGATATTGAAATAATCGATTATCTTGAAATATAATCGATTAAATGCGACTCAGCTTTGCCTCCTAGCCGTTGCCAACGGATATTTTGCCATGGAATCTCTTCTATATGATCGTTGGAAGTGTTTTCTCTATAAATAGAGACATCTAGGTCAATTATACTCACTTCTAACTCTTGTAATCAAGTTTTCTTGAAATCTATACTCTCTTTGCTTCATTATTTCCTCACTTGTCTCCAAATCTTCTTCATACTTCATCTATTCTTTCAAATGGCCTCATCCTCTCGCCCTAAGATTCCTACAAGAAGAAGATCTCGCATCTTCCTCTCATTCCCGTCCTAATTCTCGTAGAAGGATGGATTTCGATGCGGATAGCAAACAAGAGTTTCTAACCTACTAGAAAGAAAAAGCTATTATTTCTCCCAAATTTCTTATAGGTGAGCAATTCATTCGTAGGGGTTTCAATTTTCCTAATCTTCTTGAAATTCAAGGAGTTCTCCCGCTTATCCAAATGCAAGGTACATACTATCCCGACTTAGTTAGGGTATTCTATTCTAGATTCAAGTTTAGGGATCAAATTGCTACATCCCGTGTAAAAGGGGTTTCCATAATTCTAGATGATGATATTTGGGAAAATGTTGCTCACTTCCCCATTAGAGAAGATGCTATTAACGTTTATGGTGAGCTAGATGACTTTGACAGGTTCTTAGCTTATCGATCTTTTCTCGTGAATCCCTCTCGGAGGTTGGACGTATTCTTCATGCTCGGACCTTTAAAGAAGGAAGAACGCATGCTTCTACATTTACTTGTATGGATCTTATGTCCCCGGCTACTGAATCATGCCCAATGCTCATCCATTGATCTTCGAATTATTCATGCCATAATGAATAATGAACCTTTAGATTGGGGTGTTCTTGTCAAAATGACCATGCTTAAAGCAAAACGTCATCACACCTTCAAAATTCCATATGCACTTCTTGTATCCCGTATTCTTGAATATAAAGGAGTGAATGTTGAAGGTGAGCAAGCAGTTAGAACAAACAACTTAAACCGCATGTTGGACAAGCACATTGACTCAACTTCAAATGGTGCGTGTCAATGACATCTATGTTCACAAAGATGACGTTCAAAATCAAAGTGATGCAAATAAAGACTCGATGAAGATATGCCTCCAGCTGATAATTTTCCCTCTAACCAAATCCAAAGTGTTGGAACATCCTCTTCTCATCAAGAAATAAGACAATCCATGGAAGATATGCTTTCCGACATGAATCAAAGAATGCAATCATTCTTCAATCTTTCTCGAGTACGCCATGATGAAATTATTAGTCGCATATCCGATGTAGATGATAGAGTGGGTAGATTAGAAAATAGATTTGATACTCACTTTAATGATGAGGATAGTGAAGAATTTTAAAATCTGTTATGTATTTTCTTTTGTTATTGTCTTGCTATTGTAATGGATAAATGATTATGAAATAAAATTTGATGTTTCTTTTATGCTATGATTGAGGGGGAGCTTTCTCTAACTTATGCATATTTTGAGGGGGAGCTCTTATTATTGATGTTGCAGAGTTCTTTTTGATTATAATCAAAATAGGGGAGAAAAATTTAAAGCCTATGGTTCAATATTAAATTTTATCTGGTATGTTTAATGTGTTTGTTAGTATGACAGATAAAACAGGTTATTACAAGGGCTTTAAAAGATAATTTTGATCATCATCAAAAGGGGGAGATTGTTGAACATTCAAGGACTTGATGTTGCAAATAATGATCATGAAGAATGTTGATTTTGATGATGATCCAAGAGCTTAAAGACTTAGAGTATTGAAGATTGAAGATTGATGATTTCTGTATTGTAATAACTCTGTTTTAGTTTGATTGAGTCTCGTAATTATAGAGTCTAAGATAGCCTGTACATAGTCCGTAACTTAGAAGCTTCAAAATGCTCAAATTTATCATGCAGGCTCGGCTTTAATCGATTATATAGGGAAATAATCGATTAAAACAGTGAGAAAACCATTTTCAGCATATACTCACTGTTTTAATCGATTAAAACATCAAAATAATCGATTAAAATGTCAAATAATCGATTATTTCACCAAATAATCGATTAAACCAGAGAGGATTGGGTTCTACGTATTTGGCTCTGTTTTAATCGATTAAAACTCCATTTAATCGATTATTTCAGTCTGTTTTTGTTTTTAAATTTCAAATTAACCCTATTTTCGAAAACCCAATTACCAAGAACCCTAGTTTCGAAATCCCCAATTCCTAAACCCTAATTTCCCTACTTAAACTCTGCTTTGGCACTCGTAAAAGAAGAACAACTCTTTCCATACAAAAGTTAAGTGTCTGTGAGTGCCGAGAACTGTTTGTTGCAAGGAAAGGGGGCTTTTGGAAACCTGGTGTGAGGCTAGAAGCGATAAGAATCACTAAGTGGAGTTCTTAGTGGATTGTGTGCTGTGCCGTCTCCAGGGAAAGCTGTTCTTCATCTCTTGTGGATTTCAAGAGAGGTGTTGTATTTACTTTATCTCTTTGATTTGTAATCTGTTTATAACAATTTGTTCTTAGTGACAGCGTTAATCCTCTTTTGAGTGATTAGCAACTGGACGTAGGGTCTTTTGATCCGAACCAGTATAAACCTACTGTGTAATCTTCTCTACTCTTCTCTATTTACATTTACGCAGTTTTTAATCGGTAAAATTTGGGGAAAATTTTGAAAACCTAATTTTTATTAAGAAACCAATTCACCCCCCCTCTTGGTTTTTGTCCGACCACGCGAACATTCCGCTGCGCGATTCTAACAACGCTGTCACTATAATCACAGTTGTTACAAACAGATTACAATGGAAAAGATAAAGTAAAGAAAATACCTCTCTTGAAATCCACAAGAGATGAAGAACAACTTTCCCTAGAGATGGCACAACACACAATCCACTAAGAACTCCACTTAGTGATTCTTATCGCTTCTAGCTCACACCAGGTTCCAAAAGCCCCTTTTTCTTGCAACAAACAGTTCTCTGGCACTCACAACACTTAACTTTTGTATGAAAAAGGTTTTTTTTTTTTTTCTGAGTGCCATAGAGAAGCTTAAGTAGAGAAATTAGGGTTTGGGAATTGGGTTTTTCGAAAATATGAGTCTTGGAATTAGGGTTTTCGAAAATAGCGTTGATTTGAAGTTGAAAATCAAAATCTGACTGAAATAATCGATTAAATGAAGTGTTAATCGATTATTACAGAGCCAAAATCAACAGAACCCCAAAACTCTCTGTTTTAATCGATTAAAAGACCTGTTAATCGATTAAACCAGTGAGCAGATACATAAAATGGTTTTTCTCACTGTTTTAATCGATTATTTCACCATTTAATCGATTAAAGCCGAGGCACTTTGATAAAATTGAGCTTTTTGAAGCTTCTAACGTGCAGACTATGTACCGGCTATCTCAAACTCTAATATTACAGACTCAATCTAATCAAAACAGAGTTATTACACTATAACACAAGTCTTCAACTCTCTACGTTCTTGTGTTCTTGAATCATCATCAAAATCAACAAGCTTCATGTCCATCAAGATTAACATCAAGTCCTTGAATGTTCAACAATCTCCCCCTTTTTGATGATGATCAAAATTTTCTTTTAAAGCCTTGTAATAACCTGTTTTATCTGTCATACTAACAAACACATTAAACATATCAATATTTAAAAACAATAATAGTAGGCTTTAAATATTTCTCCCCCTATTTTGATTATAATAAAAAAGAATTCTTCTATAACAATCATAAGAGCTCCCCCTCAAAATATGCATAACTTGGAGATAACTCCCCCTCAATCAAAGCATTAAAAGAACACCACATTTTATTTCAGAAATGAAAATACATTACAAATAAAGAGCAAATTTAAAATTCTTCACTATCATCACTATGAAAGTGTGCATCAAATCTATTTTCTAAATGACACACTTTATCATCTACATCAGATATATGGCGAATTATTTCCTCATGCCGTACTCCAGAAAGAGTGAAGAATGCCTGCATCCTCTGATTCATATCAAATAACATGTCTTCCATAGATTGTCGGGTTTCATGATGAGCAGAGGAAGTTCCAACACTTTGGATTTGATCAGAGGGAAACTCAGCAGCAGGAGGCATATCTTCATCAGAATCTTCATTATCGTCACCTTCGTTTGGAACGTCATCCTTATGAACATAAACATCGTTGACACGCACCATTTGGAGTTGGATTAATGTGCTGTCCAGCATGCGATTTAAGTTATTCGTTTGAACTGTTTGTTCACCTTCAACATTTACTCCTTTGTATTCAAGAATGCGAGAGGCAAGGAGGGCATATGGAATTTTGAAGGTGGGATGACGTTTGGCTTTTAACATAGTCATGGTGACAAGAACGCCCCAATCTAAAGGCTCATTATTCATTATAGCATGAATAATACGAAGATCAATTGAAGAACATTGAGCATGGTTCGTAGCCCGGGGACATAGGATCCAGACAAGTAAGTGCAAAATCATGCATTCCTCCTTCTTCAAAGGTCCAGCTAGAAAGAGACACCCAATCTCCATGGAGGGGTTTCGCAGAAAAGATCGGTAAGCCAAGATCCTGCCAAAATCATCTAACTCACCATACACGTTAATAGCATCTTCTCTAATAGGAAAGTGGGCAACGTTTTCCCAAATATCATCATCAAGAATAATTGTGACACCCTTTACTCTAGAGGTAGCAATTTGATCTCTAAATTTGAACCTAGAGTAAAATACCCTAACTAAGTCAGGATAATATGTACCTTGCATTTGGATGAACGGGAGAACTCCTTGAATTTCAAGAAGATTAGGAAAGTTGAATCCCCTATTGATGAACTACTCACCAATAAGGAACTTAGGAGAAATAATTCCACGTTCCTTCCAATAGGACAAAAATTCTTGTCGGCCATCTGCATCAGAGATCCATCCTTCTACAGAATTAGGAGGGGGATGAGATGAGGGTGCAGATCTTCTTCTAGTGGGGATTTTTGCACGAGAAGATGAGGCCATTGAAGGATTAAAAGAGAAACAAGAAGAATTAAGAGGACAATAGAAGTGAGAAGAAGGCAAGATTGATAGAATGAAGCAAGAAAGCTTGA
Source organism: Sphenostylis stenocarpa (assembly GCA_963425845.1). Lineage (NCBI taxonomy): Eukaryota > Viridiplantae > Streptophyta > Magnoliopsida > Fabales > Fabaceae > Sphenostylis > Sphenostylis stenocarpa. Next base: position 20,972,934 of record OY731401.1, on the reverse strand, counting down.
TTTCAAGAGATAGAAGTGAGTAGAGGTGAAATGGAGGTCCCTATTTATAACCAAGCATCTCCAACGGCCATATGAAAGTGAATAAGGCTCAAAAGAGCCGTTGGCAACGACTAGGAATCCAACTTTGCCAGGTTTAATCGATTAAATCTCAAGTTAATCGATTAAACCACTACCAGACCCATTTAATCAATTAATTTGGGCTGTTAATCGATTAATACTGATTTTAATCGATTAATGGTCGAATTAATCGATTAATCCAGAGAGGAATGTCATGTTTTGGGTGTTTTGGATGCAAATAATCGATTATAACTCCAATTAATCGATTATTCCAGAGAGATCATCAAATATTTGAGGTTTATGCACATGATAATCTATGAACATCCTACATAATGAATTATAACATTATAACCATTCAAAAACTGTCTAATTAAGCAGAATTTAAGCTATTTCTAATATCCCTAAGTCTCTTCTAAGATCATAAAATCTATCCTTGGGTAGAGGCTTAGTAAATATATCTGCTAATTGATGCTTTGTATCAACGTACTCTATTTTACAGTTTCCTTTACTGATGTGATCTCTTAAGAAATGATGTCTAATTTCTATAGGCTTAGTCCTAGAGTGCATTACTGGATTCTTAGTTAGATTGATTGCACTCGTATTATCGCACATCAAAGGAATGTCATTTAGAAATATACTATAATCTTCTAGCTGTTGTTTCATCCACAAAATTTGAGCACAACAATTACCAGCTGCAATATATTCAGCTTCAGTGGTAGATAAAGCAACACATGCCTGTTTCTTAGAATGCCAAGATACTAAGGATGAACCTAACAAATGACATGTCCCACTAGTACTCTTTCTATCAATTTTGCATCCACCATAATCAGCATCAGAATATCCTATTAAACTAGTACAAGCATCAGATGGATACCATAAACCAAAACCAGTAGTTCCTTTTAAATATTTTAAAATATGTTTTACTGCAATTAGGTGAGATTCTTTTGGACAAGCCTGAAATCTAGCACACACACAGATAGAATGCATAATATCAGGTCTACTTGCAGTTAAGTATAACAGTGAACCTATCTTACCTCTATACATAGATTGATTAACTTCCAAACCTGATTCATCCTTGTCTAGATAACATGAAGTTCCCATGGGTGTGTTAGCTTCCTTTGAGGTGTCCATTCCAAAATTTTTAAGTATCTCTTTGCAGTATTTGGTTTGAGAGATGAAAATGCCATCTTTAAGTTGCTTGATTTGAGGTCCAAGGAAGAATGTCAATTCTCCCATCATAGACATTTCAAACTCTCCCTGCATTATCTTAGCAAATTCTACACATAACGAATTATCAGTTGATCCAAAAATAATATGATCAACATATACCTGGACCAATAAATATGTTCTTTAACTTTCTTTATAAACATAGTAGAATCAATTTTTCCTCTAGAAAAATCATTTGAAGTTAGGAAACTACTTAGTCTTTCATACCAAGATCTAGGAGCTTGTTTCAACCCATATAATGCTTTCTTTAATTTAAAAATATGATTAGAATAATTAAAATCTTCAAATCCAGGAGGTTGCTCCACATATACTTCTTCTTTAATAAAACCATTCAAAAATGCACTCTTAACATCCATTTGATATAATTTAAATTTCATCAAAGATGCATAAGTAAGAAGTAGGCGTATAGCCTCTAACCTGGCAACAGGAGCATAAGTTTCATCATAATCAATACCTTCCTCCTGACAATAGCCTTTGGCAACAAGTCTGGCTTTATTCTTTGTTATGTTTCCATCTTCATCAAGTTTATTTCTAAACACCCATTTGGTTCCAATAACTTGATGTGATTCTTCCCTTAGGATTAATTCCCAGACTTGATTCCTTTCAAATTGGTTAAGTTCTTCTTGCATTGCTATGCACCATTGGTCATCTTTAAGCGCTTCCTCAACATTTTTGGGTTCTATCTGTGACACAAAAGCTACAAACATGCAGAAGTTAGTCATATTTCTAGTTCTTACCCCTTTTGTGATATCACCAATGATATTGTCCATTGAGAGTCCTCTTGGTGATTGCCATTCTTTTGCTAATTTAGGTGTTTGAGAAGGCTCATTTTCTTCCAAATATAATTCATCAAGAGCCTCTCTTATATACTCATCATCACCTGCAAGTTCTTTATTTGACTCAAGAGGATTTCCCCAAAGGTCTACAATCTCATCAAAAGTAACATGAATAGATTCTTCAATATTTAAGGTTCTTCTATTAAACACCCTATAAGCCTTGCTAGTTAATGAAATACCTAAGAAAATGCCCTCATCGGCTTTTGAGTCAAATTTTCCTAAGTTGTCCTTTCCATTATTTAACACAAAGCACTTACATCCAAATATTTTTAAATGAGCAACATTAGGCTTTCTACCATTTAACAATTCATAGGAAGTTGATTTTATAATTGACCTAATGAGCATTCTATTTAAAACATACTAAATGATCAATTTTCTTTGAATAAATACAAGAGACAAACAATTCATTTAACTATAGGAACCCAAATATATTTTCCTTTAAGAACATCAAAATGTTTAATTTTACATCTATTTGAGGTATGACCATGTTTCATGCAATAAAAGCATGCATTTGATGTAACTTTTGAATATGATGAATATTTAACCATAGATGTTCTAGTTCCTTTTTGTAACCATACTCTTTTATTTTTCCTTTTAGGCTTTTTCAAAGGAACTTGATAATTTACACTATTTTGAGCAAAAATAGTTTTATCCTTCTTAAAATCACTTATCTCCTTTTCGGCTTTATCAAGTAGATGATTAAGAATATCTATGTCATATTCATACTCTTTACAAGTTTCACATGCTAAGTTCTTATCATCATTCTCATCTAAACATACAATTTTCGTTTCTAAGGATTCCTTTTCTTCTAAACATGTGATTTTCGTTTTTAATGAGTCAATTTCCTTTTCGGATCTACTTAAACTCTTCTTCACAACTTTATATTCATTTTTCAAATCCTTAAAGGCACTAAACAATTCATTGTAAGCATTTTGCAGTTCATCATAGTTATTTTCATCATCACTTGAAGATGAGTCGGAATCACTAACCTCAAAGTCGGAAGATATATTGTCTTTTGCCAACAAGCAAATGTTAGCTTCTATTTCTGAGTCACTTGATTCCGAAATCGAGTCACTATCATCGGTTCCTTCATAGGTTACTCTTAGTTTTTCCCACATCTCTTGAGCACTTTTACAAACAGAGATCTTGTAAAACTCGTCAAGGGTTAAAGCAGATGAAATAATATTTCTAGCCCTAACGTCAAATTGTGCTTTTCTGTTTTCCTCTGTTGTCCATCTAGAAAAAGGTTTGGGAACGTCAACACCGTTCTCAGTAACTTTAGGAATATATGGACCGTTTAAAATAACGTCCCAAACGCCTCTATCAACAGACTCTAAAAAGATTTGCATTCTTACTTTCCAGAAAGGATAATTTTAACCCGCAAAAAGTGGGGGTCTGTTGATAGACGCACCTTCGGAAAAAGTTTGATTTTGTCTGGCCATTTTCGAAATGTTTGAATGACTATCAAAGCATGCTCTGATACCACTTGTTAGAATCGCATAGCGGAATGTTCGCGTGGTCGGACAAAAACCAAGAGGGGGGGTGAATTGGTTTCTTAACAAAAATTAGGTTTTCAAAATTTTCCCCAAATTTTACCGATTAAAAATCTGTGTAAACGTAAATAGAGTAGAGATAGAATCTTACACAGGAGATTTATACTGGTTCGGAGCAAAAGACCCTACGTCCAGTTGCTAATCACTCAAACAGAGGATTAATGTTGTCACTATAATCACAGTTGTTACAAACAGATTACAATGGAAAAGAAAAGTAAAGAAAACACCTTCTCTTGAAATCCAAAAGAGATGAAGAACAACTTTCCCTAGAGACGACACAACACACAATCCACTAAGAACTCCACTTAGTGATTCTTATCACTTCTAGCCCACACCAGGTTCCAAAAGCCCATTTTTCTTGCAACAAACAGTTCTCTGGCACTCACAACACTTAACTTTTGTATGAAAAAAGTTGTTTTTTTTTTCTGAGTGCCATATAGAAGCTTAAGTAGAGAAATTAGGGTTTGGGAATTGGGTTTTTCGAAAATAGGAGTCTTGGAATTAGGGTTTTCGAAAATAGGGTTGATTTGAAGTTGAAAATCAAAATCTGACTGAAATAATCGATTAAATGAAGTGTTAATCGATTATTACAGAGCCAAAATCAACATAACCCCAAAACTCTATTTTAATTGATTAAAAGACCTGTTAATCGATTAACAGGCCTGTTAATCGATTAACAGGTGTGTTAATCGATTAAACCAGTGAGAAGATACAGAAAATAGTTTTTCTCACTGTTTTAATTGATTATTTCACCATTTAATCGATTAAAGCCGAGGCACTTTGATATAATTGAGCTTTTTGAAGCTTCTAAGGTGCAGACTATGTACCGACTATCTCAAACTCTAATATTACAGACTCAATCTAATCAAAATAGAGTTATTAGACTATAACACAAGTCTTCAACTCTCTACATTGTTGTGTTCTTGAATCATCATCAAAATCAACAAGCTTCATGTCCATCAAGATTAACATCAAGTCCTTGAATGTTCAACACGAATGTCGTCTTTAGCTGTGACCAGCTTGTCGCCTACCGTGAGTTTGTCTCTTCGATAGAGCGTTGAAAGAATTGCCTTAGCATCGTGAATCCAAAGTCTATTCAATTTCCTCTTTGGATTATGTTTCTCTTCGATCTTATTATTTTTCCTTTATTCTTGGGAGCATTGTCTTGTAGCTCCTCGGGGGTGTAGGTTCTTCCACTTCTAATTTTGCCCCTAATGCTATCTATATTGGAGATATCCTCAATGATGGGTTATGTTTCTGCGTATCTCTATGGTACGATTTTATTCGATTCGAGGCATGAACAAATGTAATGACATCCTTGCCCCCTCTTCCTTATTAACTTGGATACCCAACGGTTGAGTCTTATTATCTTCCTTAGGCGGATCAACCGTTGGAGAGAACTTGGCGATGAAAGGTTTGTTTTTCATCTTATTTGAAGCACATCAAATAATCCTTTCTTTTTATTATCTTATTATTATTAAAGTGAGAATGAATGAATGCAACTTATGAATGCAATAGGCGTTTGAAGAGATGATGAAAACAAACAATTTTATTTATTTCATCCAGACAGTGTACATTCCTCAATGCAATGTTTCAAAGCACATTTAAAGGCGAAAAGCCTAAAGGAACCCATAGGTTGGTTAAAATTTGTATGTGTTTCCTTTTTTGACTTCCCGTGTATGGCATGTGAATGCCCTATCCTCTTCACATGGTATTGAGGAAAATCCACTTTCTTCAACCACCTACTACTAGATGATGCTATGAGGATGAAGTTTGGTGGATGCATGTATGCAAGTGTTTGTTTTTCCCTAAACATTATCATGTTTTATTTTCTAACATGATGTATGATAGTGTTTGGGATTTTGTGTTTTTTTGTATGAGGATGACGACATGAAGAATACCAGCCGCTTTCTAGAATGCAAATTTTTTTTTATTATTTAAAATAAATGATTTATGAGATGGATATTCCTTAGAATGAATGTATTTATGCATGCACCAATACAAAAGGGCGGTAGATGTTCAAAGTGGCATAACTTTTAACTGAGATGTCTGATTTGGACGCACAACATATCAAAATGAAAGGAAAAAGGTGAGGAATCAGGCTACAAACAACCGAAGGGGATTTGGCCCAGTAATTTTCCCAAAAAACGCTTCTAAGACCCATTTTTTAGGGATTTATTAAAATGATGCGTATGCATACTTTCCTTATGCATTTATTTTTTTTTCTCTTGATTTTTCCACTTATGACATGATGCAATATGAATGATACGACTTTGTCAAAATTCTTTTTATAAATGTTTTGATTTTGTTATTATTATTTTATTTATTTTGGATTTATTTTTTTAGCCTTTTATCTCTTCTGTTGGACTGCGTGACTACTTAGCTTACAAAGAACCTGAAACCAAGCTAGCTAAAAGGTAGACTGTCCGAGATAAAATGGTTTTATTGGCGAAAGAATAATATTAGCGTCCCTTATCTCTTCTGTCGAACTGCGTGGCTACTTAGCTTACAAAGAACCTGAAACCAGGCTAGCTAAAAGGCATACTGTCCGAGATAAGGGTGTTTATTGTAAAATTTTGTTTTTATCTATTGTTTGGTTATGCTATGCAATCAAATGCAACAAACAAATACACATACAATTCATTCATCCGCAAATAGGCAAGAAGTCGTTTTAATCATGAGGTAGGGTTTTCCTGCAGAAAAGTGCATTGGCAAGGGTAGGTTCTAACTGTTCTCACCAAGGCTTAGGCCCCTAAGGTGCCCCCATTATAGGGTCCCTGTTAGAAATGTAGGCTGAGATAAAAAGGGGGGGTGAATTGATCTTTGAAAGATTTTTACAATTAACAGATTATCTATTTCAAAGATTAAGAATTCTGACCAATTCTACAACACGCAATCAAAAAAATAAAAGCAGTCACAAAATTAAAGAAGAGAAAGGTTTAGAAAGATATCACCAAGGTTTATACTGGTTCACCCAATCCCAGGGCTACGTCCAGTCTCCAGCCAAATTCCAGCTGGGTTCCACTAGATTGAATGTTTTACAGATTACAACCTTAATCTCACACTCAATCTACCACAAAAACCACAATTCCAGTTCCTACACCTAACCTTTCACCAAGAACCAAATTCCAGTTCTTGACCTACCCTGCAGCCAAATTCCAGCTACAGAAACCAGTGCCCACAATTCCAGGCACCCACAATACAGTAAAAGAAAGTAAAGAAACAAACAGAAGAAATTAAGAACGCTTAAACCAGTTTTATGCAGTTCTGCAGTATGTGTTTCTTCTCCAAAAGAATGCAATTTGCCTCAAGAAAGAACTTTAATGAAATTCACAAAAACTAGCGTGATTCTCTCTTGAATGTATCACTTTTGATTGCTTGATTGATTGCTAAAAGGTGTGTTTTAAAAAGGTTAAACAATTATGTTTATATAGAAGATTTTCAAAACTGCTGGTTTAATTAATCTGTTAAAATAATCTTTTAATCTGTTAAAAGTCTTGTTTTAATCTATTAAAACTTCTTTTAATCCATTAAACCGTTCTTGATTATTTTCCAGATTTGTTTTAACTGATACGACCACGTTTATATCAATTAAAACCCTTTGTAAAAAATCTTCTAATTTGTTTTAATCGATTGTTTCGACTTTCAATCGATTAAAATACTGCAAAACATTTTTATACAATTTTCTAAATGATTTTAACTAATACAAATCTGTTTTAATCGATTAAAACGCTGTGTAGAAATTCTCTTAAGTTGTTTTAATCGATTAAAATAATTTCGATCGGTCATAACTCAGTTCTGATCGATCATATCTGGTTCTGATCGGTCATAAAGTCATTCTGATCGGTCATCTGTTATACCAAGTGGTTTTAATTGTTTATTTCAAAGTTATATCGATTAAAATACTGCCAAAACACTTCCCTGAACATTTTAAGTGATTTTAATCGGTTATTTCGAAACTGTATCGGTTAAAATACTGACAGAAGGTTTTCAAAACTTCCTTTAATGAAAACAATCGGTTATTTCGAAATTATATCAGCTTAAAAACCTGTTAAAAAAGTGTTAAGAACATTTTAGTTGATAAAGTTTATATGTTATTAGTTAAGATAGTTGGTTAAGAAAACTTTTATCAAAATACTTTGTTTTTAACAGTTTAAACATTTTCTTAGAGGCATTTGCAAAATCTTTTAAATGAAGAAACCTCATGCAGCAGAAAGATAAAAATGATTATACCTAAGCAGAGCTGCAGACACACTAATCCCTCTACTCTTTTATCTAAGTGACCTTTGACTGCCACAAAGTTACCTTTGACTTCATTTTTGTCTTCATCAAATCAACAAGATCTTTGCCAAAGTAATTCAATAAGATCTTCATCACTTTCATTCTCCCCCTATTTGATGAAGACAAACGCCACTTTGAATAAAAACTCTGCAGAAGAAGTCACTTGATTAATAGATTAGTGAGTAATAAAAAAATAATCATTGCTCCCCCTAAATTGCAGTTCCCCCTAAATAAAGAATTATTTCTCCCCTAAATTGATCAAAAGTAAAGCAATTATTTCTCCCCCTTTTGACTTCATCAAAAATAGGGATCAGAGGGAAAAAAAAAATGCATGGTATGTATCAAGTTTTAGATTTTGAAAATAGAAAAAAAATTTGGATACAATACCTTACTCATGTAAAGACCAATCAAAGTTGATTCAAACTTATCTTCATTAACACGTTTGTAATGAATACAATTAACACGTGTAAAGATAAGGGAACCATGCTTTAGTAGCATGTTACAAGAACAACCATTAACTAAAGCCTTTAATTTTTCTTTCTAGAATAAAAATCGATTAAAAACAAGACAAAATCGATTAAAAAGTTCTTGTTAACGGTTTTAATCGATTGAAATAATGGTTTAATCGATTAAAATAGTGATGAAATCCGAAAGTTTGAAACATAAGTTCATTTAATCGATTAAAACAGTAAAGAAAAATGCTGTATAAATGCTTTTAATTGATTTAAAGCTTGTTTGTATCGATTAAAACACCAGTTTTGAAAACTAAGTAATGTTTGATGTGTTTATCATGCCTAATCCAGTGTAAATTTTGTAAAACCGATCATTTAGAAAAATGTTTTATAATAATATCAACTACATTGATTAAATTTTAATCAATAGATCCATCAAAATCAGAATAGAATCTTATTTAGCTAATTTAACTGATGTAAACTGGTTTTAATTGATGACATATAGATTTTAATCGATTGATACGCAGTTTAATCGATTATTTTGTTGTGAATTTCCTATGTAAGTTTTTCTTTTAATCGATTAAATCCATTTTGTATCAGCTAAAATTATCAGGGACCTATGTTAAATTCTATCTAGGCTTGCTTGATTCGACTTAAAACCTACATTATATTAATCAAAGCAAAAAGGATTGTTCCTGGTTAATAACCAATTAATATTACAGTCCATGAAAGAAAATTAGAAGCAAAAGAAATATGACATAAAGAAAAAAAGATAAGAATGGACCCTTTTTGTCCAAGAAACTCAATCATCCAGTTTCCTTGGTTGAGCTACATATCTTCCAATTTGGTGTAGATATCAACAATCTGGTTTCCAAGGGATGTGAACTGATTATTTGTCTGCTGGAAATGTTGATATGTCATCTGCATATGCTTTTTCTGGTTTTCCTGCATCGTGGCCATTTGAGAAAGCATGGTCCTTTCAAACTGAGACAAGGGAGTCCCACGGTCAGGCTGCTCCATGTAAGGAATGATCTCCATATTCTCATATGAAGCTTGACCACTGGTAGATTCAGGAACCTCTGCAGCAGCTGGAGAGGAAGGAATTTGACCTTGCTCATCTTCTTCATCATTGTCTTCCTCATCCTCAGACATTCCAGCATCAACCTTAGAGATCCACTCATCATCAATTTTGATATATCCCATTTTTCTCAAGGTGGAGTCATCAATTTCATTTGAAGCTTTAGGAGTTTCTATGCTTTCTCCTGTAAGATCAACTTCAAAATATCTAAAGAAATTGTTAATCAACATAGCATACGACAGTTTGTAATCTGCCAACCTTTTTGCCTTCAACATGTGATCTTTAATCACATAAACCCAATTTACCCGAATATTATTAGAGATGCAGTACATGAGGGCAAGATCTCCCTCATTAAGTATAGCATGATTACTCCCTCTTGGAGTAAGCATCCATGCCACAATGAAAGCTAGCAGTCTATGTTCAAGTAAAAGTTTTCCAGCATTTAAAATTCTTACCGAATCATTTGGATCCTTAAGGCAAGACCTGAAAAATTGTATTTTGTTGAAGTCAGGTATTTCAGAGATGTTCCCTCCGGATACTTTGACACCACTATCCCTGAGATCAACAACTTGTTTCCAAACAAAAGGAGTAATTTCCATATTAACTCCCTTCACCTGAGATCTGATTGTTGAACAATTCACTGTTAAATTGGAGTAAAAGACCCGAACCAAATCAGGTTGAATATTCCTAGTAAATTCCATGAAGGTTCTTAGTTTTTGACTTTTCAGTTTTCTTCTCAGACCAGTAAATCCTTCTTCATCAAGCCACTTGAATTTGATAAACTTTGGAATAACAATCTGCTTCTGACTGAACTCAGCAATGAAGGTGTTCATTTTTCCAATATCACCATCAAACCATGCTTCTAGATGACCACCAGGATTGGCAGCAGAGGAAGATTCACCTTTCTGCTTCTTTCTTGATTTTGATCTCCTGAGCATCTTGTTGTATAGTTTTAGAGAGGGTTTTGAAACGTGAGTACAAGAAGGAAGAGAGAAGGAATTTGAACCAGAAACTGGAGAATGAGAATAATAGACTTCAAATGAGCAAAATGAAGAGTCACGGATGTCAAATTTTGTGAATTGTTGTCCAATTTGACAGAACCTGCAAAAAACAACTTTAATTTCACATGTCCCCTTGACTGAAGGCAGAGGCGCAGATTTCTGGACAGTGGGTACATCAGCTATTTTGTTCTTTGATAAATTTTTGACTTGGTCAACAGATGCAATAAATGTACTATGCAGATTTTGATTAACACAAAAACTTGGGTTTTTGACTCTGATTTGCTGACCAATTTTTAATTGGATGTTGTAAAACTGATTTTCAGGAACAAATTAATCGATTAATCAACAAATTAACCTATTAATTTGATCTTTAATACTAGGTTTGAAAATGCTACAGTGAAATAATCGATTAATTCATAAAAGAATCGATTAATCTTGTACTGGATGAAATTAATAAAATGATAACAGAATTTTAATCGATTAAAATGAAAAAGAATCGATTAAATTTGACCTTTTAGTGGTTTTAGCTGATATAAATCCTTTTTAATCGATTAAAACAACTAAACTAAAAATTCTGAGAACATTTTAATCGATTACTTCGTATTTCAATCGATTAAAACAGTACGGACAGATTTTCTGGTATTCTCTGTAAGTGATTTTAACCGATTAAAACTGTTTTATATCAATTAAAACATTCAGTTTATGAAACCAGAACCGAGTTTGCTATTTTGAACACCAAGGGACTTCCAGATTTTGTTCCTGCAAAACAGATTTAGCATATTTCTGGTACCCTTTTTATAATTACTGGGTCCAATCAGGTTATTTGAAATGAATTATTTTTGGGAATCCACTTCATTCTACCTCTAGGAATAACATACTTCTTAATTCTACAATATTTTACTGAATGACCTCTTTTCATGCAGTAAAAACATTTAATCACTGATGATGAGTATGATTTCCTGTTTACATTTGTTTTTCTAAATTTCATCCTAGATTTAAAACCTATGCCAGATTTGTCAAAAATCAGTTTTTGTGATCCAAGAAGAACATTAAGATTAGCTTGACCTTGTGTAAACTTTGAAACAGTTTGTGATAAAAAATCAATCTTCTTTTGTAATTCTGAACAATTATTACATGGTTTATTACATACACAATCAGAATTATCATGGATTAATTTTAAAAAATCAAGATCAGTCTCATCTTCAAGAATTTTCTTTTCAAGAGAATCTACTTTATTTACTAGCCAATTATTCATGCCTTTTAGCCTATCATTTTCTTTTTGCAGTTTCTTAGCTTCTTCATGCATTTAATTAAATGCTTCTTGTAATGAATTATAATTCACTAAATTTGAAGAAGAGTTAGAACTTACATTGCTGGTTTGATGATTTTGATTTGCCATTAGACACAAGTTGGCTTCTTCATTCTCAGAATTTTCTGTTGATGAGGTATCATTATCATCCCATGCTACATATGCTCTTCTTTTGACTTTTTCCTCTTTCTTGTCATTGTATTTGTTCTTTTCTGGGCACTCCATTCTTACATGACCCTGCTTACCACAACCATAACATTTATAGTTAAAAGAATCAGATTTTTTTCTCATACCTTTTGTGCTTTTCTTTATCTTGAATCTTTTTCTTGAGAAATTTGTTGAACTTTCTGACTCGCAGTCCAAGGTTTTCACTTTCCTCCTATGATTCTTGACATCTTTCTTCAACCTTGAGTGCTATACTTCTACCTTTTTTCTCAGAGACTTCTTGCTCATTGAATCTGTTAATTTCCATTTCATGTTCTCTGAGTTTGCCAAACAAGGAAGCTGTTGTCATGATTGATAAATCTTTTGAGAGTATGTTTTCTGGCTCTCTTCACATCAGCTGTTCCCTCATGAGTAACCTCAAGAACTTCCCACATTTCCTTGGCAGATTTGCATTGGGAGACCCTGAAAAACTCATCCATATTTAGTGCAGAAGTAATTATATTTTTAGCAGTACAATCACTTTGAACTTTTTTCTTTTCTTCATCATTTAAACTGGACCATTCTTTTTCTGTAATTAATGGACCATTAGCAATTACATCCCAAACATTCCTTTCAATAGATTCAATAAATATCTTCATCCCAATCTTCCAAAATGGATAATCTGTTCCACAAAACAGTGGAGGTCTATTAATAGAAGCTCCCTCAGAAAAAGGTAATTTGTTTTCAACCATTAAAAAATTTGGACCGAAAGCCTTGAGTATTTTTCAAGACCCTTGCTCTTGATACCAACTGTTATACCAAGTGGTTGTAATCGATTATTTCGAAGTTATATCGATTAAAATACTGCCAAAACACTTCCCTGAACATTTTAAGTGATTTTAATCGGTTATTTCGAAACTGTATCGATTAAAATACTGACAGAAGGTTTTCAAAACTTCCTTTAATGAAAACAATCGGTTATTTCGAAATTATATCAGTTAAAAACCTATTAAAAAAGTGTTAAGAACATTTTAGTTGATAAAGTTTATATGCTATTAGTTAAGATAGTTGGTTAAGAAAACTTTTATCAAAATACTTTGTTTTTAACCGTTTAAACATTTTCTTAGAGGCATTTGCAAAATCTTTTAAATGAAGAAACCTCATGCAGTAGAAAGATAAAAATGATTATACCTAAGCAGAGCTGCAGACACACTAATCCCTCTACTCTTTTATCTAAGTGACCTTTGACTGCCACAAAGTTGCCTTTGAATTCATTTTTGTCTTCATCAAATCAACAAGATCTTTGCCAAAGTAATTCAATAAGATCTTCATCACTTTCAGTCCCCACTCTCTAACCTTCCGACCATGCTTAACACTAAGGCCATAGTCAGTTTTTGTGCCAAAAGAGGAAGGTTATCACCTTGAGTGGTGGTTTCCGATCACACTGGTGGGCACAAGGCCATCACTACAGCGAACCGTACCTGCCACCCACTCCCTATGGATTTCTCACTTGCCCCCGGGTATGGAGGGAACTGTTGTGTGCAAGGGTTTGTGTACAGTTTGTATTTCAAACAATTGCGTAAATATAAACAAACAACAATTATTAAAGCCAAGCATTAAAACATGTTATAATACAAGGTAGGGTAAAAGCGTAATTTTTAAGTCTTTTATTTATCAAACTAGTCCATCACTAAATGGGATCAACTCTCTAGCTTCCCCAGTGGAGTCGCCATCTGTCGCCGCCGTCAAAACGAGGCGGTCAGAGCGACGCGATGGTTCCAACTTTCCAATGTTCGCGTTTTTATTGGTGTGGTTACAACGCCTTTAGGTTGTCCGATAACCAGGCTGAACCTAGGGACGATGTTTTCGAAAAGACGCTCTTGGGTTGTCCGATAACCAGGCTAACCCAAGAACTAGCTTTTAAGGGTTATTTTGGAGTCGCCATCGATGTTTTTACCAGAAACATCGAAAAAGGAGTTAAAAGGCGTTCGTTTTCGAAAAACCAACTTTGGTCATTAGAACTAGAGTTGGGTAAGGGAGTTAGTTACGTGTAAGGGAAGTGTTAGTTCCCTTACGACGCCCCTTTCGGGTTCCCTATGATAGGCCAACTTCTTTAAATAAATAAACTGATGAAAATACGCTTTTACCCTTTTATTTGCGGAATTTAAGATTATGACTACATGGCCCTAATATCTATTGCATAATTAAAATTAAAGCGGTAAAGTAGAGAGAGAGAGAGAGTATAGAAACCTTCGAGGCAAGCTTTCTATTAATTCTTTGCAATTAGGGTGTTTTTTGGCAGCCCTTCACTCTTTACAGCGCCAGAATCTCTCGAAAACGCTATAAAATACTCTAGAAAGCTCTCAGAAACTCCAGAAATGCTTCGGAGGGGTTCTAGAAAGAGAATTTGAGGAAATATCTAGAGAGATAATAGAAGAACTGTGTGAAATGAGGGGAATGACGTGACTATTTATAGGGATTCGCGCCTGTCAGGTCGAGACGGTCGTCTCGTCTGACAAGGTCGAGACGACTGTCTCGCCATTCGAGACGGTGGTCTCACCATTCCCAAGTGGCGAGACGGCGGTCTCGCCAAACGAGACGGCGGTCTCGCCACTTGCGCAAGACGAGACGGCGGTCCCGAATCCGAGACGGCGGTCTCGACCCTAAAAGGCGAAAATCCTTTTTTTTATGCCAAAAATCTCTCCTATCCTAGTATGGGGCCTAATAGTCCCTCCTAGTGGCTTTTTAGGCTTTGTCCATCTTCGAATAGGAGGTCTTCTGCTCTTATTTTGAGGCCGGGAAAGATTAGGGGTCTACAAGAAGAAGTTTATGTGGAGCAACCCCCTGGATTTAAAGATATTAGTTATGCTAATCATATTTTTAAATTAAAGAAAGCATTATATGGGTTGAAACAAGCTCCTAGGTCTTGGTATGAATGGCTATGTAGTTTCCTAACTTCAAATGATTTTTCTAGAGGAAAAAATTGATTATACTCTGTTTATAAAGAAAGTAAAAGAACATATCTTATTGGTCCAGGTATATGTTGATGATATTATTTTTGGATCAACTGATAATTCGTTATGTGTAGAATTTGCTAAGATAATGCAGGGAGAGTTTGAAATGTCTATGATGGGAGAATTGACATTCTTCCTTGGACTTCAAATCAAGCAACTTAAAGATGGCATTTTCATCTCTTAAACCAAATACTGCAAAGAGATCCTTAAAAACTTTGGAATGGACACCTCAAAGGAAGATAACACACCCATGGGAACTTCATGCTATTTAGACAAGGATGAATCAGGTTTTGAAGTTAATCAATCTATGTATAGAGGTATGATAGGTTCTCTATTATACTTAACTGCAAGTAGACCTGATATTATGCATTATGTTTGTGTGTGTGCTAGATTTTCAAGCGTGTCCAAAAGAATCTCATTTAACTGCAGTAAAACGAATTTTAAAATATTTAAAAGGAACTACAAGATTTGGATTATGGTATCCATCTGAATCTTCTCCTAGTTTAATAGGTTATCCTGATGTTGATTATGGCAGATGTAAAATAGATAGAAAAAGTACTAGTTGAACATGTCATCTGTTAGGATCATCCTTAATATCTTGGCATTCTAAGAAACAAGCATGTGTTGCTTTATCCACAACTGAAGTTGAATACATTGCAGTTGGTAATTGTTGTGCTCAAATCTTATTGATGAAGCAACAATTAGAAGATTTCAATATTTTTCTAAGTTATATTCCTTTAATGTGTGATAATACAAGTGCTATTAATCTCAAAAAAAATCTTGTTATGCATTCTAGAACAAAACACATTGAGATTAGGCATCATTTTTTAAGAGATCATATATCTAAAGGAAATTGTCAAATTGAGTATGTAGACCTAAAACATCAGTTAGCATATATATTTACCAAACCTCTTCCAAATGATAGATTCTATGAACTTATAAGAGACTTAGGAATATTAGAAATAGCCTAAACTCTGCTTAACTGTAAAATTTTTGCATTCTGTACTGGAATAAACTATTATTCTGGGAAATAATCGATTATCCTATGTCTAATACATGATAAAATTGCTAATCTCTCTGGAATAATAAATTATCTTGAGTAATAATCGATTATCTGTACTAAATTGACCAAAATTAGTAATTTCTCTCTGGAATAATCAATTATTTCAAGTAATAATCAATTATCAATGTATTTTCTGGGCAGGGATGAAGAAATTGCTTAAATTTTGTAATAGTGATAAGAGTGAAGAGTTCTAATCTCTTCAAATATTTCTTGTGTTGTTTGTACTACATGGCTTTAATGAATAAAACTTTATTTTTGCATTAATTGAGGGGGAGTAGTTTTTCTATCTTATGCACTTATTGAGGGGGAGTTTTCATTTTTTATTATAATCAAAATAGGGGGAGAAATTATTGTTGAACATACAAGGACTTGATGTTGAACTTACATGGACATGAAGCTTGTTAATTTTGATGATGATTCAAGAACAAAGAACTTAGAGAGTTGAAGACTTGTATTGTTGTGTAATAACTCTGTTTTGATGAGTTGGGTCTGTAATATTAGAGTCTAAGATAGCCGGTACATAATCTACTCTTTAGAAGCTTCAAAAACTCATATTTATAAAAAAGGCTCGGGTTTAATCGATTAAATCACCAGATAATCGATTATTACAATGAGAAAAACCATTTTCTGTATCTGTTCACTGTAATAATCGATTAACACACCTGTTAATTGATTAACAGGGCAAATAATCGATTAAACCAGTGTGTTTTGGGGTTCTGTTGATTTTTACTCTGTAATAATCGATTAACACTTGATTTAATCGATTATTTCAGTCAGATTTGGATTTTGAACTTCAAATTAAACCTATTTTCAAAAACCCTAATCCCAATACTCCAAGTTCTGAAAATCCCCAATTCCCAAACCCTAATTCATCTACTTAAGGTTCTCTAAGGCTCTCATAAAATTGAACAACCTTTTTCAAACAAAAGTTAAGAGCTGTGATTGTCAGAGAACTGTTTGTTGGAGGAAAAAGGGGCTTTTGGAACCTGGTGTGGGCTAGAAGCGATAAGAATCACTAAGTGGAGTTCTTAGTGGATTGTGTGTTGTGCCGTCTCTAGGGAAAGCTGTTCTTCATCTCTTATGGGTTTTAAGAGAGGTGTTTTCTTTACTTTATCTTTTCAATTATTATCTGTTTGTAACAACTTTGATTATAGTGACAGCGTTAATCCTCTGTTTGAGTGATTAGCAACTGGACGTAGGGTCTTTTGATCCGAACCAGTATAAATTCTCTGTGTAAGACTCTATCCTTATCTTATTTACGTTTACACAGTATTTTAATCGGTAAAATGTGGGGAAAATTTTTAAAACCTAATTTTGTTAAGAAACCAATTCACCCCCCTCTTGGTTTTTGTCCGTTCACATGAACATTTTGTTGCACGATTCTGACAAGTGGTATCAGAGCTTGCTTTGATAGTCATTCAAATTTTTCGAAAATGGTCGGACAAAATCAAAATTTTGCTGAAGGTCAAAATTATCCTTTCTGGAAAGTAAGAATGCAAATCTTTTTGGAGTCTGTTGATAGAGGCGTTTGGGACGCTATTTTAAACGGTCCCTATATTCCTAAAGTTACTGAGAATAGAGTAGACATTCCTAAACCATTTTCTAGATGGACAGCGGAGGAAAATAGAAAAGCTCAATTTGACGTTAGGGCTAGAAATATTATTTCATCTGCTTTAACCCTTGACGAGTTGTACAGGATCTCCGTTTGTAAAAGTGCTCAAGAGATGTGGGAAATGCTAAGAGTGACCCACGAAGGTACCGACGACGTTAAGAGAGCACAAAAAAATTCCTTAATCCAAGAATAAGAGATGTTCTGGATGCAACAAGGCGAAATGATATTTGACGTTCAAAAGCGTTTCACTCATATTGTGAACCATCTCATTGGATTAGGTAAAATTTTTGACGTTGATGAATTAAATGTTAAAATCTTGAAATCTTTGGATAGGAAATGACAACCTAAGGTGACGGCCATCTCGGAGTCACAAAACCTTGCCACAATGTCTATGGCGGCACTCTTTGGAAAGTTGAGAGAGCATGATCTAGAGCTAGGAAGGCTAAATGATGAGGAAGGTCAATATCAAAAGAAGAACTTAGCCTTCAAAACAGAAATTTCCAAAGGGAAGAATAAAAAGGAAGAAGAAGACTCGGAGAACGAAGAAGAAGAATTAAGTCTTATGATAAAGAAGTTTACAAAATCCATGAAAGCCAAAGGAAGACATCCATTCAAAGGTAAAGGAAAGGTAAGAGAAAATTCTTCTGTAAATATCAAATGTTATGGTTGTGGTGAAACAGGACATGTGAAGACCGAATGTCCAAACAAAAAAAAACGAAGAAATCAAAGGCAAAAAGTCCTTCAAGAAGAAAGCCTACATCGCTTGGGACAATAGTGATTCAAGTTCGGAATCAAGTGACTCGGAAATCGAAGCCAATATTTGTTTAATGGCAAATGACAACATATTTTTCGACTTTGAGGTAAGTGATTCCGACTCATCCTCAAGTGATGATGAAAATAACTATGATGAACTGCAAAATGCATACAATGAATTGTTTAGTGCCTTTAAGGACTTGAAAAATGAATATAAAGTTGTGAAAAAGAGTTTAAGTAGATCCGAAAAGGAGGTTGACTCATTAAAAACGAAAATCACATGCTTAGAGGAAAAGGAAACCTTAGAAACGAAAATTGTATGCTTAGATGAGAATGATGATAAGAACTTAGCATGTGCATCTTGTAAAGAGTATGAATATGACATAGATATACTTAACCATTTGCTAGATAAAGCCGAAAAGGAGATAAGTGACTTTAAGAAGGATAAAATAGTTATAGCTCAAAATAGTGTAAATCATCAAGTTCCTTGGAAAAAGCCTAAAATGAAAAATAAAAGAGTATGGGTAGAAAAAGGAACTAGAGCATCTATTGTTAGAAATACATCATATTCAAAAGCTACATCTAAAGCATGTTTTTATTGTATGAAACAAAGTCACACTTCAAATAGATGTAAAATAAAACATTTTGGTGTTCCTAAAGGAAAATACATTTGGGTTCCTATTGTTAAATAATTTGTTTATCTCTAACCCCAAGGACCCAAAAGTTATGGGGACCTAAGTTTACTATGTTCTTGTTTTGTAGGAAACTTCCAAATCAAAGAAGTCTATGTGGTATCTTGATAGTGGATGCTCAAAGCATATGACCGGTGATAAGACAAAATTTGTGAGTTTCAAAGCTAAAGAACAAGGATATGTAACTTATGGGGACAACAACAAAGGAAAGATTCTTGGAATTGGAAATATAGGTGGTGCAAACACATTAGAGATTAAGGATGTGCTTCTTGTTGATGGGCTAAAGCATAATCTCCTTAGCATAAGTCAACTATGTGACAAAGGATTTAAGGTAATCGTTGAAAGTAAATTTTGCACCATACATTTGATAGATTCTGAAAATGTAGCATTAAAAGGAAGAGAACCCTTGATTGATTTGGATTTAAGGTAATAACATATACTTGATTGATTTGGATTGTATACATGATTCTAGTATAACATGTTTAGTTGCTAAGGAAGAGAACCCTTGGTTATGGCATAAGAGAGCAGCTCATATAAATATCCATCATTTGAATAAATTGATATCAAAAGACTTAGTTGTTGGTTTGCCTAAGTTAAAGTTTGAAAAAGATAGGTTATGTGATGCATGTCAAAAAGGTAAACAAGTAAAATCATCATTTAAATCAAAGAATGTTATTTCCACTTCAAAACCACTAGAATTATTACATTTAGACTTATTTGGTCCTTCTAGGATAAAAAACTTTGGTGGAAATTATTATGGTCTTGTGATTGTTGATGATTATTCTAGATATACTTGGACATTTTTCCTAACAATGAAAAGTGAAGCCTTTAAGGTCTTTAGAAAGTTTGCAAAGCAAATTCAAAATGAGAAAGACTTAAGAATTAAAGTTTTACGAAGTGACCATGGTGGTGAGTTTCAAAATGAAAAGTTTGAAAATTATTGTGAGGAAAATGGAATACTACATAATTTTTCTGCTCCTAGGACTCCCCAACAAAATGGTGTAGTTGAAAGGAAAAATAGGTCACTAGAGGAACTTGCTAGAACAATGTTAAATGAATCAAATGTTCCTAAATATTTTTGGACTGATGTGGTAAGTACTCCATGTTATGTTTTAAATAGAATGCTCATTAGGTCAATTATAAAATCAACTCCTTATGAATTGTTAAATGGTAGAAAGCCTAATGTTGCTCATTTGAAAATATTTGGATGTAAGTGCTTTGTGTTAAATAATGGAAAGGACAACTTAGGAAAATTTGACTCAAAAGCCGATGAGGGCATTTTCTTAGGTTACTCGTTAACTAGCAAAGCTTATAGGGTGTTTAATAGAAGAACCTTAAATATTGAAGAATCTATACATGTTACTTTTGATGAAATTGTAGACCTTGGGGGAAATCCTCTTGAGTCAAATAAAGAACTTGCAGGTGATGATGAGTACATAAGAGAGGCTCTTGATGAATTGTATTTGGAAGAAAATGAGTCTTCTCAAACACCTGAATTAGCAAAAGAATGACAATCACCTAGAGGACTCCCAATGGACAATATTATTGGTGATATTTCAAAAGGGGTAAGAACTAGAAATATGACTAATTTCTGCATATCTGTAGCTTTTGTGTCAAGATAAAACCCAAAAATGTTGAGGAAGCGCTTAAAGATGACCAATGGTGCATAGCTATGCAAGAGGAACTTAACCAATTTGAAAGGAATCAAGTCTGAGAATTAATCCCAAGAGAAGAATCACATCAAGTAATTGGAACTAAATGGGTATTTAGAAATAAACTTGATGAAGATGGAAACATAACAAAGAATAAAGCCAGACTTGTTGCCAAAGGTTACTGTCAGGAGGAAGGTATTGATTATGATGAAACTTATGCTCATGTTGCCAGGTTAGAGGCTATACGCTTACTTCTCGCTTATGCATCATTGATGAAATTTAAATTATATCAAATGGATGTTAAGAGTGCCTTTTTGAATGGGTTTATTAAAGAAGAAGTTTATGTGGAGCAACCCCCTGGATTTGAAGATTTTAGTTATCCTAATCATATTTTTAAATTGAAGAAAGCATTATATAGATTGAAACAAGCTCCTAGGTCCTGGTATGAAAGATTAAGTAGCTTTCTAACTTCAAATGATTTTTCTAGAGGAAAAATTGATTCTACTTTGTTTATAAAGAAAGTAAAAGAACATATCTTATTGGTTCAAGTATATGTTGATGATATTATTTTTGGATCAACTGATAATTCTTTGTGTGTAGAATTTGCTAAGATAATGCAGGGAGAGTTTGAAATGTCTATGATGGGAGAATTAACATTCTTCCTTGGACTTCAAATCAAGCAACTTAAAGATGACATTTTTGTCTCTCAAACCAAATACTGCAAAGAGATACTCAAAAAGTTTGGAATGGACACTTCAAAGGAAGCTAACACACCCATGGGAACTTCATGCTATTTAGACAAATATGAATCAGGTTTGGAAATTAATCAATCTATGTATAGAGGTATGATAGGTTCTCTGTTATACTTAACTGCAAGTAGACCTGATATTATGCATTCTGTCTGTGTGTGCTAGATTTCAGGCATGTCCTGTCGCCGCCGTCCGTTCCGACGTCCTGGGACGTCTCAAACGTTAATGCGAGCAGTCGCGAAAAGATGGTTGAGACTCGCGTTTTTTGTTAAAAATATGTTCATTGCTTCCGAGGCGTTCAACACTGAACTATCCTCTAATAGAAGCAAGGTTTTCGAAAAGGGTTCTTTTGGAGTCGCCACCAATGTTTTAACCATAAACATTGGAAAAGGAGAAAAAGGCATTGATTTTAATAAAAACCAAACTTGGCCATTATAACCAGAGTCAGGTAAGGGAGTTAGTTACGTGTGGGGACGGTATTAGCACCCCACAACGCCCCTTTCGGGTTCCCTATGACGGATTAATTCATTTAAGTAAAGATTACAAGAAATTACGCTATTACCCTATTTTATTCGTACAGTATTTAAATATGGCTATTTACATGATTTTATCTACATTGCATACAAAAAGCAATAAATAAAGCAGTAAAAGAGAAGAGAATTGAGAAGAACCTCCGAAGCAAGCTTTATATTATAAATCTTTTACACAGAGGATGCTTTGCGGCAATCCTTCGCTCTACAATGACTCTCCTCTCGAAAATAATATCGACTCGACTAAACTTTTACTGGAGAATCGAATGCCGGAATACAAATTCCTTAACTGATTGTTACCTATTAAAGGCAATCAGAAAGATCATTCGAAGGAGGGAGAGAAGAAGACAAGTCTTGGAGTTGTCTGGGGTGTGAGGTGTGTGGAGAATGACCTAAGGGCCTCCTATTTATAGCCTTTTTTTGCCTAGAACTTTGGGAT
This sequence comes from Sphenostylis stenocarpa, assembly GCA_963425845.1. Taxonomy (NCBI): domain Eukaryota; kingdom Viridiplantae; phylum Streptophyta; class Magnoliopsida; order Fabales; family Fabaceae; genus Sphenostylis; species Sphenostylis stenocarpa. The sequence goes on along the minus strand of OY731401.1, from coordinate 20,950,492 downwards.
GGCCGTCTGGGTTGGGACGACCGTCCCAAATGCAAAATTTGCACTGAGTCAGGTTGGGACGGCCAAGTGTGTTTGGGATGGCCGTCCCAATTGAATTTTTTGTTCTTGACTCCACCCCTGGTAGTGTTGGGACGGCCAGTGTCATTTGGGACGGCCGTCCCAACTTTGGGACGGCTGTCTCGACCTGTTTTCAGCATCTCTTGTGTTTTGGGACCCCTGGGAAGCTTTCCTTTCCTTTTTTCGGACGTCGTTTGATGCCGATGTGTGTCCGTTGAAGCTCTATCTTCATATAGGAAGTCTTCTTGGCCTTCATTAAGATGCCGGGCGAGCTTTATCTTCGTGTAGGAAGTCTCTTTAGTCTTTATTGTGTGGATGGGTGAACTCCGTCTTGTTGCGGGAGGTCTTTCTCGGTTTTTTGATATGCAGCCGGGTGAAGTTTCCCTAGCCTTTATTTTGAGAGGCCGGGCAAAATTAGGGGTCTACAGTTGCCCCCCCTTCACCTGCCTAAATAATTTGTTGGTTTTAATATACCGACAAAGTTATTCGGCAGGGGAAGGAGTTAACCCTTTTGCCCGGTTATCCTTCGGATGCTGCTTCTTTGCTGATCCTCCGGATGATAAATATTTTGATAGGTACCAACCCCTATCTGGTTTGAGCCTCCTTTTATAAAGGTCTGGTGAGTACTTACCCTCACCCGGTATAAGTCTGTATTTTACTAGTCTTTTGTGGGTACCTACCCCCACTAGGTATGGACCTTGTTCTGCAAGGTTTTGGTGAGTACCTACCCTCACCCGGTATGAGTTCGCATTTTGCTAAACTCTTGTGGGTACTTACTTCCGAGGTGCTCAACACTGAACTATCCTCTAATAGAAGTAAAGTCTTTGCAACCCATTTTTGAAATGCTTAGGTGAGTATTTTTACTCCACCTAATGCATTCTGCTAAGTTTTGATGAGTACTGACCCTCATCCGGTACAAACCTTATTTTTAAGGTTTTGGTGGGTACTAACCCCCACCTGGTGCGAATCTGCATTTTTGCTAGATTCTAATGATTTTTACACCTCCACTGGGTGCGAATCTGCATCTTGACAGACTCTAGTGGTTTTTTACACCTCCACTGGGTGCGAACCTGTATCTTGACAAGGTTCTAGTGGTTTTTACACCCCCACTGGGTGCGAACCTGCATCTTGACAAGGCTCTAGTGGTTTTTACACCCCCACTGGGTGCGAACCTGCATCTTGATAAGGCTCTATTGTGCGAGTCTGCATCTTGACGGACTCTAATGGTTTTTACACCCGCACTGGGTGCGAACCTGCATCTTGACAAGGCTCTAGTGGTTTTTACACCCCCACTGGGTGCGAACCTGCATCTTGACAAGGCTCTATTGTGCGAGTCTGCATCTTGACGGACTCTAATGGTTTTTACACCCCCACTGGGTGCGAACTTGCATCTTAACAAGGCTCTAGTGGTTTTTACACCCCCACTGGGTGTGAACCTGCATCTTGACAAGGCTCTAGTGGTTTTTACACCCCCACTGGGTGCGAACCTGCATCTTGACAAGGCTCTAGTGGTTTTTACACCCCCACTGGGTGCGAGTCTGCATCTTGACAAGGCTCTAGTGGTTTTTACACCCCCATTGGGTGCGAGTCTGCATCTTGACAAGGCTCTAGTGGTTTTTACACCCCCACTGGGTGCGAACCTGCATCTTGACAAGGCTCTTTAGGATGTATTCTTTTGTAATCCATCCTATGGTCATCTGGTTTTAGAGATGTGTTTAGCGGCTTATTGTCTTTGATCATGCACCTATTCCTTGGGGAATGATTTGGTTTTTCTTCTTGACTTTTTAGTCATCCGATTTTTTACCGGGGATTTTTGGCTTTTTCTTTTAGCCATCCGGCTTTTGCCAGGGATTTCATTGTTTTGGCTTTTTTCTTTCAGCCATCCGGTCTTGGGCGGGGATTCTTTGTTTTGGCTTTTTCTTTTAGCCATCCGACTTTTGCCGGGGATTTCATTGTTTTGGCTTTTTAGTCATCCGGTCTTGGCCGAGGATTCTTTGTTTTGGCTTTTTCTTTGAGCCATCCGACTTTTGCCGGGGATTTCATTGTTTTGGTTTTTTAGCCATTCGGTCTTGGCCGGGGATTCTTGCAGATTGCCTCTTTTTAGGCAGGGATCCACTGGGGATTTGTTGATTTTTGATTGTGCCTCTTGATTAGGCGGGTGCTTCAATAGTGGTGAAGGCTTTTTACTTGTTGTTCGCCTCTGAATAGGCTGATGCTCCTCTTGAGGATATTTGCTTTTGATAATACCTCTGAGTAGGCGGATGCTTTATTGGAAGCTTTGTGCTTTGGGCTTGTATTGCCTCTTGCGTAGGTCGATTTCCCGTTTCTTGGGGATATTGGCCCTTTGCTTGCCTCTGAGTAGGCATAGGCATTCTTGGGAGTGAAGGTTTTGCCTTTCACTGGGGATATTCATATTGGGTGTTATAGGCGATTAACTCCCTGAGGATATGAATTTGTATTTTGCCTTTTGCTGGTAGGCTTGCTGGGGATTTTTCTCTTTTTGGTGATCCTCCAGAGATTTGATCGTTTTCTGGGAATCTTTTTGAATTGCCCCCTAGGGAGGAATGGAGTTTTTGACTCCTTATTGGACACTGTTGTTTGAGCTGGCTTTGCCTATGCTCTTATTCCTACTGGGGAATGGGTTTTTATCTTTTTCTCGCGATTTGTATCTCTTTTTCGCGATTTGGTTTTTACATATGTGCGCCTTTTTATGCACATTGGCTTTTTCTTTGGATGAAAAGATTTCTCTTTTCTTTTTGGTGATCCCTGGGGAATTTTTCTTTTCTTGGGGGATCTAATCCTTGTTTTGATTTTTTATGATGGAGTCTTGGCTCCCGACTTTTGTGAGGCTCTTTATTGAGCGTAATGAAGAGATTTTCTTCTTTTTCTCTTTTTTGGGATTCACCGAGGAGTCTGTCAGTTTCCTGGGGATCCAAATTTGATGGTGGAGTCCTGGCTCCTGGCTTTGTGAGGCTCTTATTTGAGCTGGATGAAGAGATTTTTCTTTTTTTTTTTGTCTTTTCTGAAATGCTCTACTTGGATATTTTTATTCGGCCTTTTTCATTGTGACCTCTACTGGGGAATGAAAGTTTTTTTTTCTTTTTTCTTTTTGTTGCCCCCTTGGTGATATGGAGGATTTGACTCCGTTTTTTCTTTGATGGACTCTTGTGTAGTCCTTATTCTCCTTATTCTCCTTTGGGGAAGTGGCGGAGATTCTGGATGAGTTTGCTTGATGACTCATGTGGCGATGAAGCTGAGTCGTGAGGTAATCTTTTTGTCTTGCCTCTGGAGTAGACAAGGATCCTCTTGGGGATGGTTGAGCCTTTCCATTGGCTTTTTTCATGTTGATGATTTCCTTCTTTTTTTCTAGATGGAAGGATGTTGATTAGAGCTATTTTCTTTGAAGCTCCTTATTTGGAATGGTTGATGACTCATGTAGTGATGTTGAGTTGCGACGTAATTTTTTGTTTTGCCTCTAGAATAGGCAAGGATCTGCTTGGGGATCATCAAGCCTTTCCATTGGCTTTTTTTTTATGTACCCTCCTTCTATTGGGGTTTGAGGAGGATGGTTGGAGCTATGGTTTTCTTAAAGCTCTTTATTTTGTTGAAGTGATTTTGATTTCACCTGTTGCGATTTTGATTTTCATATGGAGGCTGGATTCTGGCGCCTCCTGTTTTCAATCACAAGTATGGAGACTATCCTCCTTATATGCATGTTTATTATTCTTATTTGAAGAAAATTATTTTTCTTGATTTTGACAAAGTCATATTATGCAACTACTTTGTGTGTGGATGTCCTAAATGCAATCTATTGTTTATTTATTTTTGATGCATTTAGAAAGTAACTGGCCTTCTCCCGTTGGCTTCTTATGAATACGCCGATGGGCTCCTCCTTTATGACCATGATGATGGGCTCCTCTTTTTATGATGATAGGCTCCTCTTTTATTCATCTTTTGGTTTTAGCCCTATCTTTTGCCTAGACCGCCCTTTGCGAGTTTTCGATCTAGCGGGCTGCCTTATTTTTTGCCTAGAATATCTTAGGGGGCTTTTGCCTTATCTTTTGCCTAGATCGTTCTTTTGGGGTTTCCGATCTAGCAGGCTACCCTAATTTTTACCTAAGAATATCCTAGCAGGCATTTATTCTTTTATTATTTTTTATGCTTCCCCTTTTTAGATGCATGCTTGATCTTTGATTAAAAGTCTTTGCGCATATTTATGATTTATCAATAAAGAGGCATTTCCATAATATTTGGTCAAGAGAAAGGAAATGAAAGGGAATTTTATTGATAAATGAGAAAAAATGTATTTCTTTTATAGAAGGATTTCAAAAGGTATTTAGAAGAATGGGTAGTTAGGGTTGGCTATACTGTATAGGCTTAAACAGTCATGTCCATGATATCTGGCCCCTGGTTCTCCTAATTGCTTCAATTGAGATGCCTGAGCTCAGAGTGAAGACTATGCAGACTGCTTGCTTCTGGAAGAATGTTACTTTAGCCGCCTTTTCGGTTTTCGACTAAAGTAACCATTGCTCTTAGTTTCTTTTTTTTATTTACTTTTATTTTTTACCTCTTCTTTTTGCCTAGAACGTATCCTAGCGAGGAATATAAACCCTATCTTTTGCCCAGGAATGTCCTTTGCGGATTTTCATTCCTGACGGGTCTTGAGCAATGTCTTCAAGCATAATACTTCTTCACCGTACCGAAGTTGATTAGGTGTCGAAGTTCTTTTCCATCCATATTGGTGAGGATAAGAGCCCCTTCCGAGAAAGCTCATTTGACCACAAAGGGTCCTTCATAGTTTGTTGCCCATTTTCCAATTTTGTTCTTCTGGGCCCAAAACACATTATTTACCATTAAATTCCTCTTATGGTAAATATGAGGGTTGACCTTTTTTCGTAAGCCTTTTTTTATTTTCCTTTGATAGGCTTGCTCACGACATATAACATTCAACTGTTTTTCTTCCATAAGGTTTAACTTGTTATATTGGCTTCGAACCCGTTCAGCCTCTGTTAATTTTTCTTCCATCATCATGTGCTTTTGTCAACATGATTAGCTGTACCAATTTTCCGTCTCGGATCTTTGCTATAACCGAAGAGTAATCCTTTTGAATGTAGAGCAATTGTCATGTCAATGCCCCTCTTCCTTTCCTTTAGGGATTTCAATCCTCCTATTGATTACCATATTTCCACATTTCCCAGTCAATTACTTGAATGCTTTATGATGAAGGGTCAAGAGAATAGAAAGAAAGGGATTTATTGCAAAGGCTTGTGTTTTAGTGAGATTTTTTTTTTTGAAATAATAGTTTTTGTAAGAATGGCTAGCCAAGGTCGGTCGGTGTTTAGGCTAGTTTAAACAAACATTTTGTTTTAATGAGGCGGCGTCTTCAGCTGCCTATTTATGACTGATTAACATTCCTAGTCCACCCTTTTGGGTTTTCAGCCTAGAATATTGTGTTGTGTCCTAACTTTTGTCTAGGTTCCCCTTTTTTATTTTTTGGGATACCTAGCGGACTTTATTTTGTCTATGACGCTTTGATTGTTTTGACGCATTTTGGATCAAAACGTTTGCCTAAACATGGTTATTTAATGGGGTATAGACATATTTAGCAAGAAGAGAAGCAGATAGTAAGAATAACATTCTTTTGTAATTCAAAGGGAAATGCGTGCCCTAAAGATGTTCGGGGGTCGGGCACACCCCGAAGAGTGATCTCTAATAGTCATTGGGTTTACATCCCTTAGAATCAGAAGAAGGACGTCTAATGACTAATGCTACCCTTGATGCTAATATCCCTCTTTATTGGAAGATCGTCTTTTTAAGCTACGGAGGGGGAGACTTCCACTTTTCTCTGTACGACTTGATCTTTTGGAGGGTCGTACTTAAAAGGATTATCCTTAAATCTGATGGCTTTCTTATTCCTTGATCGTCCTTTCCAAGCCCTTGTCTGGGCTGTATCCATATCTCTTCATTATATGGGCCACTTTTAAATTGCTAGGAAGTCTTTCCATATTTTCAAATGTCTTCTTCAGCCGCATCCATTCAAGGTGTGGTGGACGGCTCGCTGATTCGAATGTAGTCTTTAGCTTGAACCATGATCAACTTGTCGCTTACCACGAATTTTAACTTTCGGTGGAGCGTTGAAGAAACTGCCCTAGCACCGTGAATCCAAGGTCTGCTCAATCTTCCCCTTGGATTCTTTTTCTCTTTTCCTCTTTTCCTCTTCGGTTTCTTTATTTTTCCTTTGTTTTTTAGGAGCATTATCTTGTAGCTCCTTGGATGAATAAAATTTTTTGCTTATCATCCTGCCCCCAATGTTGGCTATATTGGAGATATCTTCATTGACGGACAATTCTTTTGTGCATATCCATAGTACAGCTTTATCCGATGTATAAGGGAAAGGACAAGGCATGAATAAGCGCAAAGGTGTTATTGCCTCTTCCCTGATATTATCAATTTGGGTGCTAATGTTTACTTCTTTCTTATTATCTCCTTGTCCCAAATTAATGACCTCAGTTTTTTCTTATGGGGCTGTATCAATTAAGCTTCTTTTCTCCAACAGTTTTTGCATGTCCGGGGAAATGGTCCCCTCCTCACTGTCTGACTCAATCCATTCGCCTTCGGCTTTCGGATCCCGCAGAGAGTTTTCAATCACGAGACATGACTTGTTTATATGGTCCTTATTTGAGTTTAGATTTTATTCAATTATTTTGGAATGAGAGAGAAAAGAATGAGAAGCATATGAATATTATGAAAAATGCCTTGTTGTATTGATAGATGCAAATATTTACAAAGCCCACTTTAATCAAAAATCTCGTGATCATGGGCGGGGATCACGAGAGATACATCGGAAGCTTTTTGATATATTTTTTTTATTATCTATTTTTTGTGTTTATTTTTATTAAATGACAAAATGATGAGCCCTAAATTGCTGATCTTCCTTAACCCATCCTTCATTCAGGTTTGGAAAGAGGCTGGTCATCCGTTTTTGGAGTAGACGCATCAAAGGTAATCCACCCTGCATCTATTAAATCTTGGACCTTATGTTTTAAGGTCATGCAATTCTCCACCGAATGCCCGGGAGCGCCCGAATGGTAATCGCAGTTCTCATTAGGTTTGTACCATTCCGGGTAGGGTGGATCCATCTTCTTTGGAGGGACATATGCTAGGAGATTGTCCTTTATTAATTTCGCAGCGAGACTCCCATAAGAGATTGGAATGGGGGTGAATTTCTTCTCTTGTCTACGTGACTGCCCAACTGGTTGTGAAGAGGAAGAAGGGGTAGCAAAGTTCATGGCATTTACACTTTCCTCCTTTTTCTTGCCAAAGGGCTTCTTGAATGATGCGTGGGATTTCTTAAACTTGGGAGGGAATCGAGTATTTTTGACATCGGTTACCTCCCTTATATCAAAGTTGTATCCCTCTAATGCCCTTAATCTCTCCTCTAAGGCAAAAATTCGTTGCTCAGAGACCGTATTGTGGAAGCATTGTTGGTATAGTAACTCCGTCAATTGCGCCATTTGTTCCTTTATGGCATTAAGCTCAGCGGTGAGCATACGATTCTGCTCCTCTAATTTCTCCATCTTCTTTGCTTTTTGAGCGCGAGTGAGAACAGGAAGAAGACCAGCCACTTTCTAAATGATTTAAAGATTTTTATTATAGCTTTTTATTTCAGATGATTGGTGTGAAATAGATATGCCTTAGACAATAGCTTTGGTATCTTCTCAAAAGCCTATGTTTTAAGGGTACCATACCCACCTTAGTGTGATAACTTCCTTTTTCAAAGGTTGCCAACACACCTTAGCGCACTTATCTCTTCTAGGAAGGTGATAAACGCACTTGGGTCTCTTTAGCTATTGTCTAAGGTTATCTAATGCATCCTAGAATGAATGTGCTTTATGCATGCACTACAAAAATATTTTTTATGACAGCATATATTGAAAGTGGAATAACTTTTGACTGGGTTGTCCGATTTGGACGCACAGCATGTCAAAACGAAGAGAAAAGGGTGAAGAACCAAGTTGCAAATAGTCGTAGGCAATTTGGCCCAGTAATTTTCCCAAAAAACGCTCCTAAGACCCATTTTTTGGAGGTTTAGTAAAATGATGTGCATGCATACTTTTCTTAGTGCATTTATTTTCTCTCTTAGTTTTACCACTTATTGGATGATGTGGTATGAATGATACGACTTTGCCAAGAATCTTTTTATTATAAAAAGGAATTTTTATGGCTTTCATTCGTTTTTATATTTTTTATGACCCTTTATCTCTTCTGTCGGTCAACGTGGCTACTTAGCTTACAAAGAACCTGAAACCAGGCTAGCTTAACTGAAGACTGTCCGAGATAAAGTTGGCTTATCTTATCACTTTTATGATTTTTAGGGTTTTTCACTATTTTGTTTGTTGTATGATTACCCTATGCTAATCCATCAATACAAATGCAGCAAACGAATGCACACACAATTCATACATCCACGAGCAGAGCCACGCTTATTTAATCACGAGGTAGGGTTTTCCTGCAGAAACGTGCTTGGTTTGGGTGGTTCTAACTGTTCTCACCAAGGCCAAAGGTCCCCAAGGTGCCCCCATTATAGGGACCTCTCAATCTCTCAGTCCTCGGGTCATGCACGGAACTCCGTGGCGACATCCTTAGACCAAAAGAAGAGAGTTATCACCTTGAGTTGGTGGTTTCCGACAACGGTTGTAGCCCCGTGTGCCAACAAGTCGGTCGTATCTGCCACCCACTCCCTATAGGTATTCACTCTTGCCCCCGGGTATAGAGGGACTGTTGTGTGCAAGGGTTTTTGTGTGCAGTTTGTATTTCAAACAATTTGCAGAAGTAATCATACAGCAGTTATTTAAAGCCATACAATAAAAATACAGGAAGAATAAAGGCATAATTTCAAATCTTTACTTAGTTTGAATTTATCCGTCACTAAATGGGATCAACTCTCTAGCTTCCCCAGTGGAGTCGCCATCTGTCGCCGCCGTCAGTTCCGACGTCCTGGGACGTCTCGAACGTTAATGCGAGCGGTCGCGAAAAGATGGTTGAGACTCGCGTTTTTTGTTAAAAATATGTTCATTGCTTCCGAGGCGTTCAACACTGAACTATCCTCTAATAGAAGCAAGGTTTTCGAAAAGGGTTCTTTTGGAGTCGCCACCAATGTTTTAACTATAAACATTGGAAAAGGAGAAAAAGGCATTGATTTTAATAAAAACCAAACTTGGCCATTATAACCAGAGTCGGGTAAGGGAGTTAGTTACGAGTGGGGAAGGTATTAGCACCGCACAACGCCCCTTTCGGGATCCCTATGACGGATTAATTCATTTAAGTAAAGATTACAAGAAATTACGCTATTACCCTATTTTATTCGTACAGTATTTAAATATGGCTATTTACATGATTTTATCTACATTGCATACAAAAAACAATAAATAAAGCAGTAAAAGAGAAGAGAATTGAGAAGAACCTCCGAAGCAAGCTTTATATTATAAATCTTTTACACAGAGGATGCTTTGCGGCAATCCTTCGCTCTACAATGACTCTCCTCTCGAAAATAATATCGACTCGACTAAACTTTTACTGGAGAATCGAATGCCGGAATACAAATTCCGTAACTGATTGTTACCTATTAAAGGCAATCAGAAAGATCATTCGAAGGAGGGAGAGAAGAAGACAAGTCTTGGAGTTGTCTGGGGTGTGAGGTGTGTGGAGAATGACCTAAGGGCCTCCTATTTATAGCCTTTTTTTGCCTAGAACTTTGGGATGGCCGTCTGGGTTGGGACGACCGTCCCAAATGCAAAATTTGCACTGAGTCAGGTTGGGACGGCCAAGTGTGTTTGGGATGGCCGTCCCAATTGAATTTTTTGTTCTTGACTCCACCCCTGGTAGTGTTGGGACGGCCAGTGTCATTTGGGACGGCCGTCCCAACTTTGGGACGGCTGTCTCGACCTGTTTTTAGCATCTCTTATGTTCTGGGACCCCTGGGAAGCTTTCCTTTCCTTTTTTCGGACGTCGTTTGATGCCGATGTGTGTCCGTTGAAGCTCTATCTTCATATAGGAAGTCTTCTTGGCCTTCATTAAGATGCCGGGCGAGCTTTATCTTCATGTAGGAAGTCTCTTTAGTCTTTATTGTGTGGATGGGTGAACTCCGTCTTGTTGTAGGAGGTCTTTCTCGGTTTTTTGATATGCAGCCGGGTGAAGTTTCCCTAGCCTTTATTTTGAGAGGCCGGGCAAAATTAGGGGTCTACATGTCCAAAAGAATCTCACCTAACTGCAGTAAAACGTATTTTAAAATATTTAAAAGGAACTACTAGTTTTGGTTTATGGTATGCATCTGAAGTTTGTACTAGTTTAATAGGTTATTCTGATGCTGATTATGGTGGATGCAAAATAGATAGAAAAAGTACTAGTGGAACATGTCATTTGTTAGGATCATCTCTAGTATCTTGGCATTCTAAGAAACAGGCATGTGTTGCTTTATCCACCACTGAAGCGGAATATATTGCACAAATTTTGTGGATGAAACAACAACTAGAAGATTATAGTATATTTCTAAATGACATTCCTTTGATGTGTGATAATACGAGTGCAATCAATCTTACTAAGAATCCAGTAATGCACTCTAGGACCAAACATATAGAAATTAGACATCATTTCTTGAGAGATCATATAAGTAAAGGAAACTGTAAAATTGAGTATGTTGATACAAAGCATCAATTAGCAGATATTTTTACTAAGCCTCTTCCCAAGAATAGATTCTATGATCTTAGAAGAGACTTGGGGATATTAGAAATAGCTTAAATTCTGCTTAATTAAACGATTTTTGGATGGTTGTAATGTTATAATTCATTATGTAGGATGTTGATAGATTATCATGTGTCTAAACCACAAAAATTTGATGAACTCTTTGGAATAATCGATTATTTGAAGTTATAATCGATTATTTGCACCCAAAACACTCAAAACATGACATTTCTCACTGGATTAATCGATTAACTCACCAGATAATCGATTAAACACAGTGTTAATCGATTAACTGCTTGAATTAATCGATTAAATGGGTCTGTTACTGGTTTAATCGATTAATTCAAGTTTTAATCGATTAAACTTGGCTAGTTTCGTTTTCTAGCCATTGCCAACGACTCTCTTGGCCTTCATTCACTCCCATATGACCGTTGGAGGTGCTTGGTTATAAATAAGGACCTCCATTTCACTTCTACTCACTTCTAACTCTTGAATTCAAGCTTTATTGCCTCATTCTATCATTCTTGCCTTCTGCTAACATCACTTGTCTTCCTAATCTTTCTTGTTACACCTCTAATTCTACAATGGCCTCATCTTCTCGTGCTAAAATTCCCACCAGAAGAAGATCTTCATGTCACGGCCGTCAAAATGAGGCGGTCGGAGCGACGCGATGGTTCCGACTTTCCAATTTTCTCGTTTTTATTGGTGTGGTTACAACGCCTTTAGGTTGTCCGATAACTGGGCTGAACCTAGGGGCGAGGTTTTCGAAAAGGCGCTCTTGGATTGTCCGATAACCGGGCTAACCCAAGAACTAATTTTGAAGGGTTCTTTTGGAGTCGCCACCGATGTTTTTACCGGAAACATCAGAAAAGGAGTAAAAAGGCGTTGGTTTTCGAAAAACCAACTTTGGTCATTAGAACCAGAGTTGGGTAAGGGAGTTAGTTACGTGTAAGGGAAGTGTTAGTTCCCTTACGACGCCCCTTTCGGGTTCCCTATGACAGGCCAACTACTTTAAATAAATAAACTGGAGAAAATATGCTTTTACCCTTTATTTGCGGAATTTAAAATTACGACTACATGGCCCTAATATCTATTGCATAATTTAAAATAAAGCGGTAAAGTAGAGAGAGAGAGAGTATAGAAACCTCCGAGGCAAGCTTTCTATTAATTCTTTAAAAACTACGGTGCTTTTTGGCAGCCCTTCACTCTTTACAGCGCTGGAATCTCTCGAAAACGCTATAAAAACACTCTAGAAAGCTCTCAGAAACTCCGGAAATGCTTCGGAGGGATTCTAGAAAGAGAATTTGAGGAATTGTCTAGAGAGAGAATGGAAAAACTGTGTGAAATGAGGGGAATGACGCGACTATTTATAGGGATTCGCGCCTGTCAGGTTGAGACGGTCGTCTCGTCTAACAAGGTCGAGACGGCCGTCTCGCCATTTGAGACGGCCGTCTCGCCTTGCAGAAATGGCGAGATGGCCGTCTCGCCAAACAAGATGGTGGTCTCGCCATTTGCGCAAGGTGAGACAGCGGTCCCGAATCCGAGACGACGGTCTCGACCCTAAAAGGCGAAAAATCCTTATTTTTAAGCTGAAAATCCCTCCTATCCTAGTATGGGGCCTAATAGTCTCTCCTAGTGGCTTCTTAGGCTTCATCCATCTTCGAAAAGGAGGTCTTCTGGTCTTTATTATGAGGCCGGGCAAGATTAGGGGTCTACAGCTGCCCCCCCCTTTACCTGACTAGTCGGCTGTTAGCCTGTTGTGCCAAGAGGAACGACTGGAAGGTAAAGGAGTTGACCCTCTTGCCCGATTGTCCTTCAGATGCTCCGTCTTTGTGGCGGTTGATCTTTTGGGAAAAAGTGTGCTTCTAAGATGCTTCTTCTTGCGGTAGCTGATCCTTTCGGCTGATGAGTATGAACCCCCATCTGGTTTGACGAGTATGAACCCTCGCCTAGTAAGCCCCCTTTTGTAAGGCTTGATGAGTATACACCCCCATCTGGTGTTTGACAAGTATGAACCCTCGTTCGGTAAGCCCCCTTTTGTAAGGCCTGATGAGTATACACCCCCATCTGGTGTTATGCCTCCGGATGCTCCTTCTTGTGGTAGCCGATCCTTTGACTGTGGTGGCGGCTTACTGCTCTAGCTCATGCGCCTATGTTGAGATGTGTTCTCTCGTCTTTGTCTTTTCTGAGATTTGGTTGGCCGGTTTGTGCTGGGGATTTTGTGGTGTTCATCCAGCCTTGTTAGTTGCTGGGGATTCTTTGTTTTTGATCTTTTGATGGTGATCACCCGACTCTTGCTGGTTGGTCGGGTAGTCTTTGTTTGTTGTTCGACTCTTGCTTGATTGCCGAAGAAACCTTTGGTTAATGCAATTGATTTGTTTTAATCCTACCTTTTCTCGCGGTTTTATCTCTTTTTTCTCGCGATTTTGGATTTTGGCTTTTTTTAAGCATACGTCTTTTTACTATTAGCTTCTTTTGGTTACGCTGACTTTTTAGAAGGGATAGCAAGATGCATGAAATGAAAATTTTTTATTTATATAAAAAATTTATTACAGCAGCCCTATTCTATGAGCACTATTCCTAAGGAGGTGGGCTCTCGTCTGGAGACGATCCGTAGGAGGGAAATTGCCGGTACATATGTCTCCAGAATTCTGCTTGATCCCAGACTTCATCGCGGTATTCTTGCTGGAATGTTGCCCAATCTTGCCTCATTCCCTCCTGATATTGGTATACCGTCTCCAGCCTTGTGTCGAAGGCCTCTTGTCTTAGAGACATCTGCTCTTGCCTTACAGACATATGATCAAATTGTTGGCGTAGATCGTAGATGTTACGGTTTACGCCAGCAAAATCGTCTGTGTACTGCTGTTGTTGTTGTCGCTGCTGCTGCTGTTGTGGCTGTTGGAACTCGGGAGGTGTCGGGAGATCATGCATCGCCATGATTTCCTGGAGATCCAGAGCGAAATCCAGCGATGGGTGGAGGATCAGCTGGGTCCCTTGGCGCATCAGCATCCCCATGCTGACCAGGATCGACCCGTTGATGGACTCGGGTCATAGGCTAGAGGCCAGTTCTTCCCGGCCACTGCACCCCCATTTCTCTGCCAGAGGGGTGATGAGGGGGGCCATAAGGATGGCTCCCACTGGCCAGCTCCCGAAGTCCTTGAGGGCCTTCAGGAAGAAATAGCCAGGGTTGCATCGACGCTTCTGGCTCATGCAGTAAAGGACGAAGAGGTCGGGGAGTGTTACCTTTCCCTGACTCTACTTCCTTCCATGGATGGTCACCGCCAGCAGCTTGTGGCAAATGCGGAGGGCCGGGGGGAGTGCTGAGCCCTTCATCAAGGTGGGCAAAGTGGGTGCCCTGGTGAGCTCCTCCCACATCTCGCCGGCCATGAGGTTGGTGGGGCACGCGCAGATGGCCTCCTGGTACTCCTGGGTCAGCACATCCCCGGGCTGGACGAATCCGATGGCCACGTTGAATTCGTCCAGGGTGGTGGTCCGGTACATCCCACCCATAAAGTATGTCACCATTTTTGTTGGTGATAGGCCCGGAATCATGGCGGGAGTCTCAACGTAGGAGATGGAGGCAAGGAACTCCAGTACTGCCTGGGGGTACACATGGGTAGGAGGAGACTGTAGGAGGAAGCCCCACCCAATGCTGTCAATGTGGGCCCAGACGTCGTCCTCCCACCCAAATTCGGCTAGGATGCCGAAATCTAATGTGAGCATGGGGTGCCATGTGTACCCCCTGATATGCTCTAGGCGAGCCTGGTGTATCGGTGAAAGCTGCGTGGGGTCCTGTGGAGTGGGAGCTGAGGAGCTGCTAGGGTCGACAGAGCCCCTTCTCTTTCTAGACTGACTTCCACGGAATATTTTGACAAAGAAGTGCTTGGGAGTGAGAGATAAGAGAGTTGGAGTGCAGAGGAGTTGTGGAGAACCCCCGGACGTCCCCTCTATTTATAGGAAAAAATTCAAATTCGGGACCGCCGTCTGGGAGGTCGAGACGGCGGTCTCGATTTTGGGTAAGTCGAGACGGCCGTCTGGAACCTCGAGACGACGGTCTCGACTTTGGGCTTAAGCAAGACGACCATCTCGCCAAGTGGGACGACAGTCTCGTTTTTGGCCAAGTCGAGACGGCGGTCTCGTTGGTCGAGACGATGGTCCCGATTTTTTGGAGACCGAGACGGAGGTCTGGGAATTTCGGACGGCTGTCTCGATTAAAGAGTTTTTTTTTTGTTGAAAAATAGGACCTGGTTCAAAAACATTTTATGCATGCAATGTTTTCATGTTTGATGTCCTACAATGCCTATTTCAATTAGTTTTCAGAAGGACTTTACTTCTCCATTCTAGGGGTTTCAATCCTCTTGTTGACTATACGCCTCCATATTCCCAAATTAATTATTAGAATATTGTTGTGAGGGTCAAGAGAAAA
The DNA here is from genome assembly GCA_963425845.1 of Sphenostylis stenocarpa. NCBI lineage: Eukaryota > Viridiplantae > Streptophyta > Magnoliopsida > Fabales > Fabaceae > Sphenostylis > Sphenostylis stenocarpa. The sequence goes on along the minus strand of OY731401.1, from coordinate 20,935,269 downwards.
GAAGTAAAGAGGTAAATTCAATGGCTTGTGTTTTAGAAGGTTGATTTTTATTTAGAAAGAGGTTTTGTAAGAACGGTTAGCTAGGGTTAGGCTTAGGTGTTTAAGCTCTTTGTCTAAGCAAACGTTTTCCTCTTTTTGTATTTGCGCCTTAGTTTGATTTCCATTGCTCTTTATGGTTAGTTGATGTCCCTAGATCGCCCTTCGGGTTTTCGAACTAGGATATTGTGTTTTGGCCCTAACTTTTGTCTAGGTTCCTCCCTTTTTGTATTTTTAGGGAATCCTAGCGGACCTTATTTTGTAACCCTATTTTTTCCTAGGCTACCCTTTATTTTTGTTCGGGTGTCCTACCGGGTTGACCCTATCTTTTGCGTAGCCCCCTTAGTGGGTTTCCTACCGGGTATTTTGCCCTTTTCTTTTGGCTTCTATGGGCTTTTTTCTTTTTTGTGTTTTTTTGTGTATAATATTGGCGAAGCATGACTTTCTTTATGGCGAGGTGAAGTCTTATTTGGTGCTTCTAATCAACTAGCTTGACTGTAATAGCAATGGCTCATTTTGGTTATTTGGATGCGTTTTTTATTCTCCTTTTTCTTTTTCCGTTTACTTAGACAAGGTTATTGTAAGGTCTAGTCAGAAATAGCAAGAAGAGAAACAGATAGTAAGAAGTATTCTTTATTAATTAATAAGGGAATATGTGCCCTAAAATGCCCGGGGGTCGGGCTAGCCCCGGGGGATAATCTCTAACAATCACGGGGTTTACATCCCTTAAATGAAGAAAAAGATCTCCTAATGACTAGAGTAGCTCTTGATGCTTGCACCCCTCCACTTCGAAAAATTTGCTTGAGTGTGCGGAGGGGAGACTTCCCTTTTCCTCTTTCTGCTTGGCCCTTAGTAGGGTCATATCCTAGGCCGTACTTGGAAGGATTATCTTGGAATTCTGGGGGTTCCCTCATGCTTTAGGAATCTGCCCCCAATCCTTGGCCAGGATGGTAGCCATGCTTCATCATCATGTGGGCTACCTTTGTGTTTTTGGGAAGTCTTTCTATATTGGCAATTTCTAGCGCTTGAAAAGATGTTTCAAGGGCCTCTTCAGCCACATCCACATAAGGTTGGGTGGACGGTCCACTGATCAGGATATCATCTTCTGCTTGGACCATGACCAATTTGTCATTCACTATGAACTTAAATTTCTGGTGGAGCGTTGAAGGTACTGCCTTAGCGTCATGAATCCAAGGCCTGCCGAGGAGACAACTATATGCTGGAGTAATATCCATTACATGGAAATCGATGTTGAAGATAGTGGGTCCAACTTGGATTGGTAAATTAACTTCTCCCACTACTTCTCATTTTGATCCGTCGAAGGCTTGAACGATAGTGCTGCTTGGGTGCAGACGGGTTCCTTGGATAGTCAACTTGTCTAGTGTGCACTTGGGCATCACGTTCAAGGATGACCCGTTATCCACAAGAACTTTGGCGATGAGGTATTCCTTGCACTTGATGGAAATGTGCAAGGTCTTGTTATGGTTTGACCCCTCAAGGGGGAGTTCTTCCTCTGTGAAGGTGAGGTGATCGCTTGATATAATGTGACCGACGATCCTCTCAACCTTTTCTTAGGATATGGAGTGAGGTACGTGCGCCTCGCTCAAGACCTTCAGCAGGGCGTTTCTGTGTGGTTCCGAGCTCATCATTAGAGATAACAACGTTATCTTTGCAGGTGTATGATTGAGTTGGTCTATAATGGAATACTCGCTTTGCCTTATGAATTGGAGTAATTCCTCTGTCTCCTCCTTGGATTCCTTATTTTCTTTTTCTTCTCCGGTCCCTTTATTTTTTCCTTTATTTTTGGGGACATCTTCTTGTGAGTCCTTGGGGGAGTAGACTCTTCCACTTCTAGTCATGCCCCCGATGCCGGCTATATTTGTGACATCCTCTTTTATTGGTGAAGATTCCCCGTATCTCCATGGTACAACTTTATTTGACTCGTAGGGGAAAGGACGTGGCATAAATAGTCGCACTAGTGTCCTTGCCCCCTCTTCCTTATTTTTGAGGACCAACGATCGAGGCTTATTTTCCTCTTGCGGTGAGTCAACCGTTGGGGAAAGCTTGATTAGGAGTGGCTTTCTCTCCATTCTTCTGATTTGGAAGACGTGTCAGTTAATCCTTCCTTTTTATTATCTTATTTATTAAGAGTGAAGGAGGGGAAATTAAATATGCAGATGAATGATTATGCATGCAAGTAGACAATTGTTGAATAAAGAAAAAATTTCATTTATCCGTTGGAAGGTGTACATTCCCCTATTCCATACTACAAAGCAACTTTTGACAGAAACGGAAAAGCCTAAAGAAACCCATAGGTGGGTCTTGATCTCTATGTAATTCCCTTTTGGCTTCCCGGATGTGACGAGCAAGTGCTTCACTTTGCTTTTGGACCGCCTGGCTCATATCTTCGCTGTACTTTTGAGCCTCTTTGATCTTCGCCTCTTGATGGACGACCAAGGCTTGCAGGTCATCGAGTTTTGCAAGGGCTCGGTCTTTTTCTTGTAATACTTGGCCGTACTGAGCTAGCCCGTCTCTTTCTTTGCAGCGTAGCTCATCGAGACTTTTGTTGAGTCTCCGATTGGCCTCCCGCTCTTGGCGTATTTCTGACCGAGTCTTGGTGAGTTCTTGCAGCAACTCCTTGATCGTCTGAGCCTGTTTTGATGATTCGGCCTCAAGGCGTGCTGATTTGGCAGTTATTTCTTGAACTTGGCTATCCGAGCTGGTTCTGGCAGCTTTGGATGCTCGGATAGCTTGCTCATTAGAGTCAGCACACTAGTTCTTGAGGCGCTCTATTTCATGATCCTTTTTCTTGCATTGCCTTTGCAGACCATCAATGGTGAGGATAAATTCTTGCTCTCTCTCTTCAAGGGCCCTCATCTGGGCTCCCATGATTTCTATCCTCTGGGTCAAGGCATCGACTTGGGCTCGCAGCTCTTCACTATTGGCGCTTGTAACGAGTGAGGTGGATGGTTGAGACATCCCTCTTCTTTTTCTCCACACCTCATAGTAACCAGAGATTGCTACCCGAGCTTTTCCTAGCTCTCTGTCTCCCATAAAGACTGGTTTCTCCCATGGTTTTCTCACGGCTAATGAGTTGGCGATGGTGCATGGGTCTCCGAAGAAACACAGTCCTCCGAGTTCCCCTCGAGAAATGGTAGTTTGAGTCCTCATGAGCTGCCTCATAGCTACTCTAGGTGAGTAGGCTATGCAACCCCTGAGTCCTATCAAGGATACGTTCGGATAGTCTCCACATCGGATGAGGACTGGACCAGGTCGGAACCAAGGGCAGACCCAGGACAAGTTGTTGGCGTCCCATTGTTCCAACTCATCCTTCCACTCTGAAGTTAAGCGTCGTTGGAGAGGGATTTTGGAGAAGCTCTTCAGGGGGTCGGGGAATATCCCCATGTGACTAGAGGCGTAAAAATGTGTAATGCCCCACACAAAGAGCAGTGAAGAGCAGCAACGAAGTGTTTTTCCTTGCTTCTGGCGGCAGAATTCTACCGAGAGCAAGGTGTCGGCAAGAATTGCAGGCAAGGGACTCTTCGAGTTCACGTCCCAGGCGAAGAAGGCGTCCATGACGACTTGATCCACTGTGTCGAGGTGGAAGGGAAACAAGATCGTTCCGAACATGATTAAGGCCAGGGTTTTGTTAAAAGCGACCCATTCTGTCCTTTTAGCCAAATCGGACAGATGGTCTTCTAACATTGATACTTTCCAACCCTGGATGTTCCCTTTTCCTATCAGGGTAGTCTGCCGGAATGGTAGTTGAATGATGGCAGCGACTTGTGCTGCAGGAGTATATGCCCCGTGGCGGATATGGACCCCGACTGATTTGGGCCATTTTAGCATGATTTCGTACTCCTCTAGGGTGGGCACCATATCAAACTGTGGAAATTCGAAGCAGCACAGATTGGAGTTCCAGAAGTGAACTAATACCCTGACGAAAACTTGATCGACACAGATCTTTAGCAGGTCGAGAATCCGTCCATAGGATTTTTCAAAGTTGGAGCGGACCTCTAGTGGCATTACCAAACAAAGCCGTTCCAATTTCTCAGTATGGTATCGGGGAATGTCCACCTTCTTCAATTGTCTACTAGTCCCCTCCATTTTCTAAAACCAAAATGCATGTTTTATGAAAATGATGCTTATTGGATGAATGTGAGTGTTTATTTTCTATTTATCAATGTTTTGTATGATATTTACGTATTTTTGAAAAATAAACTACCTATATGAGTGTAATATTTTTGAACAAGGTCCTATTTATTGTTTTGGAATCGAATTCTTTATTTGATTTTTATTTTATTTTATAGCCTTTTATCTCTTTTGTCGGACTGCGTGGCTACTTAGCTTACAAAGAACCTGAAACCAGGCTAGCTAAAAGGCAGACTATTCGAGATAAAAAATGGCTTTATGCGAAAGGGTTATTTAGCATCCCCTATCTCTTCTGTCAGACTGCGTGGCTACTTAGCTTACAAAGAACCTGAAACCAGGCTAGCTAAAAGGCAGACTGTCCGAGATAGAGGCATTTATTGCAAAAAGATGTTTTTTGATTTTTCTGTTGTTTGGTTATGCTATGCAACAGACAAATGCAACAAACAGATGCACACACAATTCGATCATCCACGAACAGGCGAGAAGTTGTTTTAATCACGAGGTAGGGTTTTCCTGCAGAAAAGTGCATTGGCGAAGGTAGGTTCTAACTGTTCTCACCAAGGCTAAGGCCCCCAAGGTGCCCCCATTATAGGGTCCCCACTCTCCAGCCTTCCGACCATGCTTAGCATTAAGGCCATAGTTAGTCTTTGTGCCAAAAGAGGAAGGTTATCACCTTGAGTGGTGGTTTCCGATCACACTGGTGGGCACAAGGCCATCACTACAGCGAACCGTACCTGCTACCCACTCCCTATGGATTTCTCACTTGCCCCCGGGTATAGAGGGAACTGTAGTGTGCAAGGGTTTGTGTACAGTTTGTATTTCAAACAATTGCGTAAGTATAAACAAATAACAGTTATTAAAGGCAAGCATTAAAACATGTTATAATACAAGGTAGGGTAAAAGCGTAATTTTCTTGGTTTATTTACTTTAAGCTGACCCATCACTAAATGGGATCAACTCTCTAGGCTTCCCTAATGGAGTCGCCATCTGTCGCCGCCATCAAAACGAGGCGGTCGGAGCGACGCGATGGTTCTGACTTTCCAATTTTCGTGTTTTTATTGGTGTGGTTACAACGTCTTTAGGTTGTCCGATAACCGGGCTGAACCTAGGGGCGAGGTTTTCGAAAAGGCGCTCTTGGATTGTCCGATAACTGGGCTAACCCAAGAACTAATTTTGAAGGGTTCTTTTGGAGTCGCCACCGATGTTTTTACTAGAAACATCGGAAAAGGAGTAAAAAGGCGTTGGTTTTCGAAAAACCAACTTTGGTCATTAGAACTAGAGTTGGGTAAGGGAGTTAGTTACGTGTAAGGGAAGTGTTAGTTCCCTTACGACGCCCCTTTCAGGTTCCCTATGACAGACCAACTACTTTAAATAAATAAACCGAAGAAAATATGTTTTTACCCTTTATTTGTGGAATTTAAAATTACGACTACATGACCCTAATATCTATTGCATAATTTAAAATAAAGTGGTAAAGTAGAGAGAGAGAGAGAGTATAGAAACCTCTGAGGCAACCTTTCTATTAATTCTTTAAAAACTAGGGTGTTTTTTGGCAGCCCTTCACTCTTTACAGCGCCGGAATCTCTCGAAAACGCTATAAAAACACCCTAGAAAGCTCTCAGAAACTCCGAAAATGCTTCGGAGGGATTCTAGAAAGAGAATTTGAGGAATTGTCTAGAGAGAGAATGGAAGAACTGTGTGAAATGAGGGGAGTGGCGCGACTATTTATAGGGATTCGTGCCTGTTAGGTTGAGACGGCCGTCTCGCCATTCGCGAGTGACGAGACGGTCGTCTCGCCAAACGAGACAGCGGTCTCGCCATTTGCACAAGGCGAGACGGCGGTCCCGAATCCGAGACGGCGGTCTCGACCCTAAAAGGCGAAAATCCTTATTTTTAAGCCGAAAAATCCTCCTATCCTAGTATGGGGCCTAATAGTCTCTCCTAGTGGCTTCTTAGGCTTCATCCATCTTCGAAAAGGAGGTCTTCTGGTCTTTATTATGAGGCCGGGCAAGATTAGGGGTCTACACTGCACATTCATCTCATCCTCGTTCGAATTCTGTAGAAGGATGGATCTCTGATGCTGAAGGTAGACAGGAATTTCTGACTTATTGGAAGGAACGAGGTATTAACTCTCCCAAATTCCTTATTGGGGATCAATTCATTAATAGGGGATTCAATTTTCCTAATCTCCTTGAAATTCAAAGAGTTCTCCCTTTTATCCAAATGCAAGGTACGTATTATTCTGACTTAGTTAGGGTATTTTACTCTCGCTTTAAATTCAGAGATCAAGTAGCTACCTCTCATGTTAAGGGAGTATCCATTATTCTTGATTTTGACAGGATCATGGCTTACCGTTCCTTTCTTCATAACCCTTCTATGGAGATTGGGCGTCTCCTTCTAGCTGGACCATTGAAGAAGGAGGAACGCATGATTTTGCATTTACTTGTTTGGATCCTATGTCCCCGGGCTACGAATCATGTTCAATGTTCTTCAATTGATCTTCGCATTATTCATGCAATAATGAATAATGAGCCTCTAGATTGGGGCATCCTTGTCACCATGACTATGTTAAAAGCCAAACGTCATCCCACCTTCAAAATTCCATATGCCTTCCTTATCGCTCGCATTCTTGAAAACAAAGGAGTAAATGTCGAAGGTGAACAAACAGTTCGAATGTCAAACCTGAACCGCATGCTGGACAACACATTAACCCAACTCCAAATGGTGCATGTCAACAATATTTATGTTCACAAGGATGATGTTCCAAACGAAGATGAAGATGATGAAGATTTTGATGAAGATATGCCCCCTGCTGCTGAGTTTCCCTCTGATAAGATCCAAAGTGCTGGAACTTCCTCTGCTCATCCTGAAACCCGTCAATCTATGGAAGCCATGTTATCTGATATGAACCAGAGGATGCATGCATTCTTCACTCTTTTTGGAGTACGACATGAGGAAATAATTTGTCGTATCTCTGATGTAGATGATAAAGTGTGTCATTTAGAAAATAAATTTGATGCACACTTTCATAGTGATAGTGAAGAATTTTAAAGTTTGTTTTTATTTCTTCTTGTGTTGTAATGTATTTTCACTTCTGAAATAAAATTTCGTATTCTTTTATTGCTTTAATTGAGGGGGAGTTATCTCCAAGTTATGCATATGTTGAGGGGGAGCTCTTAATTTTTTATTATAATCAAAATAGGGGGAGAAATATTTAAAGCCTCTTAAGATTGAATTTAAATATTATCTGGTATGTTTAATGTGTTTGTTAGTATGACAGATAAAATAGGTTATTACAAGGCTTTAAAAGAAAATTTTGATCATCATAAAAAAGGAGGAGATTGTTGAACATACAAGGACTTGATGTTGAACTTACATGGACATGAAGCTTGTTAATTTTGATGATGATTCAAGAACAAAGAACTTAGAGAGTTGAAGACTTGTATTGTTGTGTAATAACTCTGTTTTGATGAGTTTGAGTCTATAATATTAGAGTCTAAGATAGCTGGTACATAATCTACTCTTTAGAAGCTTCAAAAGCTCATATTTATCAAAAAGGCTCGGGTTTAATCGATTAAATCACTAGATAATCGATTATTACAGTGAGAAAAACCATTTTCTGTATCTGTTCACTGTAATAATCGATTAACACACCTATTAATCGATTAACAGGCCTTTTAATCAATTAACAGGGCAAATAATCGATTAAACCAGTTCGTTTTGGGGTTCTGTTGATTTTTGCTCTGTAATAATCGATTAACACTTGATTTAATCTATTATTTCAGTCAGATTTGGATTTTGAACTTCAAATTAAACCTATTTTCGAAAACCCTAATCCCAATACTCCAAGTTCCGAAAATCCCCAATTCCCAAACCCTAATTCATCTACTTAAGGTTCTCTAAGGCTCTCAGAAAATTGAACAACCTTTTTCAAACAAAAGTTAAGAGCTGTGATTGCCAGAGAACTGTTTGTTAGAGGAAAAAGGGGCTTTTGGAACCTGGTGTGGGCTAGAAGCGATAAGAATCACTAAGTGGAGTTCTTAGTGGATTGTGTGTTGTGCCGTCTCTAGGGAAAGTTGTTCTTCATCTCTTGTGGGTTTCAAGAGAGGTGTTTTCTTTACTTTATCTTTTCAATTGTTATCTATTTGTAACAACTTTGATTATAGTGACAGCATTAATCCTCTATTTGAGTGATTAGCAACTAGACGTAGGGTCTTTTGATCCGAACCAGTATAAATTCTCTGTGTAAGACTCTATCCTTATCTTATTTACATTCACACAATATTTTAATCGATAAAATTTGGGGAATATTTTTAAAACCTAATTTTTGTTAAGAAACCAATTCACCCCCCTTTTGGTTTTTGTCCGTTCACGCGAACATTCCGTCCGCTGTGCGATTCTAACAATTATTTAAAGCATCTTATGCTTAATAATTTTAATATTATCTGGTATGTTTAATGTTTTTGTTAGCTATGACAGATAAAACAAGTTATTACAAAGGGCTTTAAAGAAAATTTTGATCATCATAAAAAAGGGGGACATTTTTAAATATACAAGGATATGAAGCTTGAAGATTTTGATGATGATTTAGGAATAAAGGACTTAGAGATTTGAAGACTTGTAATCTTATGAAATAACTTTGTTTTATGTTTTTGAGTCTGTAAAATTAGAGTTCAAGATAGTCAGCACATAGTCCATCCTCTAAAACCTCTAAAAAGCTCATTTATATCAAAAATACACTGTGATAATCAATTATCACTCAGGATAATTGATTATCACAAAATGAAAATTGTTTTTATGAAAAGCTTACTGTGATAATCGATTATCACTCAGGATAATCGATTATCACAGGCAAATAATCGATTATTTAGCCAGATAATCGATTATCCTGGTCCTGTTTTGCTCCTCTGCAAAAATGGCTTTGGAATTATCGATTATCACTCAAGATAATCGATTATTTACGTCTGTTATGAGTTTTGAAATTCAAATCTGGACCAATTTACGAAAATCCTATTCCCAATTCTTTTGTTTTCAAAAATCACCATTTCCCAGACCCTATTCTCTCTACTTAAGGTTCTCTAAGACTCTCTGCAAATTAATAAACCTTTTTCATACAAAAGTTAAGAGTTGTGACTGCTAGAACTTTCTTTAGGGAAGAAAAAGGGGCTTTTGAAAACCTAGTGTGGGCTATAAGCGATATGAATCACTGAGTGGATTTCTTGGTGGATTGTGTGTTGTGCCGTCTCTAGGAAAAGCTATTGTTCATCCTTTGTGGATTCAAAGGAGGTGTTCATCTCTTGTGTGACTCAAGAGAGGTGTTTTCTATTCCTTATCTTTTCAATTTGTAATCTGTTTGTAAAATGTGATTATAGTGACAACGTTAATCCTCTTTTTGAGTGATTAGCAACTGGACGTAGGGTCTTTTGATCCGAACTAGTATAAATCAACTGTGTAATATTCTTTCCCATATCTATTTACTAAACAAAGCATTTTAATCAGTGAAATTTGGGAAAAATTTTAAAACCCTAATTTTTGTTTAAGAAACAAATTCACCCCCCTCTTGGTTTTTGTCCGTAAACGCAAACATTTCGCTGCGTGATTCTAACAAATACTTTTGTAGGAGGACCCTTTTTTTTGTTAACATCATCACAATCATCATTTTTCACTTTATAGCGTGAAACTCCACACCTTGGACAATTATGTAATGCTTCAAACTCTTCTCTATATAATTTTCAATCATTAAGACAATTATGTATTTTTTTATACTCCAAACCCATTGCACACAAGATTATATTGGCTTCATAGTGATCGATGGGTAGTGCATTACCTTTTGGTAATATTTTATTCAACAATTCAAGTAATTCAGTAAAACTTTTATTAGTCCACCCATTTTTTGTCTTAATATTTATCAATCATAATACTGCTGATAAACGTGTGAAATGTGTACAATCTAGATATAAAGGCATCTCTGAATCAGTTTTCATGGTTTCATACACATACTGAAAAGATTTTTGTCTGACCTCATGAATCATATCCTCTAGTTGGTCATTGACATTCATATCAAAATATTAACATTTGAACATGCTTGGAATGTTTAGTAATTCACCCTACCAAGTCCAGGTTGTATAACTTTGTAAGCAACCATCACAAAGAATATGCTCTCGTATCAATTCAACTTGTAGTCGTCTCCCATTTAAACAATCAACACATAGACAAAAAATTCTTCCATTATTATCTATAACTTGAGATCATTCAACAAACTTTATAAATTTTTCAACGTCATTCTCATACTCCTCACTTAATTTACTAAATTTATCCAAGCTCTATCCATAATTACATAATGACATTCATAATAACTTATTTTATGCATAATGACATTTGTAATAATAGTAAATTAAATCCCTAATTTTATTTTTAATTCCTAATTCTAAAATTAAATCCCTAATTGTATTAAATATCTACTTCTAAATTAAATCCCTAATCCCTAATTTTAAATTAAATCCCTAATCCCTAATTTTAAATTAAATTTCTAATTTTAAATTAAATCCCTGAATCAAAATTAAATCCTTAATATCAAATTTTACACTAATTCTAAAATTTCAACTTAATAAACAATTATCACATTGCCAAATCACAACTTAAATAGAGATAAAAATGGTGTGTACAGTACCTTAAACTCGGTGGTGAGTAACATGGTGGTGGCAAACATTATGGGTGGCACGGTGGATGATGACAAACGGGGTGGGTGTAGCACGGTGGTGATGCAATTTCGTGGCATGGTGGTGGCAATGCAAATGGTGGTGTCAAAGGATGGTGGGTGCCTAAACTACAGTAAATGCAGTAACAACAACAGTGGTGACACGGTGCAATGAGGGCAACAATGAACAGTGGTGGCATGGTGCAACAAGGGTAGCAGCACGTGGTGAGATTAAGTGCAACAAGGGTAGTAGCATTCATGGGAATGGAGTGAGTGATGAAAGGGGGTGACAAATTTTTAAGAAGGGATATTGCATCGTTAAACCGATGTAGTATCTCTTTTCATATTTTCAAAAATGTCACTACTCCTTATATTACATGGATTTTAGTACAATGTTGGCAAAAGCTAAAGAAAAGTTGAGAAAGACCTTCAAGACATAGTTGACCATCTCAAATAGAAGATGATCCCCCCATCTAGTCTAAGTAGTTACTCATCCTTACACTCCCGGGACATAGGAGGTAGAAAGAAATCAATGGGTTAGACACATAACATTTCCACGCACTATGCAGAAAAGTTTAACTATTAATAGGTATGACGACAACACTATAACCTGGATGAGCATATCAACATTTACGTCACTTAAGTTAGGTTGTACCTAATGGAGGATGTTATTTTTTGTAAGGTGTTCCCTACATCCCTTAAAAGGGCCATGTTGAGTTGGTTTACAGGATTGTCATCATTGCACACCAATGATTGTTTTGACACATTAGTAGCTAAATTTGTAACTCAATTTGCAACTAGTCAACCCATCATTTCACTTATCTTACTTTAGTTAATATTGAGCTTTCATGGAAAAGTTTGAAAGGTAGCACTCAACATCCAGAATATAAACTTAGAGGTGGCGTTGCATCACATGGCAACAACTCTTTGACTTGGGTCATTTTCAAACAACTTATGTAAAATGCCGACAGCTAATCTTGGCAAGTTAAGACAAAGGGCAGCAAAATTCATGCAACTATAAGAGTAAAAAGATTTATGCAATCAAGTATGGGAAGAAAAAAAAACTAGAAAGGAGGGAGGGGGAGAAGGAGAAAGGGAAGAGGGTTTTACCCCTAATTAAACCATGAGATGCATGTGGACCACAATACATCGATTACATTCCTCTGAATGCAAGTAAAGTGAGAATATTAGAATAAGCCTTGATACTCAATCTCATCTCAATGCTCCATAATAAGGTTTCCAACCGCCCCCCCCCCCTTTCTTAAACACTTATCACAATTAGCACTACAATTATCATTGTAACTACAAACATGCAATAAATACATGTATAACCCTAAAAGATAAGATAAAAAAGTTAGTGCAAGTTGAAAACATCAGTAAATTTGTAACAAGGAATGATAAACAAGAAAGGAGAACTTACCCTTCACGATGGGAAGAACCACAAGATTATTGGCATGATAATTCCTTTTAGGAAGACAAAGGTACCAGAGACCAACTTAATTGAGAATAACCGCTCAAAGGACCATTGTAGGAGGCACTAGTGCAGAATATGGCTTTTACGTCACCCAATTGTCGTCGCATGCACGTATATTCGACGTAAATAAAACGCGGTGGCAATTTTGTAAATACGGGACAAAAAATTTACGTCGCACACCCCAATATGAGACGTAAAAAGTCATCTTTTACGTCGCACCTGGGAGGCGCGACGTAAAAGATGGCCTTTTACGTCGCGTACAGGGGGGCGCGACGTAAAAAGCTAAGGCTTTTTACGTCGCGTCCCCCTGTACGCGACGTAATAGGCCATCTTTTACGTCGCGCCTCCCAGGTGCGACGTAAAAGATGACTTTTTACGTCGCTTACTACACTGCGCGACGTAAAAAGTCTATTTTATTTCCCTCCCAGCCCACTTCCTCGTCTCGTGCAACCAGGGTTTTTTAGAACGACGACGAGAACGACGACAACAGCTACCTCTGCACACCATTTGCGAGCAGTTTTACAGTGAAAAACATCTACATTGTCGTGTCATTTGACGAACTTCATCTTTCTCCCCGATTGGATTCGAGTTTGAAATCAGTTTTCGTCTACACTCGAGGTTAGTGTTCATTGTCATTGCTATATGTTTACATTGAATCCGTGATTGTTTTTGGGGATCTCAATCACGTTATAGTATGAATGTCTCCACTCGGATTGTTATTGGAATGCAGTTATTTGTTTATTTGTTTGAGTGCATTCGGTTTACACACTCCATTGTTGTTGGAACGTGCTTTGTTGTTTGTATATTAATTTTTTTTTACATATAATTTTTAAATCTTTAGGAGTGACGAAACTTTATAACATAATATGAATCGAAGTTGGATGAATGCACGTCGTATTAGTGAAGAGTACGAAAAGGGAGTTGAGGAATTTCTGAAATTTGCTAGTGAAAATGGAAAAGCTATGAAAGGGACATATTATTGTCCATGTGTTCGTTGTTTGAATCAAATTCGTCATAAACTTGAGGATATACGTGATCACTTGTTTGTTTATGGTATTATTAAGAGTTATACAATATGGACATGGCATGGAGAAATATTAGACATCCCAACTGTGTCAACTACGGACAATTTTGATGAAGGGATGGATGATAATCTAGAGGATATGATACGTGATATTGGTGAAGAACATTTTATGAAAGCACATCTATATGATTCTTTGAAATCTGATTTTGCGCAACAATTGTACATAGGATGTAGTTTTACAAGATTATCAAGCAACTTTAAAATTGTTTACTTTAAAAGCAAGAAATGGATGGACTGATAAAAGTTTCACCGAATTATTGGAGTTGTTGAAGGAGATGCTTCCTGAAGATAATACATTACCTATTCGTAACTATGAGGCAAAGAAGATATTATGTCCAATGGGTTTAGAGTACAAGAAAATACATGCATGTCCTAATGATTGTATATTGTACAGTAAATGATTTTGCTAAATTAAAGATGTGTCCGACATGTGGTTTGTCGAGGTTCAAAACCAAAGTTGAGGAAAGTAGTGGTGAGGAAGAACTAGATGGTCCCCCTGCTAAGGTGTTATGGTATTTGCCAATTATACCTAGGTTTAAAAGATTATTTGCCATAAAAGAAGATGCAAGAAACTTGACATGGCATGCAAATGGTAGAAAATGTGACAATCTTCTTCGACATCCAGCTGATTCTCCACAATGGAAAAGGATTGATGAAACCTTTCCAGAATTTGGTGCAGAGCCAAGAAACTTGAGAATTGGATTAGCTACAGATGGGATGAATCCTTATGGAAATTTAAGTAGTAAACATAGTTCATGGCCGGTTATGTTGATCATTTACAATTTGCCTCCTTGGTTATGCATGAAGAGAAAATATATGATGTTATCTATGATGATTTCAGGACCTCGACAACCAGGAAATGACATAGATGTATATCTTAGTCCTTTAATTGATGATTTGAAGATGTTGTGGGAAACAGGAGTGGATGTATTTGATTCATATCACGAAGTGAATTTCAGGTTGCGTGCAATGTTATTTTGTACTATAAATGATTTTCCAAGCATATGGTAATTTGAGCGGTTATAGTGTGAAAGGTCATTTAGCGTGTCCTATATGTCAAGAAGACACAAGTTATATCCAATTGAAACATGGACAAAAAACTGCGTACAATAGGCATAGAAAGTTTCTAGTTGCTAACCATCCATATCGTAAAATGAAGAAAGCATTTAATGGATGTCGGGAGAATGCAGTTGCATCGAGTACCACGCAATGGTGAACAAGTATATGAGCAAGTGAAAAATATTAATATTGTGTTTGGAAAGACCCAAAAGAAATCCAATGAGAAAAACATTTGGAAGAAACGATCTGTATTCTTCAATCTTCCTTATTGGTGTAAGTTGGAAGTTAGACACTCGTATAGATGTGATGCATGTTGAAAAAAATGTTTGTGATAGTGTAATTGGGACATTGCTTAACATAAAAGGAAAGACAAAAGATGGAATAAAAGCAAGACAAGATTTGGCGGACATGGGTATACGTTCTGAATTACATCCACAATCAATTGGAAAACGCACTTACTTACCTCCAAGCTTGTCATACTCTATCAAAGAAAGAAAAGAGAAGCTTTTGTGAGTGTTTACGTGAGGTCAAAGTGCCACAAGGATACTCCTCAAATGTTAAGAGTCTTGTGTCTATGCAAGAGTTGAAATTAGTTGGTTTAAAGTCTCATGATTGTCATGTGTTGATGCAACAACTTTTACCAGTGGCTATTCGAAACATCTTACCAACTTCTGTTAGAATTGCTATTACTCGGTTATGTTTGTTTTTCAACGCCATTTGTAAAAAGGTAATTGATCCAAAAAAGTTAGATGAATTAGAAAATGAAGCAATTGTAATAGTGTGCCAGTTAGAAATGTATTTTCCCCCTTCATTTTTTGATATCATGGTGCATTTGATAGTCCATTTGGTAAGGGAAATTCGATTATGTGGTCCAATTTTTCTTAGATGGATGTATCCTGTTGAGAGATACATGAAGATCTTAAAAGGATATGTGAAGAATCAAGTACAGGCCGTAAGCTTCTATTGTGGAAAGGTACATTGCAGAAGAAGCCATTGAGTTTTGTCAAGGATATATGTCAAAATCGGAACCAATAGGTATTCCTAAGATGAGACATGATGGAAGATGTGAAGGTAAGGGTACTCGAAATTTGAAGATTAAAAATGTTAGTCTGGAAAGAAGTTGACCAAGCACATTTATACATATTGAACAACACTCGATGAAGTAATCCCTTACATATCACAACACATAACTGAAATAAAGGCAACACATCCACGAATGAATGAAAAATGGGTATTGAATGAACATAACAAAAGTTTCCTTTCTTGGTTTAAAAAAAGGGTATATGTTGAGATTAATGCTTCAGAAACACTTTTGAGACTTGCTCGTGGGCCTAATAGTGATGTCATTACATTTGGTGGGTATGACATTAATAACTATTGTTTCTACTCAAAAATAGAAGATGATAAAGGTAGAGTACAAAATAGTGGGGTCACAATTCAAGCTGAATCTATGCATTTTTCTAGTTCTAAAGACAAAAATCCTATCACAGCTTCTATGAGTTATTTTGGGGTCATACAAGAGATATGGGAAATTGATTATGTTACTTTTAGGGTGCCTGTCTTCAAGTGTAAATGGGTTGAAGGGAATACGGGTGTGCGAACAGATGACCTAGGATTTACTTTGGTTGATTTGAGTAAAGTTGGGTATAAGGATGAACCTTTTATTTTGGCATATCAAGCGAGACAAATATTTTATGTCAAGGATCCATGTAATGAGAGATGGTCAATTGTCCTAGAAGGAAGAAGCATGCACGGAATTCATGAAGATGAGTCTCTAGATATACATGAAACACCTTCATTTTCAAGTAGACCATTTGATGACATAGTTGACAATGAAGTTGATGACATACATGCAATTCGAAGTGATCATGATGAAGGGATATGGGAAAACATACCAACATAATAGGTGTTTATCTTCACATTTTCTAGTTCTTTTTATTCAAACTTATAAAGTATGTTGACTTCATATTGTTTTGTTTTTCAGGATATGTCGGATTCCACAGCTGGTACTGGAAGTGGTAGTGGCAGTGGCAGGAGCGGAAGTGGTGATAAAGGTAGATCTGTCACTCGGTTAAAGGGGTTGACAGCAAGGAGGGTAGCTAGAGAGAAAACTCAAGTTGAAGTTGATCCACGTTCTGGTAAGGCATCTGGCCCAAATGCTGCTAAGTTTAAGAGCTATTTGGGACTACTAGCTCGACACCATGTTCCGATTACTACTCCATCTTGGGATGATGTTGAGGAAACCGAGAAGAACCTCATGTGGCAGGATGTTCAGGTATTCCTATATTTGTTGAATACTTTATATATCATTATTAATTGAATTTAACATTTATTGGTCATTTCACAGCAAAATTTTGATGTTCCTAACACTGAGGTGATGAGGAAGAAGATTTTATCCTCCATTGCCATTAGATGGAGGGACTTTAAGACTTTCTTGACACGGGAGTATGTATTTGGAAAGTTTCGAGATGAATCTCCCTGTCTAAAGTATCAAATTAGTGAGGAGGATTGGTTACAGTTTTGTGCCAGCCGAATGGACCCCTCTTGGCAGGATAAAAGACAAGCTGCCCAACAACGTCAGAGGTTGAATGATGCACCTCATGTATTGTCACGAGGAGGGTATGCATTATTGGAGCAACGTCTCATGAAATCCAGAGAAGAGTCAGCAGGAGTTGATTCTACTGACCTTGCATCTCCACCCCCTCGCTATCAGATGTGGAAGGCAGCCCGGACAAAATCTGATGGACAAATGACTTCTGAGTCTGCACGAATCATTGCTCAGAAAATCGTAAGTTATAATGTCAATTTGAATTGATTTTAATTTGAAAGTTAGTGTATGACTTAATTATTGTTAATGTGTTGTAGGATGATTTAGTTGAGCAGACCAGCCAAGGATCATTTATTCCTCATGGTCGACAAGATATATTGGCAGCAGCCATAGGAAAACCAGATTACTCAGGACGTGTGCGTGGTGCTGGTGGAACCTGGGGCCTTCGTGATTACTTTGGTCCAACATCACGAAGGACCACTGCTGACTCTTGCAGCCAGGAGGCCTTGCATAAAATGGAGATGCAGTTTGAAGAAAAGTTAAATCAAATAAGGCAATCCTTGCAGCAAGAGTTTGATGAGAAAATTGAATCTCTCGCCCGCTCTCAGCAACAGACTCAAGGAACACCTCAAACAATTGAACATGATATTGTTCGAGTCAGCACTAAAGGGAGTTGTGCTTGCTACTCACTGTTGATCCTTCAGGAGAATATACTCAGACTGATGCATCACACCAGTGTGAGTTATATGTTGAAGATGACCCCCCGCGTCTAGTGGCTGTTGGTCGAGTTTTTGAGGGTGGCTTAACCATCCATGGTGTCCCTCTACAGCCAGACTGGACACGAGTAGTAGTTGATGAAGTTAATGATGCTAATGCTCCAGTGCCTTTTCCTAATGAAGAGATTCAATTAGTGGGGCAGGCAAGCGGGACATTCTTGGCTTGGCCAAGACGTTTGGTTATGCCACTATCGACACAGACCAAGGTAATATATATATATATATATATACATATTGTCTATTTACTTCTTTTCTAGTATTATAATTATATAAATGTTTAATTAATTGTTATCATTTGTTTAGGAGGACTTGCGTCGTGCTAAGCATAAAAAGCAACCTATTATTGATGAGGATCTGACAGAATGTGATGATGATCCCATCTCTATGTTGTTAAGCCGTATTACCACGGTTGAGGAAGAGACCGTGGTCGAGATACAATGGGATGTTAGAGTGTTTGGAATTGACAATTCCAAGTGTTCCATTGTACATTTCCTTGCCCGATGCTTTAGAAATTGTTGGGGAAATTGCATGTTAAACATTTCCATCATACAATTGTGGGCAATGTAAGTCATTTTCATTTATGTTTCTAAGATTATAATAATTATATTCAACTTATAATTAATTGTTTTAGGTACCTTGACAATTTGAGTGTGGAACAAGAAAAATCCGAAGTATACGGATTTATTGAGCCTCAATCCATCCAAAAATCTGGAAATACAAAGGTTGGAATCCAACAATATATGCAAACATGGATGAGTGACTCAAGAAGACATATATATTTGGCTCCATACATTGAAGGGTTAGTATTTTAATTTGTATTTTAATTTATATTTTTGTAACTAATTTTTATGTCATACAATGTAGGTCCCATTGGCAGTTAATTGTAATCATACCCGGGATTACACTCGTGGTATGGTTTTGTTCATTACATCGGAAACCGAGTCAAGAAATGAAAAGCTTATTACAAGGGTAACTTTATCTTTTATTCATTAATTATGTTTTTAAATTGTGAATACATATTGAATAATATATGACTTTTTTTCACTTAGAATCGTGATCTGGAACTAATGTTCTAAGTGGAAAACCTAGAACAAAGACATTGCAGTTCATTTATCCTAAGGTTAGAAACTTATTTATATAAGTGAATACCATAATTATTGTTTATATTTCAATTTTGAAAATAATATTATGTTTTTTTCATCATTTCAAGTGTAATAAGCAAGCTGACTCGTTTGAATGTGGTTACTATGTAATGTATTGGATGAGAGCCATAGTTTGTGCGGGTTTAATTGATTCTTGGACGGAGGTAATTACTTTTAACATTAGTTAAGTTTATTTAACTTTATTCATGTTGCATGCTTACAAGAGTCAAATTCATGTTTCAGGTATTTCAAGATCCATCTCCATTACCAGAATCTGAGATTACGTAAATTAGAGAACAATGGGCAAAATTTTTTGTTCTACAATTCTAGTACATTATTTTTTATGTTCTTGTTCATATTATATTGTGTGTATTATGTAGTTTAGTTTAGTTTGTATAGGTAGCTTAGTTTGTATAGGTAGCTTAGTTTGTATAGGTAGCTTAGTTTGTATAGGTAGCTTAGTTTGTAATAGATTTTTTAGTTTGTATGTTTGTATTATTTTGTTTTATTATGTAGTTTGAATTATATAATATTATATTTTTAATTTACTAGCAAAAGAAAACTGCTCTGACTCGTCTGGTTGTAATTTTTGCAGGTTTTAGTTGTAAAACGAGTAAATAAACCCAATTTTAAAAAAAAACAGTAAATTTACGTCGCATATTGGTATATACTGACGTAAATTTACGTCGCATATACCAATATGCGACGTAAATTTACGTCGCATATACCAATATGCGACGTAAATTTATCGCCGCATATGGAATATGCGACGTAAATTTACGTCGCATATTGGTATATGCGACGTAAATTTACGTCAGTATATATCGTATGCGACGTAAATTTACGTCGCATATGGTATATGCGACGTAAATTTACGTCAGATATATCTGTATGCGACGTAAATTTACGTCGTATATACTGTATGCGACGTAAATTTACGTCGTATATACTGTATGCAACGTAAATTTTCTGTTTTTTTTTTTTAAATTGAAAAGGTTTTTACGTCTGTTTATTGTATATGCCACGCAAAATTACGTCGTATCTTCATAACTGACGTAAATCTACGTCGGGTAAAAGGGTCCGACGTAAATTTACGTCTCCCGCTTTTACGTCGGACTTAAATACGACGTAAAAAGCCCTAAATACCTGACGTAAAAGCCCCTTTTTGCACTAGTGAGGGTTTATCGAGGGGACCTTGTTTTCAACTAGGAAGAGACATCTCCGACCCATTCAACACGTTAATGTCGTAAGCAGTGGCCCAATGTGGATGATGCCACCCATCACCTTCATGGACACCGACTACAAGGCCATAAATCTACAACAAGACAACCCTATATTGATAACAATGAAGGTCGCCAACTTCACTATGATGAAAACATTAGTCAACTAAGATTTGCTGACAACTTTATTGGAAGACATTCAAACAATTGGAACTCTTGGAAGAAGCCATAAAAACTCGTGACAACCAAATCATAGGATTCCCTAGAGAAAAGGTGAATACTCGAGGATACATTAACTTGTATACAAAGTTTTGGAGAGGGGAGCACCAACTACTGTACGATCAAGATACAATAACTACTTGTTAACACCAATACACCCTATAATGTACTACTACAAAGGCCTTCCCTCAACAAATTAGAGGCAATCATGTCAACACCACACTTGCCCATTGTAGACCCCATATCTTGCTCAGCCTCAAAATAAAGAGCAGAGGACTTCTGTTCGAATATGGGCAAGGCCTAAAAGGTCCCTAACATTGATCAATATGCCCCATATTAGAATAGGAAGGACTTTGTACAAGAAAAATAAGAAATTCCACCTAAAGGGCTGAGACCGTCGTCTCGTTTGGCGAGATCGTCGTCTCATTTGGCGAGCCCCCGTCTCGCCACTCGCCAATGGCGAGATCTCCATGTCATTTGGCGAGACCGCTGTCTCGCCACTCGCCAATGGCGAGACCTCCCTCCCGTTTGATGAGACGGCGGTCCCGACCTGACAGGTGCGAATTCCTATAAAAGGGTGGGACTTTCTCACTCTTTTCAGAGTATTCTACCACTTTCCGTTCTGCACTTCTTTCGAATTACTCTCCTAGGACCCCTCTGAAGCATTTCCAAAGTTTCTTAGTGTTCTTAGAAAGTGTTCTGTAGTGTTGCGAGGAAGAGCGATCAACATTGTAGAGCGTGGGGATTGTCAAAAAGCACCATCTTTCAAAGAACTTACTATAAAAGCTTGCTTCGAAGATTCCTATATATTCTCTTCTCTACTTTACTGCTTTTTAGATAATATTGTTGTGCATTAATCATTTAGGGCCATGTAGTCAATATTTTAATTTCGGCAATGAATAAATAAGGGTAAAAACGCAATTTAGAGTTATTATTTCTTTATAAAAATTGTCCATCATAGGGAACCCGAAAAGGGCATTGTACGAAAGCTAATACCTTCCCTACACGTAACTAACTCCCTTACCTAATTTTGGTTGTAATGGCCAAAGTTGGTTTTTCTAAACCAATGCCTTCTTTTTTCCTTTTCCAATTTTTTCGGTAAAAACATTGGTGGCGACTCATTGAACCTTTCGAAAACCTCACCTTTAGGTCTAGCCCGATTATCGAACAACCTAAAGGCGTTGAACTATTTCTTTAAAAAATGTGAGTCTAATGAAACCATCTCATCGCTCCGATCGCCTCTTTTGACGGCAGCGACAGATGGCAACTCCACTGGGGAAGCTAGAGAGTTGATCTCATTTAGTGATGAACTAGTTTTAAGAAATAAAACTTAAAATTGCGCCTTTACCCTTTCTTGTTTTATAACATATTTTAATTGCTTGACTTTAATAACTGTTGCATGTTTATTTTATGCAACTGTTTGAAATACAAATTGTACACAAACCCTTGCACACAACAGTTTCCCCTATACCCGGGGGCAAGTGGGATATCCATAGGGAGTGGGTGGCATTGTACGATTTGTCGTAGTGAGGGCCATGACCCCACCGGTATGGTCGGAAACCACCACTCAAGGTGATAACCTTCCTCTTTTGGCCCAAAGACTGACTAAGGCCTTAGTATCATGCATGGTCTGAAGGCTGGGAGAGTGGGAACCCTATAATGGGGGCACATTGGGGGCCTGACCTTGGTGAGGAAATCTAGAACTACCCTGAATATGCACTCTTCTGCAGGATACACATACCTTGTGATTAAAAATGTCATCCTACTTGTTCGCGGATGAGTGAATTGTGTGTGCATTTATTTGTTGCATTTGATTGTTGCATAGCATAAACATACAACAAAAAAATAGAAAAACCTCTCAAAAATCTTTTCACAATAAACACCCTTATCTCAGACAGTTTGCCTTTTAGCTAGTCTAGTTTCAGGTTTTTTGTAAGCGAAGTAGCCATGCAGTTCGACAGAAGAGATAAGGGACGCTTATACTATCCTTTTGCAATAAACCATTTTTATCTCGGACAACCTGCCTTTTAGCTAGCCTGGTTTCAGGTTCTTTGTAAGCTAAGTAGCCACATAATCTGACAAAAGAGATAAAAGGTTATAAAAAACAAATAAACCAAAAAACCAAATAAATCCAATAAATCAAAAAATGGACCCTGTTCATAAACTCATAAGCATCCATATAGATAGTTTATCTTTCTTTGAAAAAAAAAACCAAACACTATCATGCATCATGTAGAAAATAAAACATGATAATGTTTAGGAAAAATAAACACTTACATGCACGCCTGCATTAACATCATATTCATAGCATGCATTTTTGTTTTTAGAAAATAGAGGGGGCTAGTAGACAGTTGAAGAAAGTGGATATTTCCCGATACCATGCAGAGAAAATAGAACGGCTCTGCGCATTGATGCCACAAGAGGTCCGCTCCAACTGTGAAAAATCCTATGGACGGATTCTCGACTTATTGAAGATTTGTGCCGACCCCATTTTTGTCAGGATTTTTGTCCATTTTTGGAATTCTAGTCTGCATTGTTTCGAATTCCCGTAGTTTGATATGGTACCCACTTTGGAGGAGTATGAGATTATGTTAAGATGGCCCAAGTCAGTCGGGGTCCATATTCGCCACAATGCGTATATTCATGTAGCCAAAGTCATTGCCATCATCCGATTGCCACCTCAGCAGACTGCCCTGATAGTAGAAGGGAATATCAAGGGTTGGAAAGTCGCAATGTTAGAAGACCATCTGTCCTCTTTGGTTGAAAAGGCAGACTGGTTCACTTTTAACAAAACCCTAGCTCTGATCGCGTTTGGGACTATGCTATTTCCCTTTCACCTCGACACAGTGGATCAAGTCGTCATGGACGCCATCTTCGCCTAGGACGTGCACTCGAAGAATCCCTTGCCTGCACTTCTTGCCGACACCTTGCTTTTGATTGAATTCTGTCACCAAAAGCAAGGGAGAACACTTAGATGCTGCTCTTCACTGCTATTCGTGTGGGGTATCACACATTTCTATGCCTCTAGTCACATGGGGATGTTCCCTGACCCTTTGAAGAGTTTCTCAAGAATCCCTCTCCACCGATGTCTAACCATGGAGTGGAAGGTCGAGTTGGAACGATGGTGTAGACCCCAAATCTTGCCCGGCCTCCAAATAATGAGTAAAAGACTTCCTATTCAAAGATGGACGAAGCCTAACAAGCCACTAGGAGAGACTATTAGGCCCCATACTAGGATAGGAGGGATTTTCGGCACGAAAATAAGGTTTCTTGCCTTTTAATGGACGAGACTGCCATCTCGAAATCGAGACCGCCGTCTTGCCTCATGTAAGTGGCGAGACCGCCGTCTCGTTTGGCAAGACGGCGGTCTCACCACCTGCGAAGGCGAGACGGCGGTCTCGTTTGGCGATGTAGACCCCAAATCTTGCTCGGCCTCCAAATAAAGAGTAGAAGACCCCCTATTCGAAGATGGACGAAGCCTAACAAGTCACTAGGAGAGACTATTAGGCCCCATACTAGGATAGGAGGGATTTTCAGCACGCAAATAAGGTTTCTCGCCTTTTAGGGGACGAGACCGCCGTCTCGAAATCGAGACCGCCGTCTCGCCTCATGCAAGTGGTGAGACCGCCGTCTCGCCGAACGAGACGACGGCGGTCTCGTTTGACGAGACAGCGGTCTCGACCCTGTCAGACAAGACGGCGGTCTCGACCTGTCAGGCGCGAAAAACTATAAATAGGGGGCTTCCTCCCCTCATTTGGACACACCACACAGGGCTTTCTCCTTCTTCTCTCTAGAAAATCACTTGTTTCACTCTCTAGAATCCCTCCGACGCATTTCCGGAGTTTCTGAGTGTCTTTAGAGTGTTTTTCGAGCGTTCTGAGAGGTTTTCCAGTGCTGTAGAGTGAAGGGTTGCCACAAAGCACCCTCCTTTTAAAAGAATTAATACAAAAACGTGCTTCAGAGGTTTATATTCTCCCTCTCTACCTTTATTGCTTTAAATTTTAAATTATGCAATAGATACTAGGACCATGTAGTCATAATTTTAAATTCCACAAAATAAAAGGGTAAAAGCGTAATTTTCACCGGTTTAAGTATTTTTAAATAGCTGGCCTGTCATAGGAAACCCGAAAGGGGCGTCGTAAAGGAACTAACACTTCCTTTACACGTAACTAACTCCCTTACTCAACTCTGGCTCTAATGACCAAAGTTGGTTTTTCGAAAACCAACGCCTTTTAAACCCTTTCCCGATGTTTCTAGTAAAAACAT
The DNA here is from genome assembly GCA_963425845.1 of Sphenostylis stenocarpa. Classification (NCBI taxonomy): domain Eukaryota; kingdom Viridiplantae; phylum Streptophyta; class Magnoliopsida; order Fabales; family Fabaceae; genus Sphenostylis; species Sphenostylis stenocarpa. The sequence goes on along the minus strand of OY731401.1, from coordinate 20,910,596 downwards.
CGGTGGCGACTCCACAGAACCCTTTCAAAACTAGTGTAGACCCCAAATCTTGCCCGGCCTCCAAATAAAAGTAAAAGACTTCCTATTCGAAGATGGACGAAGCCTAACAAGCCACTAGGAGAGACTATTAGGCCCCATACTAGGATAGGAAAGATTTTTGGCACAAAAATAAAGTTTCTCGCCTTTTTGGGACGAGACCGCCGTCTCGCCCCATGCAAATGGCGAGACCGCCGTCTCGCCACCTGCGAATGGCGAGACGGCGGTCTCGCTTTCTCAGATGGCGGTCTCGCCACTTTGGCATGGCAAGACGGCAGTCTCGTTTGGCGAGACGGCGGTCTCGACCCTGTTAGACGAGAACGACGGTCTCGCCACTGTCAGGCGCGAAAACCTATAAATAGGGGCTCCCCCCGCTCATTTCCACACACCACACAACTTTTGCTCTCCCTTCTCTCTAAAACCTCTCTCTAGAATCCCTCCGACGCATTTCTGGAGTTTCTGAGTGCCTTTGTGAGCGTTTTTCGGCGTCTAGAAAAGTTTCCAGCGCTGTGTGGAGTGAAAGGCTACCACAAAGCACCCTCTTTTTTAAAAGAAATAAAAAGAAAGCTTGCTTCGGAGGTTTAAACTCTCCCTCTCCACTTTTACTGCTTTAATTTTAAATTATGCCATAGATTAGGGCCATGTAGTCATAGTTTTAAATTCCGCAAAATAAAAGGGCAAAAACATGTTTTTCCGGTTTATTTATTAACAAAATAGCTGGCCTGTCATAGGGAACCCGAAAGGGGCGTCGTAAAGGAACTAACACTTCCTTTACACGTAACTAACTCCCTTACCCAACTCTGGTTCTAATGACCAAAGTTGGTTTTTCGAAAACCAACGCCTTTTAAACTCCTTTTCCGATGTTTCCGGTAAAAACATCGGTGGCGACTCCATAGAACCCTTCAAAAATTAGTCCTTGGGTTAGCCCGGTTATCGGACAACCCAAGGACGACCTTTCGAAAACCTTGCCCTAGGTTAGCCCGGTTATCGGACAACCTAAAGGCGTTGTAACCACCCATAAAAAACGCGAAAACAAGAGGGTCGAAACCATCGCGTCGCTCCGACCGCCTCTCCTTTTTTGACGGCGGCGACAGATGGTGACTCCACTGGGGAAGCCTCGAGAGTTGATCCCATTTAGTGATGGGCCGGCTTAAAAATAAATAAACCAAGAAAATAACGCTTTTGCCCTTAACTTGTATTATAACATGTTTTATGGTTTGGCTTTAATAACTGTTGCTTGTTTATACTTACGCAATTGTGTGAAATACAAACTGTACACAAACCCTTGCACACTACAGTTCCCTCTATACCCGGGGGCAAGTGAGAAATCCATAGGGAGTGGGTGGCAGGTACGGTTCGCTGTAGTGAGGGCCTTGAGCCCACCAGTGTGATCGGAAACCACCACTCAAGGTGATAACCTTCCTCTTTTGGCAAGAAGACTGACTATGGCCTTAGTGCTAAGCATGGTCGGACGACTGGAGAGTGGGGACCCTATAATGGGGGCAACTTGAGGGCCTTAGCCTGGTGAGAACAGTTAGAACCAACCCTCGCCAATGCACTTTTCTGTAGGAAAACCCTACCTCGTGATAAAAACGAATTCTCGCCTGTTCGTGGATGATCGAATTGTGTGTGCATATGTTTGTTGCATTTTGTTTGTTGCATAGCATAACCAAACAACAGAAGAAAAAACCTCAAAAAATATTTTTACAATAAACGCCCTTATCTCGGACAGTCTGCCTTTTAGCTAGCCTGGTTTCAGGTTCTTTGTAAGCTAAGTAGCCACGCAGTTCCGACAGAAGAGATAAGGGACGCTAAATATTCTTTCGCATAAAGCCACATTTTATCTCGGACAGTCTGCCTTTTAGCTAGCCTGGTTTCAGGTTCTTTGTAAGCTAAGTAGCCACGCTAGTTCCGACAGAAGAGATAAAAGGCTATAAAATAATAAAAATCTAAAATAAAATAATAATAACAAAATCAAAACGTTTATAAGAATAATTTTGACAAAGTCGTATCATTCATATCGCATCATGTCATAAGTGGATAAAACCAAGAGAGAAAACAAATGCATAAGGAAGGTATGCATACGCATCATTCTAATAAACCCCTAAAAAATGGGTCTTAGAGGCGTTTTTTGGGAAAATTACTGGGCCAAATCCCCTGTGGGGATTTGCAACCTGTTTCCTCACCTCTTCCTCTTCGTTTTGATATGTTGTGCGTCCAAATCGGACATCTCAGTCAAAAGTTATGCCACTTTGAACATCTATCGCCCTTTTGTACTGGTGCATGCATAAATACATTCATTCTAGGGAGCACTAGATATCCCTAAGACAATGGCGAAAGAGGCCCCGAGCACACTTTTGACCTTCGCGACAAGGAAGGGACAAGTGTACTAAGGTGTGATAGTGATTGCCATTATACTTGTCAAATCTGTGATGGGGAAGGAACCATTACACCGAGGTGGGTAAGATACCCCACAAAGCATGAGCTTTAAGGAGGATACCTAAGCCATTGTCTTAAGGAATATCCATCTCATAAATCATTCATTTTAAATAATAAAAATCTTTTTGCATTCTAGAAAGCGGCTGGTATTCTTCATGCTCTCATCCGCATACAAAAAAAAAACACAAAATCCCAAACACTATCATACATTATGTTAGAAAATAAAACATGATAATGTTTAGAAAAAACAAACACTTGCATACATGCATCCACCAAACTTCATCCTCATAACATGCATCTAATAATAGACAATCGAAGAAGTGGACATTCCTCAATGTCATGAAAAGAGGATTAGGGCATTCGCATGCCATGCATGGGAAGTCAAAAAAGGAAATACATACAAATTTTAACCAACCTATGCACTTTTCGCTTTTAAAATGTGCTCTGAAACATTACATTGAGGAATGTACACTGTCTGGATGAAATAAATAAAATTGTTTGTTTTCATCATCTCTTCAAATGTCTATTGCATTCATAAATTGCATTCATTCTCACTTTAATAATAATAAGATAATAAAAAGAAAGGATTGGTCGATGTGCTTTCCACGAATCGGAATAAGATGAAGAGCAAACGTTTCGTCGTCAAAGTTCTCTCCAACGATTGATCCGCGTAAAGAAGATAATAAGGATAAGGGGGCAAGGACGCCATTACATTTGTCCACACCTCGAATCAAATAAAGTTGTACCATGGAGACATGCAGAAACATAACCCATCATTGAGGATATCTCCAACATAGATAGCATTGGGGGTAGAATTAGAAATGGAAGAACTTACACCCCCGAGGAGCTACCAGACAATGCTCCCAAAAATAAAGGAAAATAATAAGACCAAAGAAAAACATAATCCAAAAAGGAAATTGAAGAGACTTTGGATTCATGACGCTAAAGCAATTCACGACGCTCCGCCAAAGAGACAAACTCAGGGTAGGCGACAAGCTAGTCACAGTTTAAGCTAGAGACGACATTCAGATCAACAAATCGTCTGCCCTACCTTGAATGGATGCGGCGGAAGAGGACCTTTGAAATATCTTTTGCCAATATGAAAAGACTTCCCCCAACAATATGAAGGTGACCCACATGATGAGAAAATATGGATATCACCCAAACCAAGGGCTCATTAGAAACTCTCGAGGAATAAGGGAGCCACCAGATTTTAAAGACAATCCTTTGAAGCTTTACCCTACAAAGGATCAAGCTGCACAGAGAAAAGGGAAGTCTCCCCTCTACAGCTCGAATCAGATTTTCCCAAACAGAGGGGTTCAAGCGTCAAAAGCGACTTTAGTCATTAGGTGTTCTCCTTCTGATTCTTAGGGTTTGTAAATCCAATGACTATTAGAGATTACTCCTCAGGGCTAGCTCGACCCCCGAGCATTGTAGGGCACACATTTCCCTATTAATTACAAAGAATGTCATTCTTACTATCTGCTTCTCTTCTTGCTATTAATGTCTAAACCTCATTAATAACCATGTTTAAGCAAACGTTTTCAAAAGTGCGTCAAAGTAATCAAAATGCGCCATTGACCAAAATAAAAGTCAAATCCATCACCACTGATTGACTAGAAGCACAAAATAAAGTTTTACCTCGTCATAAGTAAAGTCGTGTTTCGCCAATGTTGTGCAAAAAGAAAACAAAAATCAAAAGAAGCCCATAGAAGCTAAAGGCCAAAAAGAGAGAGCAAGATGCCCGGTAGGAAACCCACAAAGGGGGCTACGCAAAAGTTAGGGTAAACCCGCTAGGAAACCTGAACAACCATAAAGGGTAGCCTAGGCAAAAATTAGGGTTACAAAATAAAGTCCGCTAGGTTTCCCAAAGTAACAAAAAGAAACCTAGACAAAAGTTAGGACAAAACAAAACACAACATCCTAAGATGAAAACCCAAAGGGCAGACTAGGGAAGTCAATCAGTCATAGTAAGCGCCATAGAATAAGACGCCACTTCATAAACAAAACGTTTGTTTAAACTAACCTAAACACTCTAACCAACCTTGGCTAGCCGTGCTTACAAAAAACATTTTTTGTCAAAATAAAACAATTCTAAAACACAAGCCTTTGAATTAAATATCCTCTTCCTTCTTTTCTCTTGACCCTTACCACTACGACATTCTAGTAATTAGTAGGGAAATTTGGAGATAGTAATCAATAGGAGGATCGACATCCCCAAGGAAAGGGAGGGGCGCATTGATATGGCAAGTTGCTCTACAATCAACACAATCATTCTTCGGTCACGACAAAGTCAAGACGACGAAATCGGTACAGCCTATTCTGTCAACAAAAGCACATAACGTCAAAAGCACATCAGAAGTAAAAGCACATTGGTTAATCCTTTTGAAAAATTAATTGAAATAGTATTATAGAATGCATATCGCAAACATTGCGTGCATATGATAGGCTCCTATCTCTCAAAAAAGAAGAGAAAGAAAAAATGACAATAAAAAGAATAATGCCTGCTAGGAGATTCTTAGGCAAATGTTAGGGTAGCCTCCTAGATCGAAAACCCGCAAAGGGCGGTCTAGGAAAAAGTTAGGGCATTCATAAAAAAGGAAAAAGTCGGCTAAGATATCCTAGGCAAAAATTAAGGCAGCCTGCTAGACCGAAAACCCCAAAAGGGCGGTCTAGGCAAAAGATAGGGCTAAACCAAAAAATGAATAAAAGAGAGGGGCCCTTCATCATAATCATAAAAATTCCAGCAGGAGAATGCCAGTCACTTTTTCAGATGCATCAATCAAAAAGAATAGATTGCATTTAGGGCATCCACACACAAGTAGTCGCACAAAACGACTTTGTCAATGTCAAAAATGAAATAAATGAAAATTACTTCAGATAAAAAACAAAAAAATGAAAAGCATTCATGCATATAAGGAGACTAGCTACATGATTGTGATTGAAAACAAGATCATCGAGACCAACCCTCCAAATAATGCCCTCAAGAAAATAGAGCAAGTCGTCAATCAAGCGACTCATCAAAATAAGAGCTTCCAGAAATCAAGAACTTCAGCTACCATCCTTCTACCCAGAAAAGAAGGCACAAGAAAGTAATAAATCTCCAAACATTGCTCTCCCTCAAGAAAGAAGAGCGAGTTGTCATAAGAAGCTTCCAGAAGCCAAAGCTCCAATCATCACCCAATAAAAGAGGGCACAATCATCAAGACATCATAAAAGAAAAGCCGACGGAAAGGCTTAGTCATCCCCAAGAGGATGATCCCTTCCTACCCCGAAGGCAAAACAAAAACACTCCTCACGGCTCAGCATTACCACTACATGAGTCATCGAGCACACTCACCCAAAGTCTCCTCCACACTCCCCAATGGAGAATAAAGGCTTCAAGAGCCCATCATCATCAGCAATCAAAAGAGTCCAATCTCCATACCATCAAGGGCTCAACAAAAAGAAAGAAGAAAAGAAAAAAGAAAAAACCTAGCATCCCCAGCGGATGTCCGAAAAAACCTAGCATCCCCAGCCTAGGGAGGGCCGAATAAAAATCCTCAAGTGGATCTCCAAAAAATTCTACAAAAAGGAATCAGAAATTCCCGTCCCCCAGTAGAATAAGAGCTTCACAAGTATAGCTCGCATCAACATCAATCAAGGAGCCAAGACTCCATTCCTAGAAAAGAAAAATCAGATCCCTAGGAAGTCAACTAATTCTCTGGTGGATCACTAAAGAAATAAAACGTCATCCCTAGTGGACCCCCCTAAAAAAGGAAAAAGCCAGCGTAATAAAAAGAGACTAAAAAGTAAAAAGGCTTACGCATTATCCCCATTAAAAAGCCAGATTTCAAAATTGCGATAAAAAAGAGATCAATCGCGATAAAAAGGCGAAATCAATCCTAACTTTTAGGCAATCAATAAAATCCCTAAGTGGGTCACCACAGAAAAGGGAAAATCAACAAAAAAGAAGGAATCGGAAATCCCAATGAAACAAGAGTATCGACAAAGCCATCTCATAACAACAAACATCCAACAAGGAGTCAAAAACTCCATTCCTCCCTAGGGGGCAAGTCAAAATAAATCTCTGGGAAAACGATCAAATCCCCGATGGATCATCAAAAGGAAAAACTACCCCCAGTGGGCCTAGCGGCTAAGGCAAAACTACAAATTCATATCCTCAGGGAATTAATTGCCTATAATCGCCCGATATGGATATCCCTAGTGAAATACAAAGCCTTCACTTCCAATGAAGCATCTACCTACTCAGAGGTATTATCAAGAACAAATATCCTCAAGTGGAACATCAGCCTATTCAGAGGCGAAAAACAACATGTACAAAGCCTTCACAACTATTGTAGCATCTGTCTAATCAAGAGGCACAATCGACAGAAACCAAAAATCCCCAATGGATTCCTGCCTAAATAAGAGGCAACAAACAAAAATCACCCGACCAACCAGCAAGAGTTGGGTGATCACCACAAGAAAGATCAAAAGAAAAGAATCCCCAGCAATTAAACAAGTTGGACGAACACCCACAGAATCCCCAACAACCAATAAGCTGGATGAACACCTACAAAATCCCTCGCACAGACCGGAAAAATCTCAGAAGACGAGAGATCACATCTCAAACGTCGGCGCATGGGCCACCTGAACAGTAAGCTGCCACTACCACCAGTCCTACGCAGTGGACTGTACCAGCCTGATAGGGGGTTTATACCTATCAACCTGTGCACGCGTTGCGCCTGATCTGCGCTCGAGCCAGATCAGTAAGTCACACTACCACCCTGATGGGGGGTTCATACCCATCCAGTCCCACACAACGGACTGCGACTACCAGCCTGATGGGGGGTTTATACCCATCAACCGACGGATCGGCTACCGTCAGAAGGAGTATCCTGAGGTTCTACCACATGTTAACCAAGGGGATCGGCTACGTCAGACGTAGTATCCTCGAGGTGCACAACACAAAATTTTCCCTAGAAGATCAATCGCCGCAAGACGGAGCATCTGAAGGGTGACCGGGCAAGTAGGTCAACTCCTTTACCTTCCTGTCAATCTGTCTGGCACAACAGGCCAACAGATGACTAGTCAGGTAAAGGGGGGGGCAGCTGTAGACCCCAAATCTTGCCCGACCTCCAAATAAAGAGTAAAAGACTTCCTATTCGAAGATGGACGAAGTCTAACAAGCCACTAGGAGAGACTATTAGGCCCCATACTAGGATAGGAAAGATTTTCGGCACAAAAATAAAGTTTCTCGCCTTTTTGGGACGAGACCACCGTCTCGAAATCGAGACCGCCGTCTCGCCTCATGCAAATGGCGAGACCACCATCTCGCCAAATGAGACGGCGGTCTCGCCACCTGTGAATGGCGAGACGGCGGTCTCGCCACTTTGGCATGGCGAGACGGCGGTCTTGACCCTGTCAGACGAGAACGGCTGTCTCGCCACTGTCAGGCGCGAAAACCTATAAATAGGGGCTCCCCCCCTCATTTCCACACACCACACAGCTTTTCCTCTCCCTTCTCTCTAAAACCTCTCTCTAGAATCCCTCCGACGCATTTCCGGAGTTTCTGAGTGCCTTTGTGAGCATTTTTCGGCGTCTAGAAAAGTTTCTAGCGCTGTGTAGAGTGAAAGGCTGCCACAAAGCACCCTCTTTTTTAAAAGAAATAAAAAGAAAGCTTGTTTTGGAGGTTTAAACTCTCCCTCTCCACTTTTACTGCTTTAATTTTAAATTATGCAATAGATTAGGGCCATGTAGTCATAGTTTTAAATTCTGCAAAATAAAAGGGCAAAAGCGTGTTTTTCTAGTTTATTTATTAACAAAATAGTTGGCCTGTCATAGGGAACCCGAAAGGGGCGTCGTAAAGGAACTAACACTTCCTTTACACGTAACTAACTCCCTTACCCAACTCTGCTTCTAATGACCAAAGTTGGTTTTTCGAAAACCAACGCCTTTTAAACTCCTTTTCCGATGTTTCCGGTAAAAACATCGGTGGCGACTCCACATAACCCTTCAAAAATTAGTCCTTGGGTTAGCCCGGTTATCGGACAACCCAAGGACGACCTTTCGAAAACCTCGCCGCTAGGTTAGCCCGGTTATCGGACAACCTAAAGGCATTGTAACCACCCATAAAAAACGCGAAAACAAGAGGGTCAAAACCATCACGTCGCTCCGACCGCCTCTCCTTTTTTGACGGCGACAACAACTAGCTTTTGGATTAGCCCGGTTATCGGACAATCCAAGAGCGCCTTTTCGAAAACCTCGCCCCTAGGTTCAGCCCAGTTATCGGACAACCTAAAGGCGTTGTAACCACCAACAAAAAATGCAAAAATTGGAAAGTCGGAACCATCGCGTCGCTCCGACCGCCTCTTCTTTTTTACGGCAACGACAGATGGCGACTCCACTGGGGAAGCCTCGAGAGTTGATCCCATTTAGTGATGGGCCGACTTAAAAAATAAATAAACCAAGAAAATAACGCTTTTGCCCTTACCTTGTATTATAACATGTTTTATGGTTTGGCTTTAAATAATTGTTGCTTGTTTATACTTACGCAATTGTTTGAAATACAAACTGTACATAAACCCTTGCACACTACAGTTCCCTCTATACCCAGGGGCAAGTGAGAAAACCATAGGGAGTGGGTGGCAGGTACGGTTCGCTGTAGTGATGGCCTTGTGCCCACCGGTGTGATCGGAAACCACCACTCAAGGTGATAACCTTCCTCTTTTGGCAACAAGACTGACTATGGCCTTAGTGCTATGCATGGTCAGAAGGCTGGAGAGTGGGGACCCTATAATGGGGGCACCTTGAGGGCCTTAGCCTGGTGAGAACAGTTAGAACCTACCCTCGCCAATGCACTTTTCTGCAGGAAAACCCTACCTCGTGATAAAAACGACTTCTCTCCTGTTCGTGGATGAGTGAATTGTATGTGCATTTGTTTGTTGCATTTGATTGCATAGCATAACCAAACAACAGAAAAGTCACAAAAAAAACTTTCGCAAATAAACGCCCTTATCTCGAACAGTCTGCCTTTTAGCTAGCCTAGTTTCAGGTTCTTTGTAAGCTAAGTAGCCATGCAGTTCCGACAGAAGAGATAAGGGACGCTAAATATTCTTTTGCCAATAAAACCATTTTATCTCGGACATTCTTCCTTTTAGCTAGCCTGGTTTCAGGTTCTTTGTAAGCTAAGTAGCCACGCAGTCCGACAGAAGAGATAAAAGGTTATAAAAAAAAATAAAATACATAAAAAAATCCAATAAACAAAAACAATTTTGACAAAGTCGTATCATTCATATTGCATCATGTCATAAGTGGAAAAACCAAGAGAAAAAATAAATGCATAAGGAAAGCATGCATGCACATCATTTTAATAAACCTCCAAAAAATGGGTCTTAGGAGCGTTTTTTGGGAAAATTACTGGGCCAAATCCCCTTTGGGATTTGCAACTTGGTTCTTCACCCTTTTCTCTTCGTTTTGACATGTTGTGCGTCCAAATCGGACAACCCAGTCAAAAGTTATGTCACTTTGAACATCTACCGCCCTTTTGCACTGGTGCATGCGTAAATACATTCATTATAGGGAGCACTAGATATCCTTAAGACAACGGCGAAAGATGCCCCGAGCACATTTGTGACCTTCGCGACAAGGAAGGGACACGTGTACTAAGGTGTGATGGTGACTCCCATTATACTTGTCAAGTCTGTGATGGGGAAGGAACCATTACACCGAGGTGGGTATGATACCCCACAAAGAGTAAGTTTTGGGGAGGGTACGTAAGTTATTGTCTTTAGGAATATCCATCTCATAAACAATAAAAATCTTTTTTTTCTAGAAAGCGGCTGGTATTCTTCATGCTCTCATCCGCATACAAAAAAAACACAAAATCCCAAACACTATCATACATCATGTTAGAAAATAAAACATGATAATGTGTAGGAAAAAAAAACAAACACTTGCATACGCATGCATCTAATAATAGACAGTCGAAGAAGTGGACATTCCTCAATACCATGAAAAGAGGATTAGGGCATTCTAATGCCATGCATGGGAAGTCAAAAAGAAAATGCATAGAAATTTTAAACCCGCTTATGGTTTCTTTTAGGCTTTCTGCTTTTAAAAATAATAAAAAACTTCGAAACATTGCATTGAGGAATGTACACTGTCTGGATTAAATAAATAAAATTGTTTGTTTTCATCATCGCTTCAAACGTCTATTGCATTCATAAATTGCATTCATCCTCACTTTAATAATAATAAGATAATAAAAAGAAAGGATTAGTCGATGTGCTTTCCACGAATCGAAGTAAGGTGAAGAGGAAACCTTTTGTCATCAAGTTTTTCCCAATGGTTGATCCGCCTAAGGAGGATAATAAGCCTCAACCGTTGGTCATCTGAATAAATAAAGGAGAGGAGGCAAGGATGTCATCGCATTTGTTCCCACGTCAAATAAAGTTGTACAATGGAGATACGCAAAAACATCGTCCATCAATGAAGATATCTCCAGCATAGCCGACATTCGGGGGCAAGATTAGAAGTGGAAGAATCTATTTCACCAAGGACGTATAAGATGACGCTCCTAAGAATAACGGAAAAATAATAAGACCGAAGAAAAACATAATCCAAAGAGGAAATTGAAGAGACTTTGGATTCACGACGCTGAGGCAATTCTTTCAACGCTCCGTCAAAGAGACAAACTCACGGTAGGCGACAAGCTGGTCACGGTTCTAGCATAGCCGACATTCGGATCAGCAAGTCATTTGCCCTACTTTGGATGGATGCGACTGAAAAGGACCATTGAAATATATTTTGCTAATATGAAAAGACTTCCCCAACAATATGAAGGTGACCCACATAATGAGAAAATATGGATATCGCCCAAACCAAGGGCTCATTAGAAACTCTCAAGGAATAAGAGAGCCACCAGATTTTAAAGACAATCCTTTGAAGCTTTACCCTACAAAGGATTAAGCTGCACGGAGAAAAGGGAAGTCTCCCCTCCACACCTTGAATCAAGACTTTCCCATATAGAGGGGTTCAAGCGTCAAAAGTGACTTTAGTCATTAGGTGTGCTCCTTCTGATTCTTAGGGTTTGTAAATCCAATGACTATTAGAGATTACTCCTCGGGGCTAGCCCGACCCCCAAGCATTGTAGGGCACACATTTCCCTATTAATTACAAAGAATGTCATTCTTACTATCTGCTTCTCTTCTTGCTATTCATATCTAAACCTCATTAATAACCATGTTTAAACAAACGTTTCAAAAGTGCGTCAAAATGCGCCATCGTCAAAATAATCAAACCACTCATCACCACTGATTGACTAGAAACACAAAATAAAGTTTTACCTCATCATAAATAAAGCCGTGTTTCGCCAATGTTGTGCAAAAACAAAAAGAGAGGGAAAGATACCCGGTAGGAAAACCACAAAGGGGGCTACGCAAAAGTTAGGGTAAACCCGCTAGGAAACCTGAACAACCATAAAGGGTAGCCTAGGCAAAAATTAGGGTTACAAAATAAAGTCCGCTAGGTTTCCAAAGCAAGAAAAAAGAAACCTAGACAAAAGTTAGGACAAAACAAAACACAACATCCTAAGCTGAAAACCCAAAGGGCAGACTAGGGAAGTCAGTCAGTCATAGAAAGCGCCATAGAATAAGATGTCACTCCATAAACAAAACGTTGTTTAAACTAGCCTAAACACTCTAACCAACCTTGGCTATCCGTGCTTACAAAAACCATTTTTTGTCAAAATAAAACAATTCTAAAACACAAGCCTTTGAACTAAATATCCTCTTCTTTATTTTCTCTTGACCCTTACCACTACGGCATTCTAGTAAGTAGTAGGGAAATGTGGAGATAGTAATCAATAGGAGGATTGACATCCCCAAGGAAAGGGAGGGGCGCACTAACATGGCAATTCGCTCTACAATTAACACAATCATTCTTCGGTCACGACAAAGTCAAGACGGCGAAATCGGTACAACCTACTCTGTCAACGAAAGCACATAACGTCAGAAGCTCATCGGAAGTAAAAACACATTGGTTAATCCTTTTGAAAAATTAATTGAAATAGTATTATAGGATGCATATCGCAAACATTGCATGCATATGATAGACTCCTATCTCTTAAAAAAAGAAGAGAAAGAAAAAATGACAATAAAAAGAATAATGCCTGCTAGGAGATTCTTAGGCAAAAGTTAGGGTAGCCCGCTAGATTGAAAACCCGCAAAGGGCGGTCTAGGCAAAAGTCAGGGCATTCATAAAAAAGGAAAAAGCCCGCTAAGATATCCTAGGCAAGAATTAAGGCAGCTCGCTAGACTGAAAACCCCAAAAAGGGCGGTCTAGGCAAAAGATAGGGCTAAACCAAAAAATGAATAAAAGAGAGGGGCCCTTCATCATAATCATAAAAAGTCCAGCAGGAGAATGTCAGTCACTTTTCCAGATGCATCAATCAAAAAGAGTAGATTGCATTTAGGGCATCCACACACAAGTAGTCGCACAAAACGACTTTGTCAATGTCAAAAATGAAAGAAATAAAAATTACTTCAAACAAATAACAAAAAAACAAAAGCATTCATGCATATAAGGAGACTAGCTCCATGTTTGTGATTGAAAACAGGATCACTGAGACTGAGCAGAATAAGAAAACAGTCTCCAAATAATTCCCTCAAGAAAACGGTGCAAGTCGTCAATCAAGCGACTCAGCAGAATAAGAGCTTCTGAAAATCAAGAGCTCCAGCTACCATCCTTCTACCTAGAAAAGAAGGCACAAGAAAGTAATAAGTCTCCAAACATTGCTCTCCCTCAAGAAAGAAGAGCGAGTTGTCATAAGAAGCTTCCAGAAGCCAAAGCTCCAATCATCACCCAATAAAAGAGGGCACAATCATCAGACATCATAAAAGAAAAGCCGACGGAAAGGCTTAGTCATCCCCAAGAGGATCCCTGCCTACTCCGAAGGGTTAACAAAAATACTCCTCACGGCTCAGCATTACCACTACATGAGTCATCAAGCATACTCACCCAAAGTCTCCTCCACACTCCCCAATGGAGAATAAAGGCTTTAAGAGCCCATCATCATCAACAATCAAAAGAGTCCAATCTCCATACCAACAAGGGCTCAACAAAAAAAGGAAAAAGGAAGAAAACTCTTGCATCCCTAGAGGATGTCCAAAAGAAAAGGCAACAACAGAGAAGGCCGAATAAAAATCCTCAAGTGGATCTCCTAAAAAGTCTACAAAAAAGATTCAGAAATTCCCATCCTCTGGTGGAATAAGAGCTTCACAAGTATAGCTCGCATCAACATCAATCAAGGAGCCAAGACTCCATTCCTAGAAAAGAAAAATCAGATCCCCAGGAAGTCAACTAATTCCCTGGTGGATCACTAAAGAAATAAAACGTCATCCCTAGTGGACCCCCCCAAAAAGAAGGGAAAAAGCCAACGTAATAAAAAGATACTAAAAAGTAAAAAGGCTTACACATTATCCCCATAAAAAAGCCAGATTTCAAAATCGCGATAAAAAAGAGATAAATCGCGAAAAAAAGGCGAAATCAATCCTAACTTTTAGGCAATCAATAGAATCCCTAAGTGGGTCACCGTAGAAAAGGGAAAATCAATGAAAAAGAAAGAATCGGAAATCCCAATAAAACAAGAGTATCGGCGAAGCCATCTCATACCAACAACATCCAACAAGGAGTCAAAACTCCATTCCCTCAAAGGGAAATCAAAATTAGATCCCCGGGAAGGCAACCAATTTCCCGGTGGATCAATAAAAAAGAAAGATCATCCCAATTCCCCTGGCAAGCATGCAAGAGCCAGTATCCCCATATCAGCCTAGTCAGAGGCAAAACAAATGAAACCAAAAGTCTTCACTTCCGATGAAGCGTCTGCCTACTCAGAGGCATTACCAGAAACTGAATAGGATATCCGCCTACTCAAGAGGCGTCACTCAGATCAACAAATCCCCAGAGGATTCCTGCCTACCTAAGAGGCACTCATCAAAAATCCCCGACAACCAGCAAAGTCGGATGACCACTATCAAAAGGATCAAAACAAAAAATCCCCAGCAAACCAACAGAGCTGGATGAACACCAACAAAATCCCCGGCGCAGACCGGACGACCAAATCAATGACGAGAGAACACATCTCAACAGACGGCGCATGAGCGATTGAGCAGTAAGCCGCCACCACCACCAGTCCTACGCAGTGGACTGTCCCAGCCTAATAGGGGGTTCATACCTATCAACTAGCACACAAGGAGTGCCCGACCGGCACATGAGCTACCCGAGCAGTAAGCCGCCACCACCACCAGTCCTACGCAGTGGACTGTACCAGCCAGATAGGGGGTTCAAACCTATCAACCTGTACACGCAGTGCGCCTGATCTACGCTCGAGCCAGATCAGTAAGTCACACTACCACCCTGATGGGGGTTCATACCCATCCAGTCCCACACAACGGACTGCAACTACCAGCTTGATGGGGGGTTTATACCAATCAACCGAAGGATCGGCTACCGTCAGAAGGAGTATCCTGAGGTTCTACCACATGTTAACCAAAGGGATCGGCTACGTCAGAAATAATATCCTAGAGGTGCACAACACAACACTTTCCCCAGAAGATCAACCGCCACAAGACGGGACATCCGAAGGGTAACCGGGCAAGAGGGTCAACTCCTTTACCTCCCTGTCAATCTGTCTGGCACAATAGGCCAACAGCAGACTAGTCAGGTAAAGGGGGGGCAGCTGTAGACCCCAAATCTTGCCCGACCTCCAAATAAAGAGTAGAAGACCTCCTATTCGAAGATGGACGAAGCCTAACAAGTCACTAGGAGAGACTATTAGGCCCCATACTAGGATAGGAGGGATTTTCGGCATGCAAATAAGGTTTCTCACCTTTTAGGGGACAAGACCGTCGTCTCGAAATCGAGACCGCCGTCTCGCCTCATGCAAGTGGCGAGACCGCCGTCTCGTTTGGCGAGACAGCGGTCTCGCCACCTGCGAAGGACGAGACGGCGGTCTCGTTTGGCGAGACGGCGGTCTCGTTTGGCGAGACGGCGGTCTCGCCACTTTGGCATGGCGAGACGGCGGTCTAGTTTGACGAGACGGTAGTCTCTACCCTGTCAGACGAGACGACAGTCTCGACCTGTCAGGCACGAAAAACTATAAATAGGGGGCTTCCTCCCCTCATTTGGAAACACCACACAGAGCTTTCTCCTCCTTCTCTCTAGAAAATCACTAGTTTCTCTCTCTAGAATCCCTCCGATGCATTTCTGGAGCTTCTGAGTGTCTTTAGAGTGTTTTTCGAGCGTTCCGAGAGGTTTTCTGGTGCTGTAGAGTGAAGGGTTACCACAAAGTACCCTCCTTTTAAAAGAATTAATACAAAAGCATGCTTCGGAGGTTTATATTCTCCCTCTCTACCTTTATTGCTTTAAATTTTAAATTATGCAATAGATACTAGGACCATGTAGTCGTAATTTTAAATTCCGCAAAATAAAAGGGTAAAAGCGTAATTTTCACTGGTTTAAGTGTTTTTAAATAGCTGGCCTGTCATAGGGAACCCGAAAGGGGCGTCGTAAAGGAACTAACACTTCCTTTACACGTAACTAACTCCCTTACTCAACTCTGGTTCTAATGACCAAAGTTGGTTTTTCGAAAACCAACGCCTTTTAAACCCTTTCCCGATGTTTCCGGTAAAAACATCGGTAGTGACTCCACAGAACCCTTTCAAAACTAGCTTTTGGATTAGCCCGGTTATCAGACAATCCAAGAGCGCCTTTTCGAAAACCTCGCCCCTAGGTTCAGCCCGGTTATCGGACAACCTATAGGCATTGTAACCACCAACAAAAAATGCGAAAATTGGAAAGTCAGAACCATCGCGTCGCTCCGACCGCCTCTTCTTTTTTACGGCGGCAACAGGCGAGATGGCAGTCTCGCCATTTTGGCATGACGAGACGGCAGTCTCGACCTGTCAGGCGTGAAAAACTATAAATAGGGGCCTCCATTCCCTCATTTCCACACAGTTTCTTCTCCTTCTCTCTAGAATTTCTCTCTCTAGAACCCCTCCGAAGCATTTCCAGAGTTTCTGAGCGTCTCTAAGAGTATTTTTGAGCGTTTCGAGAGGTTTACGAAGTCGTGTAGAGTGAAGGGCTGCCAAAAAGCACCCAAGTTATTAAAGAATTAAATAGAAAAGCTTGCCTCGGAGGTTTCTATACTTTCTCTCTTTACTCTACTGCTTTAATCTTCATTATGCAATAGAAGCTAGGGCCATGTAGTCATAATTTTAATTCCGCAAATAAAAGGGTAAAAGCGTATTTTTCTGGTTTAATCATTTACATAAAGCTGGCCTATCATAGGGAACCCGAAAGGGGCGTCATAAAGGAACTAACACTTCCTTTATACGTAACTAACTCCCTTACCCAACTCTGGTTCTAACAACCAAAGTTGGTTTTTTGAAAACCAACGCCTTTTAACTCCTTTTCCGATGTTTCCGGTAAAAACATCGGTGGCGACTCCACAGAACCTTTAAAAACTAGCTTTTGGATTAGCCCGATTATCGGACAATCCAAGAGCGCCTTTTCAAAAACCTCGCCCCTAGGTTCAGCCTGGTTATCGGACAACCTAAAGGCGTTGTAACCACCAATAAAAACGCGAAAATCAAGAGGGTCGAAACCATCGCGTCGCTCCGACCGCCTCTTCTTTTTGACGGCGGTGACAGATGGCGACTCCACTGGAGAAGCCTCGAGAGTTGATCCCATTTAGTGATGGGCTGGCTTAAAAAATAAATAAACCAAGAAAATAACGCTTTTGCCCTTACGTTGTATTATAACATGTTTTACGGTTTGGCTTTAATAATTGTTGATTGTTTATACTTACGCAATTGTGTGAAATACAAACTGTACACAAACCCTTGCACACAACAGTTCCCTCTATACCCGCGGGCAAGTGAGAAATCCATAGGGAGTGGGTGGCAGGTATAGTTCGCTGTAGTGATGGCCTTGTGCCCACCGGTGTGATCGGAAACCACCACTCAAGGTGATAACCTTCCTCTTTTGGCAACAAGACTGACTATGGCCTTAGTGCTAAGCATGGTCGAAAGGCTGGAGAGTGGGGACCCTATAATGGGGGCACCTTGGGGGCCTTAGCCTGGTGAGAACAGTTAGAACCTACCCTCGCCAATGCACTTTTCTGCAGGAAAACCCTACCTCGTGATAAAAACGAATTCTCGCCTGTTTGTGGATGATCGAATTGTGTGTGCATATGTTTGCTGCATTTGTCTGTTGCATAGCATAAACAAACAACATAACAAAAATCACAAAAGTACTTTCGCAAATAAACACCCTTATCTCAGACAGTCTGCCTTTTAGCTAGCCTGGTTTCAAGTTCTTTGTAAGCAAAGTAGCTACGCAATTCCGACAGAAGAGATAAGGGACGCTAACTATTCTTTCACATAAAGCCGCATTTTATCTCGGACAGTCTACCTTTTAGCTAGCCTGGTTTCAGGTTCTTTATAAGCTAAGTAGCCACGCAGTTCCGACAGAAGAGATAAAAGGCTATAAAATGAACAAATAAATAAAAATAAAATACTAAATAAAATTTGTTTCCAAAACAATAAATGGGACCTGATTCATAAACATCCCAAATCATTCATACAGGCAGTTTATTTTTTGAAAAAAATACGTATCATACAAAACATGATAAACAGAAAATAAACACTCACATTCATTCAAATAAGCATCATTTTTCATAAAAACATACATTTTGATTTTAGAAAAATGGAGGGGACTAGTGGACAGCTGAAGAAGGTGGATATTCCCCGATATCATACTGAGAAGTTGGAACGGCTTTGCGCGGTAATGCCACCGGAGGTCCGCGCCGACTTTGAAAAATCCTATGGACGGATTCTCGACCTATTAAAGATCTGTGTTGATCAGGTGTTCCTCAGGGTATTAATCCATTTCTGGAACTCCAGTCTGCGGTGCTTTGAATTTCCGCAGTTCGACCTGGTGCCCACCTTAGAGGAGTATGAGACTATGTTGAGATGGCCCAAATCAGCCGGGGTCCATATCCACCACGAGGCATACACTCCTGCAACACCGGTCGCTGCCCTCATTCAACTACCTTTCCGGCAGAGTACCCTGATAGGAAAAGGGAACACCAGGGGTTGGAAGGTATCAATGCTGGAAGACCACCTATCCTATTTGGCTGAAAGGGCAGAGTGGGTCGCCTTCAACAAAACCCTGGCCTTAATCATTTTTGGAACGATCTTGTTCCCCTTCCACCTCGACACAATAGATCAAGCCATCATGGACGCCTTCTTCGCCTGGGACGTAAACTCAAAGAGTCCCCTGCCTGCAATCCTTGCCGACACCTTGCTCTCGGTGGAATTCTGCCACCAAAAGCAGGGAAAAACACTTCGCTGCTGCTCTTCATTACTGTTTGTGTGGAGCGTCACGCACCTGTACGCCTCTAGACACATGGGGATGTTCCCCGACTCTAAAAAGCTTCTCCAAAATCCCTCTCTAGCGACGCTTAACTTTAGAATGGAGGGACGAGTTGGAACGAAAGGACGCCAACATTGTGTCCTGGGTCTGCCCTTGGTTCTGACCTGGCCCAGTTCTCATCAGATGTGGAGACTACCCGAACGTACCCTTGATAGGACTCAGGGGTTGCATAGCCTATTCACCTAGAGTAGCTATGAGACAGCTCATGAGGACCCAAACTACCATTTCTCGGGGGGAACTCGGAGGACTGTGTTTCTTCGGAGACCCATGCACAATCGCCAACTCACTAGCTGTGAGAAAAGCATGGGAGAAACCAGTCTACATGGGAGACAGAGAGCTAGGAAAAGCTCGGGTGACTGTCACCAGTGACTACGAGGCATGGAGGAAAAGAAGAGGGATGGCTCAACCATCCACCACACCCATTACGAGCGCCAATAATGAAGAGCTGCAGGCTCAAATTGATGCCTTGACCCAGAGGATGGAAATCATGGGAGCCCAGATGAGGGCCCTTGAGGAAAGAGAGCAAGCATCCATCCTCACAATTGACGGTCTGCAAAGGCAAGGCAAGAAAAAAGATCATGAAATAGAGCGCCTCAAGGATCAATGTGCTGACTCCAATGAGCAAGCTATCCGAGCATCCAAAACTGCCAGAACCAGTTCGGATAGCCAACTCCAAGAAATAACCGCCAAGTCAGCACGCCTTGAGGCCAAATCAGCAAAACATGCTCGAACGATCAAGGAGTTGTCGCAAGAGCTCACCAAGACTTGGTTAGACATACGCCAAGAACGAGAGGCCAACCGGAGACTCAACAGAAGTCTCACTGAGCTACGCCGCAAAGAAAAAGACGAGCTAGCTCAGTACGGCCAGGTACTACAAGAGAAAGACCGAGCCGTTGCGAAGCTCGATGAACTACAAGCCTTGGTCGTTCATCAAGAGGCAAAGATCAAAGAGGCTCAGAAGTACAGTGAAGACATGAGCCAGGTGATCCGAAAACAAAGCGAAACACTTGCTCGTCACGTCCGGGAAGCCGAAAGAGAACTACAGAGAGACCAAGACCCTCCTGTGGGTTTCTTTAAAGTTTTTCGTTTTTGCCAAATGTTGCTTCGTAGTATGGAGTAGGGGAATGTACACCTTCCGAATGGATAAATGAAATTCTTCTTTATTCTACAACTGTCTACTTGCATGCATAAACATTCATTTGCATATTTAATTTCCCCTCCTTCGCGCTTAATAAATAAAGATAATAAAAAGGAAGGATTAACTAACACGTCTTACAAATCAGAAGAATGGAGAGAAAGCCGCTCATAATAAAGCTTACCCCAATGGTCGACTCGCCGCAAGAGGAAAATAAGCCTCAGCCGTTGGTCCTCAAGAATAAAGAAGAGGGGGCAAGGACACCAATGCGACTATTCATGCCACGTCCTTTCCCTTACGAATCAAATAAAGCTGTACCGTGGAGATTTGGAGAATATCCACCAATAAAAGAAGAAATAACAAATATAGCCGGCATTGGGGGCATGACTAGAAGTGGAAGAGTCTACTCCCCCAAGGACACACAGGAAGATGTCCTCAAAAATAAAGGAAAAAATAAAAAGACCGAAGAAGAAAAAGAAAATAAGGAATCCAAGGAGGAGACAGAGGAATTACTCCAGTTTATAAGGCAAAGCGAGTATTCCATTATAGACCAGCTCAATCGCACACCTGCAAAGATAACATTGTTATCTCTGATAATGAGCTCGGAACCGCATAGAAATGTCCTGCTGAAGGTCTTGAGCGAGGCGCATGTACCTCATACCATATCCCAAGAAAAGGTTGAGAGGATCGTCGGTCACATTACGGCAAGCGATCACCTCACCTTCACAGAGGAAGAACTCCCCCTCGAGGGGTCAAGTCATAACAAGCCCTTGCACATCTCAGTCAAATGCAAGGAGTACCTCATCGCCAAAGTCCTTGTGGATAACGGGTCATCCTTGAACGTGTTGCCCAAGTGCACACTGGACAAGCTGACTATCCAAGGAACCCGTCTGCGCCCAAGCAACACCATCGTTCGAGCCTTCGACGGATCCAAACGAGAAGTAGTGGGAGAAGTTAACTTGCCAATTCAAGTCGGGCCCACTATCTTCAACGTTGATTTCCATGTAATGGATATTACTCCAGCATATAGCTGTCTCCTCGGCAGGCCTTGGATTCATGATGCCAAGGCAGTACCTTCAACGCTCCACCAGAAAGTCAAGTTCATAGTGGACGACAAATTGGTCACGGTCCAAGCAGAAGATGATATCCTGATCAGTGGACCGTCCACCCAGCCTTATGTGGATGCGGCTGAAGAGGCCCTTGAAACATCTTTTCAAGCGCTCGAAATTGCCAGCGTAGAGCGACTTCCCAAAGACACAAAGTAGCCCGCATGATGATGAAGCATGGTTACCATCCTGGCCAAGGATTGGGGGCAGATTCCCAAGGTATGAGGGAACCCCCAAAATTTAAAGATAATCCTTGCAAGTATGGCCTAGGATATGACCCTACTAAGGGCCGAACGGGAAAAGTAAAAGGGAAGTCTCCCCTCCGCACACTCAAGCAAATTTTCCGAAGTGGAGGGGTGCAAGCGTCAAGAGCCACCTTAGTCATTAGGAGGACTTTTTCTTCATTTAAGGGATGTAAACCCCATGATTGTTAGAGATTATCCCCCGGGGCTAGCCCGACCCCCGGGCATTTTAGGGCACATATTCCCTTATTAATTAATAAAGAATGATTCTTACAATCTGCTTCTCTTCTCTCTATTTTTGACTAGACCTCATGAATAACCCTGTCTAAGTAAACGAAAAAAGAAGAAGAATAAAAAGCGCATTCAAATAATCAACATTTACCATTGCTATTATCGTCAAGCTAGTTGATTAGAAGCACATAAAAATAAGACTTTACCTCACCATAAAAGAAAGTCATGCTTCGCCAATATTGTGAACAAAAATAAATACACAAAAAAAAAAGAGAGAGAAAAGCCCAGAGAAGCCAAAGGCCAAAGAAAAGGGCAAATAACCCGGTAGGAAACCCACTAAGGGGGCTACGCAAAAGATAGGGTCGACCCGGTAGGATACCCGAACGACAATAAAGGGTAGCCTAGGCAAAAGTTAGGGTTACAAAATAAGGTCCGCTAGGATTCTCCAAAAATTACAAAAAGAAGGAACCTAGACAAAAGATAGGGCCAAAACACAGTATCCTAGTTCGAAAACCCAAAGGGCGATCTAGGGAGGTCAGCTAGCCATAAAAAGAAATAGGGATAAAACCAAGAGGCGCAAGTACAAAAAAGAAAGGAAACTGTTTGCTTAGACAAAAACTTAAACACCTAGGCCTAACCCTAGCTAACCATGCTTACAAAAACTCTATCAATAAAAATTAACCCTCTAAAACACAAGCCATTGAATTTGCCTCTTTGTTTCTTTTCTCTTGACCCTCACAATAATATTCTAATAATTAATTTGGGAATATGGAGGCGTATAGTCAACAAGAGGATTGAAATCCCTAAAGTGAGGAAAAAGGGGCACTACATGACAAAGAGTGCTCTACAAAAAGAAAAAAAGAAGAAAGAAAAGAGGAAAAACAAAATGACTCTTCGGTCACGAGAAGTCCGGCATGGTACAGCAAGTACGAAAGCACAGATCAGAGGGTACTCGGCGCTACAAGACACGTCAGCTAAATCCTTCTGAAAATCTAAACAAAGTAGGCATTATAGGACATCAAACATGAAAACATTGCATGCATAAAATGTTTTTGAACCAGGTCCTATTTCCTTTCTAAAAAAAAAAAAAAAAAAAAACCCCTGAAATTCGAGACCGTCGTCTGGATCTTCCAGACCGCCGTCTCGGTCCCTCGGCAAGACGAGAACGCCGTCTCGACTTAGGCAAAAAGGAGACCGCCGTCTCGACTTAGGCAAAAACGAGACCGCCGTCTCGCTTGATGAGACCGCCGTCTCGCTTGAGCCCAACGACGAGACCGCCGTCTCGATGATCCAGATCGCCATCTCGACGTGTAGGAGACTCGAGATCATCGTCTCGCCTTCCTAGTCAACATGTTTGGTAGAAGCGCCTCCAGAAAGAGAAGGAGCACTGCCGGTGCCAGCAGTTCTGCGGCACCGCCACCCCAGGATCCCTCTCAGTTGTCGCCACAGCATCAGGCCCGCCTCGACAACATCCGGACTTATCAGTGGCACCCGATGCTCAGAATTTGGGTGGGAGGACGACGTCCGAACCCACATAGACAGCATCGGGTGGGGCTTTCTGATGCAACCTCCACCTACACATGTGTACCCACAAGCGGTACTGGAATTCTTGGCCTCTGTCTCCTACTCCAAGGTCCCCTCCACGGTCCCGGGCCTACAACCCACTAAGATGGTGACCTATTTCATGGGTGGAAGATACCAGACCACCACCCTCGACGAGTTCAACATGGCCATCGGGTTCATCCGGCCCGAGGACACAATGACCCAGGGATACCGTGAGGCCATCTGCTCCTGGCCCACCAACCTCACTGCCGCCGAAATGTGGCATGAGCTCACAGGAGCCACCACGCTGCCCACGCTGACGAGGGGCTCCGCGCTTTCCCCAGCACTCCGCATCTACCACAAGCTGCTGGCAGGGACCATTCATGGAAGGAAAGAGAGTCAGGGTAAGGTATCCCTCCCTGACCTCTTCGTACTTTATTGCATGAGCCAGAAGTGGCGCTGCAACCCCGACTACTTCTTCCTAAGAGCCCTCAAGGACTTCAGGAACAGATCATTGGGGGCCGTCCTCGTGGCTCCTCTTATCACTCCCATGGCAGAAACATGGGGGTGCCCTGGCCGGGAAGAGCTGGCCTCCAACTTGCGACCCGAGTCCATCAACGGGTCAGTCCTGGTCAGCATGGGAATGCTGATACGCCGAGGGACCCAGTTGGCCCTCCATCCCACACTGGATTTTACGCTGGACCTCCAGGGGCTCGTGGCGATGCAAGACCTTCCCACACCTCCCGACTTCCAACAACAACAACAACAGCAACAACCACCACCGTACACGGACGATTTCGCCAGCATGAACCGCAACATGAGCGATCTGCGCCGGCAGTTCGACCAAATGACGGTGCGGCAAGAAGCCTACCACACTCGGCAAGAGGAGATGTATCAACATCAGCAGGTGATGCGGCAGGAATGGACAACATTCCAACAAGAATATCGCGACGAAGTTCGAGAGCAAGCGGACTTCCGGTATCACCTCTACCAGCAATTCGCCCGCAGATCATCTCCAGATGATAGCCCTTAGGGATTGTACTTGCCAAAATAAAACATGGTTGTAATAAAATCCCCTTATAAATAAAATTTTATTTCATACATCTCTTTGCCACCTTTTGCAAAAGCTAGCGTAACAAAAAAAAACTTAAAAAGGGAAAAGGCATACGCTCAATAAGAAAAGCCAAAATCCGAAATCGTGAGAAAAGAGAGATAGAACCACGAGAAAAAGGCTGGATTAAAGAACAGGCCACTCACCTGGATCAACAAAGCTTCGACTACCAAGTAAAAGTCGAACAACAAACAAGAATCATCCGACCAACCAGCAAGAATCAGATAATCACCACCAAAGATCAAAAACAAAGAATCCCCAGCAAACAAGCAAGCTGGATGAGCACCCACAAAATCCCTGGCACAACCCGAATGACCGTTCAAAGAGGTCCAAGTACATCTACCAACACAGAAATCACTCCCCAAGGAGTGCCTAACCGGCGCATGGGCCACCTGAACAGTAACCCGCCACTACCACCAGTCCTACGCAGTGGACTGTACCAGCCTGATAGGGGGTTTATACCTATCAACCTGCGCACGCGTTACGCCTGATCTGTGCTCGAGCCAGATCAGTAAGTCGCACTACCACCCTGATGGGGGTTTCATACCCATCCAGTCCCACACAACGGACTGCAACTACCAGCCTGATGGGGGGTTCATACCCA
The DNA here is from genome assembly GCA_963425845.1 of Sphenostylis stenocarpa. Classification (NCBI taxonomy): domain Eukaryota; kingdom Viridiplantae; phylum Streptophyta; class Magnoliopsida; order Fabales; family Fabaceae; genus Sphenostylis; species Sphenostylis stenocarpa. The sequence continues at coordinate 20,885,671 of OY731401.1, read as the reverse complement.
TCCAGTCCCACACAACGGACTGCAACTACCAGCCTGATGGGGGGTTTATACCCATCAACCGAAGGATCAGCTACCGTTAGAAGGATTATCCTGAGGTTCTACCACGTGTCCACCGAAGGGATAGGCTACCGTCAGAAGGAGTATCCCGGAAGTGCACGAACACCGAGATTTTCCCCAGAAGATCAACCGCCACAAGACGGGACATCCGAAGGGTAACCGGGCAAGAGGGTCAACTCCTTTACCTTCCTGTCAATCTGTCTGGCACAACAGGCCAACAGCCGACTAGTCAGGTAAAGGGGGGGGTAGCTGTAGACCCCAAATCTTGCCCGGCCTGCAAATAAAGAGTAGAAGACCTCCTATTCGAAGATGGACGAAGCCTAACAAGCCATTAGGAGAGACTATTAGGCCCCATGCTAGGATAGGAGGGACTTTTGGCACGAAAATAAAGTTTCTCGCCCTTTTGGGACGAGACCACCGTCGGGAAAGCGAGACCGCCGTCTCGCCTCACGCAAGTGGCGAGACCGCCATCTCGTTTGGCGAGACGGTGGTCTCGCCACCTGCGAATTGCGAGACGGCGGTCTCGCTTTCCCAGATGGCATTCTCGCCACTTTGGCATGGCGAGATGACGGTCTCGTTTGGCGAGACGGCGGTCTCGACCCTGTCAGACGAGAATGGCAGTCTCGCCACTGTCAGGCGCGAAAACCTATAAATAAGGGCTCCCTCCCCTAATTTCCACACACCACACAACATTCTCTCCTCCTTCTCTCTAGGATTTCTCTCTCTAGAATCCCTATGACGCATTTCCGGAGCTTCTGAGTGTCTTTAGAGTGATTTCTGAGTGTTTCGAGAGGTTTCCGGCGCTGTAGAGTGAAGGGTTGCCACAAAGCACCCTCTTTTTTAAGAGAATTAATAGAAGAAGCCTGCTTCGGAGGTTTACATTCTCCCTCTCCACTTTTACCGCTTTATTTAAATTACACAATAGATAGGGCCATGTAGTCATAATATTTTAATTCCGCAAATAAAAGGGTAAAAGCGTATTTTCCGGTTTATTTATCAATAAAAGTAGCTAGCCTATCATAGGGAACTCGAAAGGGGCATCGTAAAGGAACTAATACTTCCTTTGCACGTAACTAACTCCCTTACCCAACTCTGGTTCTAATGACCAAAGTTGGTTTTTCGAAAACCAACGCCTTTTAAACTCCTTTTCCGATGTTTCCGGTAAAAACATCGGTGGCGACTCCACAGAACCCTTCAAAAATTAGTCCTTGGGTTAGCCCGGTTATCGGACAACCCAAGGACGACCTTTCGAAAACCTCGCCCCTAGGTTAGCCCGGTTATCGGACGACCTAAAGGCGTTGTAACCACCCATAAAAAAACGCAAAAATCAAGAGGGTCGAAACCATCGCGTCGCTCCGACCGCCTCTCTTTTTGACGGCGGCGACACCAGCAACATCCTTCCAGACAGTGGGAGTAATTTCTATTTCCACTCCTTTGACTTGAGTTTTTAGTGTAGACCCTTCAAATGACAGATTAGTGAAAAAAACTTTAATAAGGTCAGGATAAACTCTACCATTGAGTTCAAGGAACTTCTGAAGTTTCTGGTGTTGCAGCAGTTTCCGAACACCTCTGAATCCTTCAGCATCCAACCACGAAAATTTCAGAACCTTGGGTATATTAATTTGTTTCCTGCTCATTTCGTGAATAAACAAATCCATCTTTTCTTGGTTCCCATTGAACCAGGATTCAATGCGCCCTCCTCCTAATATTTCTTGCACAGTAGCTGAGGATTCTCCTTTGCTAAACTTTTTCCTCCTGGATTTGGTGCGCTTGAACATGTTGTTTTTGTGAGATGAACAGAAAAATAGAGAAGAGAGAATATTTTTAAGGGGAGAGTACGAGCTTTTCGAACAACTATTGCATGCTAAAATGAAATGAGAAAACCTGAACCCTTCATCTTTTGTGAATAGTTAATTTTGTCTTTAGTGATTTACTGTTGTTCTGCTTTATGCGCAGAGATGGTAAAAGTAGAGAGAGAGAGAATTGTTACTGTGCTACTTAATTACCTTCACATCTGATATCCAATCACAGTCATTCAGCTTTTATTAGATAACTATGGCATTTAAGAGAGTAGCTGAAGTTGTTCCCATTTGTAAAGGCACTCAACTCAATCTGCAATAAGTGATTAGAGGCAACGCATCCACTACTAACCCTAGAAGAAATTAACCAATTGATTTTCCATAAAATCAATTGATTTTCTATTACAGATGTAGATGCAGATCACCACAAGTAAAATAAATCGATTCAATCGAAGATTTAATCGATTGATTTGTAAAAGTAAAACATGCAGACTATCAAAAGTGAATTAAATCGACTGAATCGAAGATTTAATCGATTTTTTTGTAAAAGAAAAGCATGCAGAGCAACAAAGTTATTGAAATAAATCAATTAAAAACTTATTTAATTGATTAAACTGGTAATACATCATGAATAGAGATTGAGAATCAGAAAATCAATAGATTATTTCACAATTTCAATCGATTAAAACACATAATTTCAAAATTTTCAGACAATTTAATCGATTGAGCATGTTATCAACCTGTTAAAAAGCACATAATCATAATAAAGAATCAATTATTCAATACTAGATATATCCAGAATTCCTAATTCAGTTCTAAGCATATTAAGTCTATCTCTAGGAAGTGGTTTGGTGAACAAGTCAGCTAACTGTTTCTCAGTTTCAATGAATAAAATTTCACAATTACCCCTAGATACATGTTCTCTAATAAAGTGATGTCTAATTTCAATATGCTTAGTTCTAGAGTGTTGAATAGGATTCTTAGTTAGATTAATTGCACTAGTATTATCACAAACCAGAGGTACCGCGTGTTGAGAACCACTCCATAATCTTTCAATTGTTGTTTAAGATAGATACTACGAGCACAACAACTCCCGGCTGCTATGTATTCAGACTTCGCAGTTGAAAGAGCTACACATGCTTGTTTTTTGCTGTGCCATGATATGAGACTGCTTCCCGATAAATGGCATGTGCCGGAGGTACTTTTTCTATCCAATCTACATCTTGCAAAGTCAGAATCGAGAAAATCCAACAAGTTTAAGAGATGCACCTTCGAGGATACCATAGTCCAACATTAATGGTTCCTTTAAGGTACTTGAGAATCCTTTTAGCAGCGGTGAGATGAGATTCCTTTGGATTTGCCTGATATCTAGCACAAAGGCAAACACTGAACATAATGTCAGGCCTACTAGCAGTCAGATATAGAAGAGATCCAATCAAACCTCTATATTTAGTTTGATCAACTGATTTCCCTTTTTCATCTAAATCTAGACAGCAGTTAGTAGACATGGGCGTGGAGGATTCTTTGCAATAATGCATATCAAATTTCTTCAACAACTCATTACAGTATTTAGATTGATTTAGAAAAATACCATTCCTTAATTGTTTAACCAGGAGACCAAGGAAGAAATTCAATTCTCCCATCATAGACATCTCAAATTCACTTTGCATTTCCTTAACAAATTTATTACACAAGACATTATTAGTAGAACCAAAAATGATATCATCAACATAAACCTGCACCAGAATAATGCCAGATCCAGATTTCTTAATAAATAAGGTTTTGTCAACTTCACCTCGTTTGTAGCCTTGATCAATTAAGAATTTACTTAGCCTCTCATACCATTGTCTAGGAGCTTGCTTTAATCCATAAAGAGCCTTTTTCAGTTTGTAGACATGGTCAGGATGTTTATGGTTTTCAAAACCAGGAGGCTGAGAAACATAAACTTCTTCATTGATAAGTCCATTTAGAAAGGCACTCTTGACAACCATCTGTAGTAATCTGAAACAACTAATACAAGCATAAGCTAATAACAGTCTAACAACTTCAAGTCTAGCTACGGGTGCAAAGGTTTCATCAAAATCAATTCCTTCTTGTTGATTATATCCTTTGGCTACCAACCTAGCTTTATTTCTAGTAATAATGTCGTGTTCATCTAGTTTTTTTTTAATACCCACTTAGTACCAATTGCATTGATATCTTTGGATTTAGGAACTAATTCCCACACATTATTTCTTTCAAACTGATTAAGCTCATCATGCATGGCACTAACCCAGTATTCATCATTTAATGCATCCTTAATAGTTTTAGGTTCAATTTGTGAAATAAATGCCATATGATTGCAGAATTGATTAAGAGAATGTCTAGTGGATACTCCCTTATTGATTTGCCCAATGACATTGTCTAGAGAAAGATCTCTTGGGACAATCCATTCTTTAGGAAGCTCATCCAAGATATCTTCTTCCTGTTCTTGAGCAATTCTTCCTGGTGGATCAGCTTTTGTAGGATCAATTGACTGATCACCTTCTTCGATAGTATGCTGATCTTCAACAAGAAGAACATTGTGAATGGTCACGGTTTCACCATCTCCTATATCTCCAGAACCTAATATTCTTCCCTTGTTGTTGTCTCCATATGTCACGTGTCCTCCATTCTTCAATCTCAGTTTCTGGAATTTTGAAATATCACCTGTCATATTCCTTGAGCATCCGCTGTCCAAGTATCAAAGTGACTCTTGCTGCTGTTCCTGAAAGATCAAGCATCAAGTATTTGGTACCCTTAAATATTTTGGGTCCTTGGGAGTCAAATTTTCTGTTTAACATATTTTGGAACCCATCTCGTTTTACCTTGTGGCACAAAATGTTTTCTAGCATGACAGAATTTTACAGTATGCCCTTTTTTCATACAGTAATGACAGGATGAGAAGGGAGATGATGTTGCTTTTCTACAAGAAAAGAAGTTCAAATACTTTTTAGTTTTAACCCCAACCTTAGGTTTGTACCCAATTCCAGTATGATCAAAAACACAGTTTTGGGACCTAAGAAGTGTATCTAAATTTTCTTTACCTTGAGTAAACTTAGACAAATTTTTAATCAAGTACTCAACCTTATTCTGTAGTAAGATACACTTTTCACAACTGTTGTTACCAGCATCATTATCAGCAGATGAATTATTGTATATTATTTCAAGATGTTCCATATCTGTTTTGCTTTCTAATAACTCTTTTTCCAGAACTTTAAGGTTATTTTCTAACCAGTTATTTAGTCCTTTTAACCGATTATTTGTATGAGATAAATTTCTAGCTTCATTATGCATTTCATTAAAAGCATTTAGTAATGTGCTGTAATTCATTTCATTTTCGTAGGGGTTGAACTTACATGCGATGAAGAGGATTCACGACCGACCATTAAGCATAGATTCACTTCTTCACCTTCGGGTGCAGAACTGGAGGATGAATCATTGTCTTGCCAAGCTATGTAGGCCTTTTTCCCTTTGTACTTTACCTCTTTCTTGTTTTGATTCCTTTTAACCTGGCCTGTTCTATTCTTCTTTCTAAGAAACTTCCCAAATTTCTTAACTAACAGAGTCAGATTCTCAGATGCATCTTCTTCAGACTCACTATTTTCTTCAATCGTCTTGAGAACAATGTTTCTGCTTTTCTTCTCTGCATTTTCTTGTTCTTTAAACTGATTGATCTCAACTCATGTTCCCTTAGCTTACCAAATAATGATGCAGTAGTCATTTTAGTTAAGTCTCTTGATTCTGATATAGCTGTCACCTTTGGTTGCCAAGTTCTGTCCAAACATTTCAAGATTTTGATGTTTAACTCTTCCTTGTCAAAAGTCTTCCCTAGCCCGGTTAGATGATTGACTATATGCGTGAATCTTTTCTGCACATCTGCAATGGTTTCACCTTGCTGCATTTTGAACAATTCATAGTCTCTAATTAATTCATGCTTTCTTGCCCTTTTCACGTCAGATGTACCCTCATGAGTGACCTCTAGAATTTCCCACATTTCTTTGGCAGAGGTACATTGAGACACCCTGAAAAACTCATCAAGATTTAAAGCAGAGGTAATAATGTTCTTAGCAGTATAATCATATTGGACTTTTCTATTTTCTGCATCAGTTAATTCAGCCCAATTTTTTTCAACAATTTTACCATCCACTGTATGAGTTGGTTTGAAAGGCCCATTAACAATTGTTTCGCAAATACCTCTATCAAGAGATTCAATAAAGATTTTCATTCTAACCTTCCAGAAAGAATAATTCACACCAGCAAAAAGAGGAGGCCTGTTTATGGAGGCTCCTTCCGAAAAATTCATCTTTCCCTCAGCCATTTAAACCTTTCTTGGACCGAATTCTTGAGTAACTTACAAGTGTTAGAAAAGTAGTTTTAAATCAAGAGGGGGGGTGAATTGATTTTTGAAAGTTTTTCGCAATAAACAGATTATCTAATTCGAAAATTAAGTTTACTAATCAATTCATGAATCACAAAGCAATTAAACAATACAAGCGCAGCAACTGAATTTAAAGAGAGAAAGGTTAGGAAAGATTTCACCGGTAATTTTATACTTGGTTCACCCAATACCAGGGCTACGTCCGATCTCCGACCAAATTCCAGCTGGGTTCCACTAGAATAGATGTTTTACGAGACTCAACAATCTTACACCTACTCTAACACCAGAACTAATTTCCAGTTCTCGACTTTAACCTTTCCACCAAGAACCAAATTCCAGTTCTTGGAAACCTCTGCAACCAAATTCCAGTACGAGAGAACCCAGGTACCCAAATTCCAGGTACCAAACCTTTCACCAAGAACCAAATTCTAGTTCTTGAAAACCTCTACAACCAAATTCCGGTTGCGAGAGAAACCAGTGCCCAAATTCCAGGCACCAAACGAGTACAAGAACCAAATTCCAGTTCCCGTACTCAACCTCTCCACCAAGAACCAAATTCCAGTTCTTGGAAACTTCTACAACCACCTACCAGCTGCAGAAAACTTGTACCCAAATTCCAAGCACAACACAATACAAAGTAATGAAAAAGAATTTACAAAGAAGAGACTTAGAAAGCTCAAACCGGATTACTCTAATCCACAGTAAGTTTCTTCTTCACAGAATGCAATATGCCTCAAGAAAGATTTCAAAAAGAACTTCACAAAACAGTTGTAATTCTTTCTTGGAAAAAGATGCTTAACAGTTGCTTGAATTGATTGCTTTGTTTCTGTAAAAACTGATATTCAATCTTTTTTTTCAAAGTTTCAAGCAAAACTGTTTTTAAAGAGAATTTTCAAATCTGCTGCATTAATTAATCTGTTGAAAGTTTGTTTTAATCTGTTGAAATAGCCGTTATAATCTGATAAAAGTCCTTTCAACCCATTAATGCGTTCTTGTTTCTTTAACAAAATGTTTTAGTTGATACGACCACGTTTTTATCAGTTAAAACGTTTTACAAAATTTTCTAAGTATAAAACAATCGATTGAATCGCGTATTAATCGATTGATTTGTTTAAAAACCTTCTTATAAAACTTTCTAAGTTATTTTAGCTGATATAAAGTCATTTCAATCGATTGAAAAACTGCACATATATTTTCAAGTCATTTTAATCGATTGAAAGTTCGTTTTAATCGATTGAAAAGATTTTCTAAGTTATTTTAATCGATTGAAATACGTTTTAATCAATTGAAATAAGTCTGATCGGTCATAATTCAATTTGATCGATCATAACCAACTTCGATCGGTCATAATTTCATTCTGATCGATCATCCTGATTTCAAAGTGGTTTTAATCGATTAAAGCGTGTTTTAATCGATTAAAAGCAATCTGATCGCTCATATTTAAAATCTGATCGATTATATTTCATTCTGACACTGTTATATTCGAATTCCAATCGGTCATAAAGGGTTTTTAATCGATTAAAAGGTTTTTGTATCAATTAAAATGTCTGTGAAAACACTTCTATAAACATTCTAAGTGTTTTAAACGTTTCTTTAAAAAACTATATCGGTTAAAACCATTGTTAAGAAGGTTCTTTGTCAAAATGCTTTTGTTTGATTTGTTTAAAACTATTTTTGAGGCATTTTGCAAAATGAGTGAAGAAGCTTTATGCAGTGGAAAAGGTAAAGTGGTTTTACCTAAGCTTTCGTTTAGACACACTAAGTCTTCGACTCCTTTGTTACGAGTGACTTGTTTGACAGTTGCAGAGTTGACCCTTGACTTTATTTTTGACTTCATCAAATCAATGAGATCTTTGCTAGGATCACTTTCAGTCTCCCCTATTTGATGAAGACAAACACCATTTTGAAAAAACAATCTCTGCAAAATAAGTCACTTGATAATGCAGTTATGTGAGAAATATAAGAATGTAATAAAGTTTTGTTTCTCCCCTAAAACTTATTTCTCCCCCTAAAATGTTGCACGTAAATTTATCTTAAAGTGATGCAACTATTTCTCCCCTTTTGACTTCATCAAAAATAGGGAAACGAAGAGAAAAGAATAAAATGTAAGGTTTCGAAAAATATGCTCAAGTTTTTTGAAAAAACAAAGTGAATCAATATTTCACTCATGAAAAGAATCAATTAAAGTTGATTCAAACTTATCTCCATTAACACGTTTGTAATGAATATAATTAACACGTGTAAAGATAAGGGAATCACGCTTTAGTAGCATGTTTACTGAAACTGACCATTAACTAAAGCCTTTAATCTTTCTTCCCGAATAAAAATCGATTAAAAACAGAGCATAATCGGTTAAAATGTTCTTGGTAAATGATTTTAATCGATTGAAAGAAAAGTTTAATCGATTAAAACATTTAAGATTTTGAAAACATGAAACTTTAGTAAAAATAATCGATTATTTCGACTTTAAATCGATTAAAACAGTAATGAAAACTGTTGTTTAAGTTTATTTAACCAATTAAAAGGTGTTGTATTGATTAAAACAATCAGTTTTGAAAATGAAGTAATGTTTAATGCATATTTTGTAAAACTGATCATCTAGAAGGATGTTTTAACAATACTAACAACTACATTGATTAAATCTTAACTAATAGATCCATCAGAATAAAATCTTATTTAGCTAAAGCTCTCGGGGATCTATTTAAATTCTATCTAGATTAACTTTAAACCTACATTATATAAATCAAGGCTAAAAATGTTGTTTCGTTTAATAACCGGTGATACTACGAGATCATAAATTGAAATTAGCATCAAAAGGGATAAGATATAAAGGAAAGGTAAGAAGGGACCCTGTTTATCCACCAATATTTAATTATCCCAATTTCCTTGGTTTAGTTGCAAATCCTCCAGTTTGGTGTAAACGAATTTGTTCTTATTTCCCCGATTATTTGTGTCGGATGCCAAAATACGTGACTCGGTCATTTGATCCCCACCAATATCAAAAGATAATAGACTTTACTTTTGCTTGAAACCAATTTTGCTCTATCAACTATTTGAGTCAACAACTGCTTGTCACTCTCGTATCGACGAATGAGACACAAAAACTTTTCCCGAAAAGAAATCTTTTAGCAGTTCATCGTTACTATTGACTGCATTACAGTCCATGGTTGACACTCAATGGAATTAAATGTTTCTTTAGGAACATCAACTATTACACATCCGAGGCGAATCATGTACTTGACGGACGTACATTCACTATCGATTCCACACAGAGTGCACGATACCATAAATTGCATGAATCACGGATTAATGATGTACTCGAGATAGGAATTTCCTTTCAAAATAGCCAACCCATTTTGAACCTCTGCAGTTATCATCATCCAAGCAAATAAGCTGTATTTTTATTAATGTAGTATGATGGGTGTTATTCTCACTTATAGTGAACCAGTCATCATTATCTTTTGAGGAATGAGTCATTTTTAACTTTGTTGTTTCCAGTGGTATCATATGCACAAGTGATTAACAAAAAACTTATTACGGTAGAGTGGGCAATGATTAGTAATGAGGACAGGTGATGACAATCAATCCAGAATTCTAAAACAATATAAAATTTATCCCTGTCATCGACCATAAAACATACATTCCCTGTACCACGTTATTCAATTTTTGAATTCGTTGTTCCAGATTGGTTCCCTTATAGTGTCACCTCGTGACATTGATGATTAAAGCAAATATTCAAAGTTGCACAGTTCTAATGAATTTCACCAAGAGTTTTGAACCAATGCATGCTCAAAATTATTTCAAATATATTGCAATGTAATATCAAGAAATTTAATGAAAACATGTGTTTATTGGATTTCCTAGTAATGAATAACTTATTACCAGAAACAATTATCACTAAAAAATTTTTGATAAACTATGTTTTCGAGTCCTAACGAGTTTGACTCGTTTGTAACTAGTGTCTATAAGAAAAGTTACGAGTCCATTCTTTGATAATTTCTTTGATTTTCAGTGTATTACCATGCAGCATTCCATGTAAAGTATTAAGAGAAATGTAAACATCTACAGCTTGAATCATGTTTATGTTGTTGTCAAAATAAAAGACTCTTTCATTCATGAATAACAGTAATATCGAGTTCCCAATTCAAAGATTTGTTCGACCTTCGCTTTCTAATTTAAAAATTTGTGCCATTGAAAGAAAATTGAATATGGATACGTTTGAAACAGATCTGCTCGAACCAGTCATGATTTTGATCATGTTTACAGCAGAGAATTGAGAGGAGATTTTGAAAATATGAAAACGAGAAGAAAGATGATAAGTTGAGAAATGATAAGTTCAGAACCTGGTTTGATGAAGAAACGGATTTCAAGTTTTTGAAATTCAAAGAGACATTTAAACACATTATGCAGATTCTGGATTATCATAAAGACCTGGGTTTTTTAATCGAATTGGCCTATCAAACTTTAATTAGATGCTGTAAATCATGTTTTCAGAACCTAATTAATTGATTAATCAACTCATTATCTATTAATTTGATTCTTGACATTAGGGTTGAAAACATCTACAGGTGAATTAATCGATTGTTTTATGAAAGAATCGATTTGTATGGTACAGAATGTAATAAAAAATATCACCAGTATTTAAATCGATTAAAACGTAAATGAATCGATTAATTTTGATCCTAAGTGTTTTTAGTTGATATAAATTTATTCTAATCGATTAAAACGACTAAACCAACATTCGAGAACAATTTAATCGATTATTTTGACATTTCAATCGATTAAAATGGTATGGTAAGTTATTTCAATCGATTAATATTGGTTTATATCAATTAAAACAATTAATTTAAATACACAGAACCTGGTTTCGCAGACTCGATCTTCAAGGGATTCCCGAGACTTGTTCCTGCAAAACAATTAAGTATTTTTCTGGTACCCTTTATAATTATTGGGTCCTGATCATGTTATTTGAAAAGAATTAATCTTTGGAACCCATTTCATTCTCCCTTTAGGAATAGCATACTTTTTAATTCTGCAGTATTTTACTGAATGCCCTTTCTTCATGCAGTAGAAACATTTGATTGTAGAGTATGAATTCCTATTTGTTTTTGTTTTACTGGATCTAGATTTAAAGCCTATTCCAGTTTTGTCAAACATTAATTTTTGAGATCCAAGTAATATATCAAGATTAGCTTGCCCCTGAGTGAACTTTGAAACAGTTTGAGATAAGAAGTCAATTTTCTTTTGCAATTCAGAACAGTTATTGCATGGTTTATTGCATTCACAATCAGAATTAGCATGAATCAGTTTCAAGAAGTCACGCTCAATTTCATTTTCAAGAATTTGTTTTTCCAGAGAATCAACTTTATTTACTAGCCAGTTGTTTAGCCCTTTCAGCCTATCATTTTCTTTTTGAAGTTTCTTAGCCTCTTCATGCATTTCATTAAATGCTTCTTGTAATGCATCATAATTGACCAAATTTGAAGAGGAGCTAGAACTTACCTGGCTGGATTGTGGATTTTGACTTGCCATTAAACAAAGGTTGGCTTCTTCATTGTCGAATTATCTCGTTGATGAAGTATCATTGTCATCCCAGGCTATGTAGGCTCTTCTTTTTTATTTTTCCTCTTTCTTCTCACTTTGTTTATTTCTCTCTGGACATTCTATTTTAACATGGCCCTGTTTGCCACAACCATAACATTTAAAGTTAGAAGAATCAGCTTTTTTCTCATACCTTTTATGTCTTTCTTTGTCTTGGATCTTTTTCTTGAGAAATTTGTTGAATTTCCTAACAAGCGAGTCCAAGGTTTTCATTCTCTTCCTCTCGATTCTTGATTTTCTTCAACTTTAAGTGCAATGCTTCGTTCTTCTTCTCGAGTCATCTTGTTCATTGAATCTTGTGATTTCCATTTCATGTTCTCTAAGTTTTCCAAACAGAGAGGTTGTTGTCATAGCGGACGGATCTTTTGATTCCGATATTGCCGTGACTTTTGGTTGCCAGGACCTGTCAAGACATTTCAATACTTTAATATTTAATTCTTCCTTATCAAAAGTCTTACCTAGACCCATTAAGTGGTTGATGATGTGCGTGAAGCGTTTACGCACATCTGCGATGCTTTCACCATTCCGCATTTTGAACAGACTCATACTCTCTTATCAAAGTGTGCTTTCTCGGCTCTTTTAACATCTCGCAGTCCCTTCATGAGTGACCTCAAGAACATCCCACATCTCCTTGGCGGAATTGCACTTGGGACACCCCGAAAATTCATCCATGTTAAGAGCGAAGTAATAATATTTTTTGCATTGCGAGTCACTTTGAACTTTCTTCTTCTCTTCATCATTCAAGCTTGACCATCCTTTATCCGTAATTAGAGGACCATTAGTAATAACATCCCAAGCATTTACGTCAATGGATTCAATGAAGATTTTCATCCTAATTTTCCAGAAAGGATAATTTGTTCCACGAGAATAGTGGAGGTCCGTTAATAGATGCCCCCTCGGAAAACGGTAACTTGTTCTCGACCATGGATCAAGAGACTTGAATAACTTTCAAGCACCTTGCTCTGATGCCAATTGTTAGAAAAGTAGTTTTAAATCAAGAGGGGGTGAATTGATTTTTGAAAGTTTTTCGCAATAAACAGATTATCTAATTCGAAAATTAAGTTTACTAATCAATTCACGAATCACAAAGCAATTAAACAATACAAGCACAAAGAATCTGAATTTAAAGAGAGAAAGGTTAGGAAAGATTTCACCGGTAATTTTATACTTGGTTCACCCAATACCAGGGCTACGTCCAGTCTCCAGCCAAATTCCAGTGGGTTCCACTAGAATAGATGTTTTACGGACTCAACAATCTTACACCTACTCTAACACCGGAACTAATTTCCAGTTCCGACTTTAACCTTTCCACCAAGAACCAAATTCCAGTTCTTGGAAACCTCTGCAACCAAATTCCAGCTACGAGAGAACCCAGTACCCAAATTCCAGGTACCAAACCTTTCACCAAGAACCAAATTCCAGTTCTTGAAAACCTCTACAACCAAATTCCGAGTTCGAGAGAAACCGAGTGCCCAAATTCCAGGCACCAAACGAGTACAAGAACCAAATTCCAGTTCTGTACTCAACCTCTCCACCAAGAACCAAATTCCAGTTCTTGGAAACTTCTACAACCACCTACCAGTACGAGAAAACTTGTACCCAAATTCCAAGCACAACACAATACAAAGTAATGAAAAAGAATTTACAAAGAAGAGACTTAGAAAGCTCAAACCGGATTACTCTAATCCACGGTAAGTTTCTTCTTCACAGAATGCAATATGCCTCAAGAAAGATTTCAAAAAGAACTTCACAAAACAGTTGTAATTCTTTCTTGGAAAAAGATGCTTAACGAGTTGCTTGAATTGATTGCTTTGTTTCGTAAAAGCTGATATTCAATCTTTTTTTCAAAGTTTCAAGCAAAACTGTTTTTAAAGAGAATTTTCAAATCTACTGCATTAATTAATCTGTTGAAAGTTTGTTTTAATCTGTTGAAATAGCCGTTATATTCGTTAAAAGTCCTTTCAACCCATTAATGCGTTCTTGTTTCTTTAACAAAATGTTTTAGTTGATACGACCACGTTTTTATCAGTTAAAACGTTTTACAAACATTTTCTAAGTATAAAACAATCGATTGAATCGCGTATTAATCGATTGATTTGTTTAAAAACCTTCTTATAAAACTTTCTAAGTTATTTTAGTCGATATAAAGTCATTTCAATCGATTGAAAAACTGCACATATATTTTCAAGTCATTTTAATCGATTGAAAGTTCGTTTTAATCGATTGAAAAGATTTTCTAAGTTATTTTAATCGATTGAAATACGTTTTAATCGATTGAAATAAGTCTGATCGGTCATAATTCAATTCGATCGATCATAACCAACTCGATCGGTCATAATTTCATTCTGATCGATCATCCTGATTTCAAAGTGGTTTTAATCGATTAAAACGTGTTTTAATCGATTAAAAGCAATCTGATCGCTCATATTTAAAATCTGATCGATTATATTTCATTTTGACCTGTTATATTCGAATTCCAATCGGTCATAAAGGGTTTTTAATCGATTAAAAGGTTTTTGTATCAATTAAAATGCTGTGAAAACACTTCTATAAACATTCTAAGTGTTTTAAACGTTTCTTTAAAAAACTATATCAGTTAAAACCATTGTTAAGAAGGTTCTTTGTCAAAATGCTTTTGTTTGATTTGTTTAAAACTATTTTTGAGGCATTTTGCAAAATGAGTGAAGAAGCTTTATGCAGTGGAAAAGGTAAAGTGGTTTTACCTAAGCTTTCTGTTTAGACACACTAAGTCTTCAGCTCCTTTGTTCTGAGTGACTTGTTTGACAGCTGCAGAGTTGACCCTTGACTTTATTTTTGACTTCATCAAATCAATGAGATCTTTGCTAGGATCACTTTCAACAAGAACCAGATCTGGTACCAATTGTAAGAATTAATGGTTGAGTTCAAGAGGGGGAGTGAATTGAACTTTATAAAACTTTTTCGAAAAACACACTTTCCTTTGGAAGAATGATTAATCTTTTTCAATCTTTTGTTCGGCAGATTTGGTTTTAAACAAAGCAAGAATATAAGCAAGAATTGTAAAGAGATGAAAGCAGAAATTCAACACAAAATTTTATACTGGTTCACTCTTTCCCAAAGCTACATCCAGTTCTTGACAAATCTGCCAAGTTCCACTAATTCCAAGTGAAAATTACAACCAGTAGATATACACCAATCTACCCCAAGAACTATCTCACAAACCCACAAGATAGACTCTTGAATAACCACCCAGTAACCAAATCCAGTTACTATAACCAGTGCAGATTCAAACCCAATCTACACAATTACACTTTATACAAGTAAATGAAAAGAATAAACCTGGATTGCAGCTTTAACACTATAGAAGTCCAGAAGCAATTCTAACTCAGAACTTTCTCTCTTTGATGATCTTTAAACAAGCTTGATCTAAATGCCTTATGATATGAAAAGTTTATGAATGCACAGAGAAAGGCACGTATATGAGAGCTTTAAGATTGCTTTCAATTGTTTTCTAAATTGTGTATTTCAAAAGAGAAATTAAAACTGTATTTATAGAATAAAAGAGAGAAACTGATTGATTAAATTGATTAAAACTGATTTAGAGTAGCAGATGATCGATCAGAATATCTATATGACTGATCAGAATCAGTTATGATCGATCAGAATATCTATATGACAGATCAAAATCAGTTATGATCGATCAGAATTAAGTTGTGATCGATCAAAATGCTTTTCAATCGATTAAAATGACGTTTCAATCGATTGATTTTATTTAAAAACTCATTCAATCGATTAATTCGAGTTTTCAATGGATTGAAACAGTTTAGAAAAAATTGCTCTCTGTTTCAATCGATTAAAAGATATTTCAACAGATTGAAATCCTGTGATACCTTAGAGAAAAAAATGATCTCTTTGTTTGAACAGATTAAAACTAATTTCAACAGATTGAAAATGCGAAACCTTTAATATTTGAAAAATCATTAAGAACTTTTTAACCTGTTGATTCTGCAATTCAATCAATTAAAATTTCGACTATATATGAACACTTCCTATGTTAAGTGATTTTAACAGATTGAAAACTTCTTTTAATAGATTGAAAAACTTAGTTTGTTCTTTTAATGCTTAACGATTTGTTTTTCATGCAGTAAAATAAGTTCAATGAGATGCATCATTTCAAGGCGCTTATCACAAGATCTATTGAACTATCAAGAGATTAAATTCTAAACCTATAACCTATTTATCTACACACCCACAAAATAAACTCTCTAAACTTTATATGTCTTCATCAAATCCAACAAGTGCTTCACAATACACCAAGTTTCGAAAATCCCCAATTCCCAAACCCTCATTCATCTACTTAAGGTTCTCTAAGGCTCTCAGAAAACAAGAACAACCTTTTTCAAACAAAAGTTGAGAGTTGTGATTTCTAGAGAACTGTTTGTTGGAGGAAAAAGGGGCTTTTGGAACCTGGTGTGGGCTAGAAGCGATAAGAATCACTAAGTGGAGTTCTTAGTGGATTGTGTGTTGTGCCGTCTCTAGGGAAAGTTGTTCTTCGTCTCTTGTGTGACTCAAGAGAGGTGTTTTCATTACTCTATCTTTTCCATTGTTATCTGTTTGTAATAACTTTGATTATAGTGACAACGTTAATCCTCTGTTTGAGTGATTAGCAACTGGACGTAGGGTCTTTTGATCCGAACCAATATAAATCTCCTGTGTAAGACTCTATCCTTATCCTATTTACGTTTACACAACATTTTAATCGGTAAAATTTGGGGAAAATTTTTAAAACCTAATTTTTGTTAAGAAACCAATTCACCCCCCCTCTTGGTTTTTGTCCGTTCACGCAAACATTCTGCTACGCGATTCCAACAAGTGGTATTGTCGCCGCCGTCAAAACGGGGCGGTCGGAGCGACGTGATGGTTTTGACTTTTGGTTTTCGCGTTTTTATGGGTGTGGTTACAACGCTTTTAGGTTGTCCGATAACCGGACTGAACCTAGAGGCGAGGTTTTCGAAAGAGTGTTCTTGGATTGTCCGATAACCGGGCTAACCCAAGAACTAATTTTGAAGGGTTCTTATGAGTCGCCATCGATGTTTTTACTGGAAACATCGAAAGAGGAATAAAAAGGCATTAGTTTTCAGAAATAACTTTGGTCGTTAAAACCAGAGTTTAGGCAAGGGAGTTAGTTACGCGTAAGGGAAGTATTAGTTCCCTTACGATGACCCTTTCAGGTTCCCTATGATAGTCCAGCTATTTAATTAATAAACTTTGTGAAAAGACGCTTTTACCCTTTATTTTGTGGAATTGAAATAATGACTACATGGCCCTAATATCTATTACATATTTTAATCATAATAATAAAAGCAGTAAAGAGATATATATATATAGAGAGAGAGGAAACCTCTGAAGCAAGATCTTTGATTAATTTCTTGAAATTTAGGGTGCGTTTTGGCAGCCCTTCACCCTTTACAACGCCGGAAAAGCTCTCGAAAATGCTATAAAATCTCTAAGAAACTCTCAGAAACTCCGAAAATGCTTCTGAGGGGTTCTAGGAAGAGTATTTGAAGAAGTTGCAAGAGAGAGAATGGAAGAATTGTGTGAAATGAGGGTGAAAGCGTGGCTATTTATAGGTATTCGTGCCTGTCAGGTCGAGACGGCTGTCTCGTCTGACAAGATCGAGACGGTCGTCTCGCCATTCAAGATGGTCGTCTCGTCTTATAAAAATGGCGAGAAGGCCGTCTCGCCAAACGAGAAGGGGGTCTTGCCATTCGCAGGTGGCGAGACGGCCGTCTCGCCAAACGAGACGACGGTATCGCCACTTTCGCAAGGCAAGACGGCCGTCCCGAATGCGAGACGGCGGTCTCGATCTCTGAAGGTGAAAATCCTTATTTTTATGCAGAAAATCCCTCCTATCCTAGTATGGGGCCTAATAGTCTCTCCTAATGGCTTCTTAGGCTTCATCCATCTTCGAAAAGGAGGTCTTCTGGTCTTTATTATAAGGTCGGGCAAGATTTGGGGTCTACAGCTGCCCCCCCTTTACCCGACTAGTCGGCTGCTGGCTTTGTTGTGCCAAGAAGATCGACTAGAGGGTAAAGGAGTTGACCCTCCTGCCCGGCTGCCCCTCAGATGATCCGTCTTTCTGGCGGTTGATCTTCTGGGGAAAAGTACATTATGTGCCTCTGGGATGCTCCTTCTAACGGTAGTTGACCCCTTCGGTTGATGAGTATGAACCCCCACCTGGTTTTACGAGTATGAAGCCCTGCCTAGTAAGCCCCCTTTTGTAAAGCCTGATGAGTATACACCCCCATCTGGTGTTTGACGAGTATGAACCCATGTTCGGTAAGCCCCCTTTTGTAAGGCTTGATGAGTATACACCCCCAATCTAGTGTTGTGCCTCCGGATGCTCCTTCTTCCGGTAGCTGATCCTTTAGCTGTGGTGGCGGCTTACTGCTCTAGCTCATGCGCCGAGTGTTGAGATGTGTTCTCTTGTTTGTGTCTTTTCTGAGATTGATCGTCCGGTTTGCGCCGAGGACTCTGTGGGTGTTCATCTAGCTTGTTGGTTGTTGGGGATTTTTTATTTTGATCTTTTGGTGGTCATCCGACTTTGCTGATTGTCGGGTAGTCTTGTTTATTGTTCGACTCTCACTTGGTCGTCGAAATTTGTTGGTCAAGGTGATTAACTTTGTTTTAATCCTGCCTTTTTCTGCGGTTTTATCTCTTTTTTCTCGTGATTTTGGATTTTGGCTTTTTTTCTTTGGGCGTAAGTCTTTTTATTCTTAGCTTCTTTTTTTGTTACGCTGACTCTTTTTGAAAGGGAGAGCAAAATGAATGAACTAAAATTTTATTTATGATAAAATTTATTACAACAGTTTTATTTTCTAAGACCTATCCCTAAGGCGGTGGACTTGTGTCTGGAGACGATACGTAAGAGGGGAAATGCCGGTACATATGCCTTCAGAACTCTGCCTGGTCCCGGGCTTCGTCGATGTACTCCTGCCAGAATGCCGCCAAGTCTTGCTTTATTCCCTCTTGGTATTGGGCGAATGCCTCCTGCCTTGTGTCGAAGGCATCTTGCCTTAGGGATATCTACTCTTGTCGCATAGACATTTGGTCGAATTGTTGGCGCAAATCGTAGATGTTGCGGTTGATGCCAGCAAAATCGTCTGTGCACTGCTACTATTGTTGTTGTTGTTGTTGGAACTCGGGAGGTGTCGGGAGATCGTGCATTGCTATGAGATCCCGGAGATCCAAAGCGATATCCAGTGAGGGGTGGAGGATCAACCGGGTCCCTTGGCGTAGCAGCATCCCCATGCTGACTAGGACCAACCCATTGATGGTCTCAGGTCGGAGGCTGGAGGCCAGTTCCTCCCTGCCACTGCACCCCCATTTTTCTGCCAAGGGGGTGATGAGGGGAGCATGAGGACGGCTCCCATGGGCCGGCTCCCGAAGTCCTTGAGGGCCTTCAGGAAGAAATAGCCAGGGTTGCATTGGCGCCTCTGGCTCATGCAATAGAGGACGAAGAGGTCTGAGAGGGTAACTTTACCCTGGTTCTATTTCCGCCCGTGGATAGTCCCTGTAGACCCCAAATCTTGCCCGACCTCCAAATAAAGAGCAGAAAACCTCCTATTCGAAGATGGACGAAGCCTAACAAGCCAGTAGGAGAGACTATTAGGCCCCATACTAGGATAGGAAGGACTTTCGGCACCAAAAATAAGTTTTCT
Organism: Sphenostylis stenocarpa; assembly: GCA_963425845.1. NCBI lineage: Eukaryota > Viridiplantae > Streptophyta > Magnoliopsida > Fabales > Fabaceae > Sphenostylis > Sphenostylis stenocarpa. The sequence goes on along the minus strand of OY731401.1, from coordinate 20,866,115 downwards.
CGCCGTCTCGAAATCGAGACCTCCGTCTCGCCTCAGGCAAGTGGCGAGACCGCTGTCTCGTTTGATGAGACGGCGGTCTCGCCACCTGCAAATGGCGAGACGGCGGTCTCGCCACCTGCGCAGGACAAGACGGCGGTCTCGCTTGGTGAGACGATGGTCTCGACCCTGTCAGACGAGAACGGCGGTCTCGCCACTGCCAGGCGCGAAAACCTATAAATAGGGGTCCTCCCCCCCTCATTTCCACACACCACAACTTTCTCTCCTCCTTCTCTCTAGGATTTCTCTCTCTAGAATCCCTCCGACGCATTTCCGGAGCTTTTGAGTGTCTTTAGAGTGAGTTTTCGAGCGTTCCGAGAGGTTTTCTGGCGCTGTAGAGTGAAGGGCTACCAAAACGCACCCAATTTATTGAGAAATTAATAGAGAAAGCTTGCTTCGGAGGTTTAAACTCTCCCTCTCTACTTTTACTATTTTAATTTTAAATTATGCAATAGATTAGTGCCATGTAGTCATAATTTTAAAATTCCGCAAAATAAAAAGGGCAAAAGCGTATTTTTCCGGTTTATTTATCAATAAAATAGCTGGCCTATCATAGGGAACCCGAAAGGGGTGTAGTAAAGGAACTAATACTTCCTTTACACGTAACTAACTCCCTTACCCAACTCTGGTTCTAATGACCAAAGTTGGTTTTCGAAAACCAACGCCTTTTAAAACCCCTTTTCCGATGTTTCCGGTAAAAACATTGGTGGCGACTCCACAGAACCCTACAAAATTAGTCCTTGGGTTAGCCCGGTTATCGGACAATCCAAGGACGCCCTTTCGAAAACCTCGCCCTTAGGTTAGCCCGGTTATCGGACAACCTAAAGGCGTTGTAACCACCTATAAAAAATGCGAAAAATCAAAAAGGGTCGAAACCATCGCGTTGCTCCGACCGCCTCTTTTTAGACGGCGGCGACAGATGCCTACTCCGCTGGGGAAGCCTCGAGAGTTGATCCCATTTAGTGATGGGCCGACTTAGAAATAAATAAACCAAGAAAATAACGTTTTTTGCCCTTAACTTGTATTATAACATGTTTTATTGCTTGGCTTTAAATAACTGTTGTCTGTTTATACTTCCGCAATTGTGTGAAATACAAATTGTACACAAACCTTTGCACACAACAGTTCCCTCTATACCCAGGGGCAAGTGAGAAAACCATAGGGAGTGGGTGGCAGGTACGGTTCGCTGTAGTGAGGGCCTTGTGCCCACCAGTGTGATCGGAAACCACCACTCAAGTTGATAACCTTCCTCTTTTGGCAACAAGACTGACTACGACCTTAGTGCTAAGCATAGTCGGACGGCTGGAGAGTGGGGACACTATAATGGGGGCACCTTGGGGGCCTTAGCCTGGTGAGAACAGTTAGAACCAACCCTCGCCAATGCACTTTTCTGCAGGAAAACCCTACCTCGTGATAAAAACGAATTCTCGCCTATTCGTGGATGACCGAATTGTGTGTGCATATGTTTGTTGCATTTGTCTGTTGCATAGCATAAACAAACAACAAAACAAAAACCAAAAAAATATTTTCACAAATAAACACACTTATCTCGGACAGTCTGCCTTTTAGCTAGCCTGGTTTCAGGTTCTTTGTAAGCTAAGTAGCCACGCAGTTCCGACAGAAGAGATAAAAGGCTATAAAATAAACAAATAAACATCAAATAAAAATCAAAATACAAAAAAATACCGGAAAATAAATAAATCAACCTCTGACAAAGTCAAAACATTCATACTACATCATACCATGAGTAAAGAAAAACCAAGAGAGAAAATAAAAATGAGAACGCATTCAGCATCATTCAAACAGAATCTCTCATGCATAAGCATACCCATGTTAGCTTAAGCACTCAAACATGCATTAATAAACCTTTGTTGGGCATTCTAGAAAGTGGCTGGTCCTCTCCCCACTCGTACTCGTGCACAAAAAGCAAGAGCGATGGAAAACTTGGAGGAGCAGAACCGAAAGCTCACCGCGGAGGTCAATACCCTCCGCGAGCAAATGGCCCAACTGATGGAGGTCGTACGCCAGGGTCAGAATAAGGGCGAAGACCAAGCTGAACATATCCCTCCCCATGAGGAAGAGGAGGAGGAATACTTTTTTGGCGAGAAGGATGCTAAGACTGCATGCATCCTTACTCCAGAAGTGTCCAAACAACAACTCTCCGCCCTGGAGGAGAGGCTGAAGGCGGTCGAAGGGCACAACTTTGACGTCAAGGAGGTGGCGGACATGTGCCTGGTGAAGAACATCCACTTCCCTCCCAAATTCAAGATCCCGGACTTCCCCAAGTACGCCGGGATGACTCGCTTAAAGAACCATCTTACGATGTATTGTCGTAAGATGGCCGCCCACGCCGAGAATGAAAAACTCCGATCCACTGCTTCCGGGAGAGTCCGGCGGATACGGCTCTCAACCGGTACATGCGATTAGAAAGAGGGCAGGTCCAGAACTGGAAACAGTTGGCTGACGCTTTTCTCCGTCGTTACCGATACAATATCGATCTGACCCCCGACAGGTCAGATCTCAGGACCCTGAGAAAAAGGGACGACGAGTCTTTCAAAGCGTACGCCCAAAGGTGGAGGGAAATGGCCGCCCAAATAGAGCCTCCATTGACAGATAAAGAAACAGTGGCTATGTTCATAGACTCACTGACCGGAGCGTACTACGATAAGGCGATAGCCAGTACCTCCAATCTCTTCTCGGACATAGTCACTGTAGGAGAAAGAGTGGAGCAAGGGCTGAGGAGTGGAAAAATAGCACGACCCTCTCCTTCCAGCACCTCATTCAAGAAGCCCTTCAAAAAGAAGGAAGAGGTCGTGCACGCCATTAATTTCGCAACCCCTTCCTCCACCCCTCAGACAGAGCGGCAACCACAAAGAAAGGAGAGGAAGTTCACCCCTATCCCCACCTCATATGCAAAGTTGCTGCCCCAGCTGTTGGAGGCCAACCTCCTGACGCGCGTTCCTCCCAAGAAGCAGCTGGAGCCTCCCTATCCCGAGTGGTACAAACCCAATGAAAAATGTAGCTACCACTCGGATGCACCAGGGCATTCAACTGACAACTGCTTGACCTTGAAATATAAGGTCCAGGAATTAATCGACGCTGGTTGGATAACCTTTGATGCCTCTGCTTCCAACACAGATGTCAAACCTCTGTCAAAGCCAGAGTAGCAAAGAGGGAGGACCGGAAGGATCAGCCCTTAGGGTGTCTATTTTAAAAGCTTTTCTCTGTATCTCTTGCGGTCCCCGCCCGCGGCCGCAGGAATTTTTGATTAAAAAGGGCTTGTACATGCATTTTCATTTTCATTAATATACGAGGAATTTTGTCATATTCTTTCTTTTCCCTCTTCTATTTATTATTCTTTCAAAAATAAATTAAATAATAAAATCTATGACTAAAACAGAACCTAAAACACATCATGTCTGTGATTGATGAATCTCCGTGGACCCCAGAAACGGAAGGCGAATGGGTCGGATCCGACAGTGAGCAGGAGACCATTTCTCCGGACATGCAAAGAATGCTGGAAAAGGAAACACGCATCATACAACCGCATCAAGAAGAGATAGAAACTGTTAATCTGGGAGAAGGGGATAATGAGAAAAAGGTGAACGACGGCACCCAAATAGAAAGTAGTGTAAAAAAGGGATTGATCCAGCTTCTGAAGGAATATATGGATGTATTCGCTTGGTCGTATCATGACATGCCTGGGCTCGACACGAGTATAGTAGAACATAGATTGCCCTTAAAAGAAGGGTTCCGACACTGTAAGCGTAAACTCAGGAGAATCAAACCAGATTGGTCCCTAATGATAAAGGAGGAGGTGCAAAGGCAATTGGATGCCAACTTTCTTGTAGTTTCCAAATACCCAGAATGGTTGGCCAACATAGTACCCGTCATCAAAAAGACCGAGAAGGTCAGGGTGTGTGTGGACTACAGAGACCTCAACCGAGCGAGTCCAAAGGATGACTTTCCCCTACCACATATAGACACACTAGTAGACCATACCGCTACCAACACGCTATATTCCTTCATGGACGGGTATGCGGGGTACAACCAAATCAAGCTGGCTGTTGAGGATAGAGAAAAAACCTCCTTTATCACACCATGGGGCACCTTTTGCTACCGAGTAATGCCCTTCGGACTCAAGAATGCAGGGGCTACTTATCAAAGGGCTATGGTCACGCTATTCCATGACATGATCCACAAGGAAATAGAAGTATATGTGGATGACATGATTGCCAAGTCCAGAAACGAAATGGACCACATTCTTTATCTCCGAAAACTTTTTGATCGACTTCGGAAGTATCAACTTAAGCTAAACCCGACAAAATGTACTTTCGGAGTACGATCAGGAAAACTCCTAGGGTTCATTGTCAGCGAAAGAGGGATTGAGGTGGACCCCGATAAAACAAAGGCGATTCTGGAAATGCCTCCACCAAGCACAGAAAAGGAGGTCAGAGGTTTCCTAGGCCGAATTAATTATATTGCCCGTTTCATCACGCAGTTAACGGATAAATGTATCCCCATCTTTAAGCTGTTACGCAAAAACCAACCAACGGTGTGGAATGAGGAATGCCAACAAGTGTTCGATAAGATCAAAACTTGTTTAACCAATCCGCCAGTATTGGTACCACCCGTTGAAGGGAAACCTCTGATCCTATATTTATCAATACTTGAAGAGTCCATGGGATGTGTGCTCGGCCAACATGACGAAACCGGAAGAAAGGAACGGGCCATCTACTATCTCAGTAAGAAATTCTCAGATTATGAAACCCGCTATACACCATTCGAAAAAACCTGTTGCGCATTGGTGTGGGTCACTCAACGTCTCAAACAGTACATGGCTCGGCATACGACGTGGTTGGTCTCCAAAATGGATCCAATCAAGTACCTTTTTGAGAAGCCCATTTTAACTGGAAGAATAGCTAGGTGGCAAGTTCTCCTCTCAGAGTTTGATATCATTCATGTAACCCAGAAAGCTATTAAGGGTAGTCCCCTGGCAGATTATCTAGCCCATGGATCAACAAACGAATATCAATCCTTACAAGATGACTTTCCCGATGAACATATCATGCATATCGAACACGAAGAGACCAAAGAAGAGGCATGGACCATGTTTTTCGATGGGGCCTCAAACATGCTTGGACACGGGATAGGAGCTATTTTGATATCCCCCGAAAAGAAACACATCCCTGTAACGGCCAGGCTTAATTTCGATTGTACCAACAACATGGCCGAATACGAAGCATGTGCGCTAGGGATCCAAGCGGCTTTAGATCATGGGGTCACTAAGCTCAAAATATTCGGTGATTCATCCCTCGTCATCTACCAACTTAAAGGCGAATGGGAAACCCGAAACTCCAAGTTAATCCCATACCTAGAGCACATCCGCGAGCTGGTCTCAAGAATGGAAAGCGTCACCTTCTAGTATATCCCTAGGGAGGACAATCAAATTGCCGACGCCCTCGCCACCCTATCATCCATGTTTGCCCTGGATCAAGAACATGAGATGCCGATTATTCAAGTTAAGCTGCATGGCAAACAAGCTTTTTGCATGGCAGTAGACAGCGAGCGCGATCAAAACCCCTGGTATCATGACATCAAGCAGTATCTCATGAAGGGTGAATACCCCGAGGGAATCAGTGACAATGATAAGCGAACCATTCGCAAAAGGGCCGTAGGGTTCATGTTGATCGAAGGAACCCTTTACAAAAAGAGTCTCGATTCCACTCTCTTGAGGTGTGTGGACCATGAAGAAACCCAGACTCTGATAAGAGAAATCCACAAAGGGACTTTTGGGACCCATGCACCCGGGCATGTCATGGCAAAGAAAATCCTTAGGGCAGGGTATTTTTGGTCCACGATGGAAGCCGATTGTCACCAATATGCCAAGAAGTGTCATAAGTGCCAAGTCTACGCCGATAATATTCATGTGCCGCCCGCACCTCTCAGTAACCTGGCTACACCATGGCCATTTTCTATGTGGGGCATGGATGTCATCGGACCCATCGAACCCAAAGCATCTAACGGCCATCGTTTCATCTTGGTAGCAATTGACTATTTCACCAAGTGGGTTGAGGCGGCGTCATATGCGCATGTGACTCAGAAAGTGGTGACCACCTTCATCAAGAAAAATATTATATGTCGGTACGGTATCCCTCATAGGCTCATTACTGATAATGGGACCAATCTCAACAATAAAATGATGGAGGAATTATGCCAAGACTTCAAAATCCAGCATCACAATTCTTCTCCGTACCGAACAAAGATGAATGGTGCAGTAGAGGCAGCTAATAAAAATATCAAGAAAATCATTCAGAAAATGGTGGTCACCTACAAAGACTGGCATGAGATGCTTCCCTTCGCCCTACATGGCTACCAAACGTCGGTACGAACCTCCACGGGAGCTACCCCTTTCTCCCTCGTATACGGCATGGAAGCCGTACTACCGGTAGAGGTCGAAATACCCTCCCTACAAGTTGTCATGGAAGCAAAGTTGATAGAAGCTGAATGGGTCCAAAACCGGTATGATCAGTTGAACCTAATCAAAGAAAAACGGTTGGACGCCATATGTCGGGGGCAAGCTTACCAAAAGAAAATCAAGAAAGCCTACGACAAGAAGGTCAATCCCCGCACCTTTCAAGAAGGAGATCTAGTAGTAAAGAAACTACTCTCAGCCCAGAAAGACAAAATCGGGAAATGGGCAGCCAACTACGAAGGACCCTTTGTGGTCAAGCGAGCCTTCTCAAGAGGAGCCCTCATCCTCACCAATATGGATGGAGAAGAACTCCGATATCCTGTCAACTCAGATGTGGTAAAAAAATATTACACCTAAAGACATTGCTCACGACCCGACAGGATGAAAACTCGCAAAGAGCGTCCTGGGCAAAAGATAGGGTCTACATTCCTCGCTAGGACACATCCTAGGCAAAAATTAGAGGCAAAAAAACAAAAAAAAAAAAGAAAAAAAAAAACAAGAAACAAAGAGAGCAATGATTACCTTAGCCAAAAACCGCAAAGGCGACTAAGGTAATACCTTCACAAAAGCGAGCAGACTTCGCATGATCTTCACTCCGGATTCGAACATCTCAACTAAAGGGACCAGGGAAAACGGGGAAACAAAGATCATATACATGATTGTGACACCCTCATACAATTTAGCCAACCTTGGCCAGCCTTGCTTATAAATTCTCTTGTAAACCCCCATGTAAAAATAAGTCATCTATTTATATCAATAAAAACTGTCTTTTCTTCCCTTTACCTACTTGTGTAAATGCCTCTGTATTAGCGAAACATGAGCATGCATAAAACAAGCAATTCGAGAAAGCATAAAAACAAGACGAACAACACTGACCAGGGTCGTCCCAAGAAAAAAGTACAGGGTAGCCTGCTAGATCGAAAACCCGCAAAGGGAGGTCTAGGCAAAAGATAAGGCTTTCATAAAAGGAAAAAGAGCTCAATAAAATATCTCAGGCAAAAAATTAAAACCCGCTAGGTCGAAAACCCGCAAAGGGCGGTCTAGGCAAAAGAAAGGGTTAAAACAAAAAAATGCAAAAAGAATAGTCACGAGAAAACAAAAAGAAGGAAGTACTGGTCACTTTCTAGATGTCCTCAACAAAATAAATTTGCATCAACAACATCCACACAAGTAGTCGCACAAATAGGAATTTGTCAGGATCAAAATAAACAAACGCACTTCATAAAAGACATTCATCTTCATGTTTGCATAGAGGTACCCCGGTAAGACTCTATATCCAACCAACAAAATTTCGACTACCGAATCAGAGTCGAACAGAAAACAAGACTCATCCGACCAGCCAGCGAGAGTCGGATAGTCGCCACCAAAAGTCAAAAACAAAGAATCCCCGGCAACCAACAAAGCTGGATGAAATACCAAAATCCCCGACGCAACCCGGATGACCATTCAGAAAGGTCCAAGAACATCTACCAACACGGAAATCACTTCCCAGGGAGTCGGCGCATGAGCTAGAGCAGTAAGCCGCCACCATAGCCAAAGGATCAGCTACCGCAAGAAGGGGCATCCAGAGGCACCAAACTAGACGAGGGTTCGTACTCGTCAACCAAGGGGTCAGCTACCTCGTCGAAGGAGCATCCCAAGGTCTCACATAGGTGCATGAGCTAGAGCAGTAAGCCGCCACCATAGCTAAAGGATCAGCTACCGCAAGAAGGGGCATCCAGAGGCACCAAACCAGACGAGGGTTCGTACTCGTCAACCAAGGGGTCAGCTACCGCGTCGAAGGAGCATCCCAAGGTTTCACATCGGCGCATGAGCTAGAGCAGTAAGCCGCCACCACGGCCAAAGGATCAGCTACCGCAAGATGGAGCATCCGGAGCCTTAACACCAGATGGGGGTGTGTACTCATCAGGCCTTACAAAAGGGGGCTTACCGGGCGGGGTTCATACTCGTCAAACACCGGATGGGGGTGTGTACTCATCAAGCCTTACAAAAGGGGGCTTACCGGCGAGGGTTCATACTCGTCAAACCGGATGGGGGTTCGTACTCATCAGCCGAAGGGATCAGCTATCGCCGGAAGAAGCATCCCGGGAGCGCACAACATTTCCCCGGAAGATCGCCGCCGCAAGATCGGAGCATCCGAAGGGCAACCGGGCAAGAGGGTCAACTCCTTTACCCTCCAGTCGATCACCTTGGCACAAAAGGCCGGCAGTCGACTGGTCGGGTAAAGGGGGGGCAGCTGTAGACCCCAAATCTTGCCCGGCCTCCAAATAAAGAGCAGAAAACCTCCTATTCGAAGATGGACGAAGCCTAACAAGCCACTAGGAGAGACTATTAGGCCCCATACTAGGATAGGAAAGACTTTCGGCACCAAAAATAAGTTTTCTCGCCTCTTTGGGACGAGACCGCCATCTCGAAATCGAGACCGCCGTCTCGCCTCAGGCAAGTGGCGAGACCGCCGTCTCATTTGATGAGACGGCGGTCTCGCTTTCCCAGACGGCGGTCTCGCCACCTGCGAATGGCGAGACCATGGTCTCGTTTGACGAGACGGCGGTCTCGCCACTGCCAGGCGCGAAAACCTATAAATAGGGGTCCTCCCCCCCCTCATTTCCACACACCACAACTTTCTCTCCTCCTTCTCTCTAGGATTTCTCTCTCTAGAATCCCTCTGATGCATTTCCGGAGCTTCTGAGTGTCTTTAGAGTGATTTTTCGAGTGTTCCGAGAGGTTTTCCGGCGCTGTAGAGTGAAGGGCTGCCAAAACGCACCCAATTTATTGAGAAATTAATAGAGAAAGCTTGCTTTGGAGGTTTAAACTCTCCCTCTCTACTTTTACTGTTTTAATTTTAAATTATGCAATAGATTAGGGCCATGTAGCATAATTTTAAAATTCCGCAAAATAAAAAGGGCAAAAGCGTATTTTTCTGGTTTATTTATCAATAAAATAGCTGGCCTATCATAGGGAACCCGAAAGGGGCGTAGTAAAGGAGCTAATACTTCCTTTACACGTAACTAACTCCCTTACCCAACTCTGGTTCTAATGACCAAAGTTGGTTTTCGAAAACCAACGCCTTTTAAAACCCCTTTTCCGATGTTTCCAGTAAAAACATCGGTGGCGACTCCACAGAACCCTACAAAATTAGTCCTTGGGTTAGCCCGGTTATCGGACAATCCAAGGACGCCCTTTCGAAAACCTCGCCCTTAGGTTAGCCCGGTTATCGGACAACCGAAAGGCGTTGTAACCACCTATAAAAAACGTGAAAAATAAAAAGGGTCGAAACCATCGCGTCGCTCCGACTGCCTCTTTTTAGACGGCGGCGACAGTCCCAGCTAGTAGCTTGTGGCAGATGCGGAGGGCTGGGGGAAGTGCGGAGCCCTTCATCAGTGTGGGTAGGGTGTGTGCCCCAGTGAGCTCTTCCTACATCTCGCCGGCGGTGAGGTTGGTGGGGCGTGCGCAGATAGCCTCCTGGTAGTCCCGAGTCAGCACGTCCTCGGGCTGGACGAATCCGATGGACACGTTGAATTCGTCTAGGGTGGTGGTCCGGTACATCCCACCCATGAATTATGTCACCATTTTTGTTGGTGACAGACCTGGTACCATGGCGGGAGTCTCGGCGTAGGAGATGGAGGCGAGGAACTCTAGCACTGCCTGGGGGTAGACGTGGGTAGGTGGAGGCTGCAGGAGGAAGCCCCACCCTATGCTGTCGATGTGGGCCCGGACATCATCTTCCCATCCGAATTCAACGAGGATGCCGAAACCCAATCTCAGCATAGGGTGCCATGTGTAACCCCAGATGTGTTCTAAGCGGGCCTGGTGCATTGGTGAAAGCTCCGTGGGGTCCTGCGAAGCGGGAGCTGAGGAGCTGCTAGGGCCGGCAGAGCCCCTTCTCTTCCTGGACTGATCTCCACAGTGCATTTTGACAGTAGGGTGCTTGAGAGTGAGAGAATGGAAGGTGGGAGTGCAAGAGGAAGTGTGGAGACCCCCTAGGCCCCCCTCTATATATAGAAATTTTTTTGAATTTGGGCGATCACACTGGTGTGTTGAACATTCGAGGACTTAATGTTGCACTTGATGGACATGAAGATTGTTGATTTTGATGATGATTCAAGAACTTAAAGACTTAGAGTGTTGAAGACTTGTTTTATATTGTAATAACTCTGTTTCAATTAGATTGAGTCTGTAATATTAGTGTTTAAGATAGTCGGTACATAGTCTGCACCTTAGATGCTTCAAAAAGCTCAAATTTATCATCCAGGCTTGGCTTTAATCGATTAAATAGGGAAATAATCGATTAAAATAGTGAGAAAAACCATTTTCTGTATCTGCTCATTGGTTTAATCGATTAAACCACCTGTTAATCGATTAACAGGCGATTTAATCAATTAACAGACCTTTTAATCGATTAAAACAGAGAGTTTTAGGGTTCTGTTGATTTTGGCTCTGTAATAATCGATTAACTCTTGATTTAATCGATTATTTCAGTCATATTTCGAATTTTAACTTCAAATCAACCCTATTTTCGAAAACCCTATTTCCAAGAACCCTAATTCCGAAATTCCCAATTCCCAAACCCTAATTTCTCTACTTAAGCTTCTCTATGGCACTCAGAAATTGAAAACAACCTTTTTCATACAAAAGTTAAGTGTTGTAGTGCCAAAGAACTGTTTGTTGCAAGAAAAAGGGGCTTTTGGAACCTGGTGTGGGCTAGAAGCGATAAGAATCACTAAGTTGAGTTCTTAGTGGATTGTGTGTTGTGCCATCTCTAGGGAAAGTTGGTCTTCATCTCTTGTGGATTTCAAGATGTCGCCGCCTCCCAAAAGAGGGGCGGTCGGAGCGACGCGATGGTTTTTTCGACCCTCTTTGATTTTCGCGTTTTTTATTGGTGGTTACAACGCCTTTAGGTTGTCCGATAACCGGGCTAACCTAGGGGCGAGGTTTTCGAAAGTATCCCTGAGTTGTCCGATAACCGGGCTAACCCAGGGACTTATTTAATTTGGGTTCTATGGAGTCGCCACTGATATTTTTACCATAAACATCGGAAAAGGGGTTTTAAAAAGGCGTTGGTTTTCGAAAACCAACTTTGGTCATTAGAACCAGAGTTGGGTAAGGGAGTTAGTTACGTGTAAAGGAAGTGTTAGTTCCTTTACGACGCCCCTTTCGGGTTCCCTATGATAGGCCGGCTACTTTGAATAAATAATTAAACTGGAAAAATGCACTTTTACCCTTTTATTATGCGAAATTTAAGTTTATGACTACATGGCCCTAGCTTCTATTGCGTAATTTAAATGGCAGTAATAAAAATAGAGAGGGAGAATATGCACCTCCAAAGCAAGCTTTTATATTTCTTTAAAGAGAGGGTGCGTTTTGGCAACCCTTCACTCTACAACTCTCAGAAACTCCGGAAATGCCTCGGAGGGATTCTAAAGAAGATTTAGAACGCTCAGTTTATGCCTAGAGACACTCAGAAACTCCGGAAATGCTTCGGAGGGATTCTTAGAGAGAGAAAATCTAGAGAGAAGGGAGAGCTATCTGGATTCTGTGTGGAAATGAGGGGGGGAGGACCCCTATTTATAGTTTTTCGCGCCTGACAGGTCGAGACCGCCGTTTCCTCTTACAGGGTCGAGACCGCCGTCTGGAAAATCCAGACCGCCGTCTCGTTCATGACTGAGGGTCGAGACCGCCGTCTCGACTTTTGCATGTGACGAGACCGCCGTCTGGACAATCGAGACGGCGGTCTCGTCCTGGCGTTGAGACGAGACGGCGGTCTGGTCCTTCCAGACGGCGGTCTCGTCCCTTCAGGGCGAGAAACTTTATTTTCGGGCCAAAAAACCTTCCTATCTTGGTACGGGAGCCTAATAGTCTCTCCTAGTGGCTTGTTAGGCTTCGGCCGTCTTCAAATAGGAAGCTTCTGGTCTTTATTCTGAGGTCGGGCAAGATTTGGGGTCTACAACTGCCCCCCCTGTACCTGACTAGTCGGCTGTTGGCTTTGTTGTGCCGGACAGGTAGACAGGAAGGTAAAGGAGTTGACCCTCTTGCCCGGCTACCCTTCAGATACTCCGTCTTGTGGCGGATGACCTTCTGGGGAGATGTTGTGTTGTGCACCTCTGGGATACTACTCCTGACGTAGCTGATCCTTTTGGTTGACACGTGGTAGAACCTCCAGATACTACTCCTGACGTAGCCGATCCTTCGGTTGATGCATGGTAGAACCTCCGGATACTACTCCTAACGTAGCCGATCCTTCGGTTGATGGGTATAAACCCCCCATCAGGCTGGTAGTTACAGTCCATTGTGTGGGACTGGATGGGTATGAACCCCCCATCAGGCTGGTAGTTACAGTCCGTTGTGTGGGACTGGATGGGTATGAACCCCCCATCAGGCTAGTAGTTACAGTCCGTTGTGTGGGACCGGATGGGTATGATTCCCCCCATCAGGGTGGTACGGTCCGTTGTGTGGGACCGGATGGGTATGATCCCCCCATCAGGGTGGTAGTGGCGGCTTACTGTTCAGGTGGCCCATGCACCGGATAGGCACTCCTTGTGTGCTTGGTTGATAGGTACAAACCCCTATCGAGTCGGTACGATCCACTGCGTAGGACCGGTGGTGGTGGCGGCTCATCGCTCGGGTAGCTCATGCGCCGTTGTTGAGATGTGTTCTGTCTTTATTATTTGTCTTTTACGGGAATTGTCGTCCGGTCCGTGCCGGGGATTCTGTTGGTGTTCGTCCAGCTTGTTGATTGCTGGGGATTCTTTGTTTTTGATCTTTTGTGGTGGTCATCCGACTTTGCCTGGTTGTCGGGAATTTTTTGATAAGTGCCTCTTAGGTAGGCGGGAATCCTCCGGGGATTTGTTGATCTTGGTGACGCCTCTTGAGTAGGCGGGTATCCATTGAGTTTTTAGTAATGCCTCTGAGTAGGCAGATGTTCCGTTTGGAGGTGAAGACTTTTGGTTTTGCTTTTTTCTTTGCCTCTGAATAGGCTAATGTTGCTTTTTTGCTTGCAAGGTTTTGCCTATGCGTTCCACTAGGGATATCCATGTTAGGCAAGTAGCTTTCTGAGGATATGCGTTTGAAGTTTTGCCTTTGCAGTAGGCTCTCTGGGTAAGTTTTTTTGGTGATCTACTAGGGGGTTGGTTGACTCCTTGGGGATCTAATTTTGGTCGCCTTTTTGGGGAATGGAGTTGTGACTCCTTGTTTGGTGTTGATGAGAGCTGGTTTCTTCAAGCTCTTATTCCTCTGGGGAAATGGAGTTTTTTTTTTGTTTTTTGTTTTTTGTTTTTTGTTTTTGTGTGTGCCTCTGAGTAGGCGGATGCTTCATTAGTGGTGAAGACTTTATACTTGCTTGCCTCCGAATAGGTTGATGTCCCTTTCTGGGGAAATTGGCTCTTGCTCGCCAGATTTTGCCTACGCCTAGGAAAATGACTCTTCTAAGGATGTGAGTCTGGAATTTGCCTTTGTCATAGGCTCACTGGAGATGATTTTTCTCTTTTTGGTGATCCACCGGGGAATTGATTGCCTTCCCAGGGATCTAATTTTGATTTTCCCCCTGAGGGACTCCTTATTGAATGCTGTTGTTTTGAGCTGGCTTTGCCTATGCTCTTATTCTACTAGGGATGATCAAGCCTTTTCCTTGAAGCTCTTTTTTTGGTGTACCTTCGTTTATTGGTGTAGAAGGTTAGAGCTATTTTCCTTGAAGCTCTTTATTCTGCTGCAATGGTTTTGATTTCGCCTTTTTTCCACAATTTATCTCTTTTTTATCACGATTTTGAAATCTGGCTTCTATGGGGATAATGCGTAAGCCTTTTTACTTTTTATTACGCTGGCTTTTTCCTGTCTTTTTGGGGGAAGGTCCACTAGGGATGACGTTTTATTTCTTTAGTGATCCACCAGGGAGTTAGTTGACTTCCTGGGGATCTGATTTTTCTTTTCTACGAATGGAGTCTTGGCTCCTTGATTGATGTTGATGCGAGCTATACTTGTGAAGCTCTTATTCCACTGGGGGATGAGAATTTCTGATTCCTTTTTGTAGAATTTTTTAGGAGATCCACTTGGGGATTTTTATTCGGCCTTCTTTGTCATGGCCTTTTTGGATATCCGCTGGGGATGCAAGGGTTTTCTTCTTTTTTCCTTTTTTTGTTGAGCCCTTGTTGGTATGGAGACTGGACTCTTTTGATTGTTGATGATGGTGGGCTCTTGAAGTCTTTATTCTCCATTGGGGAGTGTGGAGGCGACTTTGGGTGAGTGTGCTCGATGACTCATGTGGTGATGCAGCTGAGTCATGAGGAGTATTTTTGTTGACCCTTCGGAGTAGGCAGGGATCCTCTTAGGGATGACTAAGCCTTTCCGTCGGCTTTTCTTTTATTATGTCTTGATGATTGTGCCCTGATGATTGGAGCTTTGGCTTCTGGAAGCTTCTTATGACAACTTGCTCTTCTTATTACTTTCTTATGCCTTCTTTTCTGGGTAGAAGGATGGTAGCTGGAGCTCTTGATTTTCAGAAGCTCTTATTTTGATGAGTCGTTTGATTGACAACTTGCTCCATTTTCTTGAAGGCTTTATTTGGAGACTCAGTCTCAGTGATCCTGTTTTCAATCACAAACATGGAGCTAGTCTCCTTATATGCATGAATGCTTTTCGTTTTTGTTTTTTATTTGAAGTGATTTTTTTTTATTATTTTTTTTTACTTTGACAAAGTCGTTTTGTGCGACTACTTGTGTGTGGATGCTTTAAATGCAATCTTTTCTTTTTGATTGATGCATCTGGAAAAGTGACTGGCATTCTCCTGCTGGACTTTTTTATGATTATGATGAAGGGCCCTTCTCTTTTATTCATTTTTTGGTTTAGCCCTATCTTTTGCCTAGACCGCCCTTTTGGGGTTTTTGATCTAGCGGGCTGCCTTAATTTTTGCCTAGGATATCTTAGCGGGCTTGTTCCTTTTTTATGGATTCCCTAACTTTTGCCTAGACCGCCCTTTGCGGGTTTTCGATCTAGCGGGCTACCCTAACTTTTGCCTAAGAATCTCCTAGCAGGCATTATTCTTTTTATTCTCATTTTTTCTTTATCTTCTTTTTTTGAGAGATAGGAGCCTATCATATGCATGCAATGTTGGCGATATGCATCCTATAATACTATTTCAATTAATTTTTCAAAAGGATTAACCAATGTGCTTTTACTTTTGATAAGCTTCGGACGTTATGTGCTTTCGTCGACAGGGATAGGCTGTACCAATTTTGCCGTCTCGATTTTGTCATGACCGAATAATGATTGTGTTAATTGGAGAGCGACTTGCCATGTTAGTGCGCCCCTCCCTTTCCTTGGGGATGTCGATCCTCCTATTGATTACTATCTCCACATTTCCCTACTAATTACTTGAATGTCGTAGTGGTAAGGGTCAAGAGAAAAGAAGGAAGAGGATATTTAATTCAAAGGCTTGTGTTTTAGAATTGTTTTATTTTGACAAAAATGGTTTTTGTAAGCACGGCTAGCCAAGGTTGGTTAGAGTGTTTAGGCTAGTTTAGACAAACATTTTGTTTATGGAGTGGCGTCTTATTCTATGGCGCTTGTTATGATTGATTGCCTTCCCTAGTCTGCCCTTTGGGTTTTCAGTCTAGGATGTTGTGTTTTGTTTTGTCCTAACTTTTGTCTAGGTTTCTTTTTTCTTGCTTTGGAAAACCTAGCGGACTTTATTTTGTAACCCTAATTTTTGCCTAGGCTACCCTTTATGGTTGTTCGGGTTTCCTAGCGGGTTTACCCTAACTTTTGTGTAGCCCCCTTTGGTGGGTTTCCTACCGGGTATCTTGCCCTCTCTTTTTGAACTTTAGTTTTTATGGGCTTCTTTTGATTTTTTTTTTTTTTTTTGCACAACATTGGCGAAACACGGATTTATTTATGACGAGGTAAAACTTTATTTTGTGTTCCTAGTCAATCAGTGGTGATGGATTTGACTTTTATTTTGGTCAATGGCGCATTTTGATTACTTTAACGCATTTTGAAAATGTTTGCTTAAACATGGTTATTAATGAGGTTTAGACATGAATAGCAAGAAGAGAAGCAGATAGTAAGAATGACATTCTTTGTAATTAATAGGGAAATGTGTGCCCTACAATGCTTGGGGGTCGGGCTGGCCCCGAGGAGTAATCTCTAATAGTCATTGGATTTATAAACCCTAAGAATCAGAAGGAGAACACCTAATGACTAAAGTCGCTTTTGACTCTTGAACCCCTCTACTCGGGAGAATCTGATTTGAGGTGCAGAGGGGAGACTTCCCTTTTCTCTTTGCAGCTTGATCCTTTGTAGGGTAAAGCTTCAAAGAATTGTCTTTAAAATCTGGTGGCTCCCTTATTCCTTGAGAGTTTCTAATGAGCCCTTGGTTTGGGCGATACCCTTATTTTCTCATCACGTGGGTCACCTTCATATTGTTGGGGAAGTCTTTTCATATTAGCAAAAGATATTTCAATGGTCTTTTTCAGTCACATCCATTCAAGGTAGGGCAGACGATTTGCTGATCTAAATGTCGTCTCTAGCTCAAACTGTGACTAGCTTGTCGCCTACCCTGAGTTTGTCTCTTTGGCGGAGCTTCGTGAATTGCCTCAGCGTCGTGAATTCAAAAGTCTACTAGTTTCCTCTTCGGATTATGTTTTTCCTCGGTCTCTTTATTTCTTCCTTTATTCTTGGGAGCATTGCCTTATAGCTCCTGGGGGTGTAGATTCTTTCACTTCTAATTTTGTCCCCGAATGTTGGCTATGCTGGAGATATCTTCATTGATGGACGATGTTTATGTGTATCTCTATGGTACAATTTTATTTGATGTATGGGGTGAACGAATGTAACGGCATCCTTGCCCCCTCTTCCTTATTAACTTGGATGACCAACGGTTGAGGCTTATTATCCTTCTTAGGCGGATCAACCGTTGGAGGTAACTTGACGACGAAAGGTTTGCTCTTCACCCTACTTCGATTCGTGGGAAGCACATCAATTAATCCTTTCTTTTTATTATCTTATTATTATTAAAGTGAGAATGAATGCAATTTATGAATGCAATAGATGGTTGGGGAGATGATGAAGACAAACAATTTTATTTATTTCATCTAGACAGTGTATATTCCTCAATACAATGTTTCGAAGTACATTTTAAAAGCAAAAAGCCTAAAGGGACCCATAGGTTGGTTAAAATTTGTATGTATTTCCTTTTTTTTTGACTTCCCGTGTATGGCATGCGAATGCCCTAATCCTTTTTTCATGGTATTGAGGAATGTCCACTTTCTTCGATTGTCTATTGTTAGATGCATGCTATGAGGATGAAGTTTGGTGGATGCATGTATGCAAGTGTTTGTTTTTTCCTAAACATTATCATGTTTTATTTTCTAACATGATGTATGATGGTGTTTGGGATTTTGTATTATTTTTTTTGTATGCGGATGAGGGCATGAAGAATACCAGCCGCTTTCTAGAAAAAAGATTTTTATTTATGAGATGGATATTCCTTAAGACAATGGCTTAGGTATCCTCCTTAAAGCTTACGCTTTGTGGGGTATCCTACCCACCTCGGTGTAATGGTTCCTTCCCCATCACAGATTTTGACAAGTATAATGGCAATCACCTCACACCTTACTACACTTGTCCCTTCCTTGTCGCGAAGGTCACAAATGTGCTCGGGGCCTCTTTCGCCATTGTCTTAGGGATATCTAGTGCTCCCTAGCATGAATGTATTTATGCATGCACCAGTACAAAAGGGCGATAGATGTTCAAAGTGGCATAACTTTTGACTGGGACGTCCGATTTGGACGCACAGCATATCAAAACGAAGAGAAAAGGGTGAAGAACCAAGCTGCAATGCAGAAGGTGATTTGGCCCAGTAATTTTCCCAAAAAACGTCTCTAAGACCCATTTTTCAAGGGTTTATTAAAATGATGCGTATGCATACTTTCCTTATGCATTTATTTTTTCTCTTGGTTTTTCCCACTTATGGCATGATGTGATATGAATGATACGACTTTATCAACATTATTTTTATAAATGTTTTATTGTTATTATTTTATTTATTTTGGATTTTTATTATAGCCTTTTATCTCTTCCGTCGGACTACGTGGCTACTTAGCTTACAAAGAACCCGAAACCAGGCTAGCTAAAAGGCGATCGTCCGAGATAAAATGTGGCTTTATGTGAAAGAATATTTATCGTCCCTTATCTCTTCCGTCGAACTGCGTGGCTACTTAGCTTACAAAGAACCTGAAACCAGGCTAGCTAAAAGGCAGACTGTCCGAGATAAGGGTGTTTATTTGTGAAAAATATTTTTTGTAATTTTGTTTTGTTGTTTGTTTATGCTATGCAACATACAAGTGCAACAATCATATGCACACACAATTCGGTCATCCACGAATAGGCGAGAATTCGTTTTTATCACGAGGTAGGGTTTTCCTGCAGAAAAGTGCATTGGCGAGGGTTGGTTCTAACTGTTCTCACCAGGCTAAGGCCCCCAAGGTGCCCCCATTATAGGGTCCCCACTCTCCAGCCGTCCGACCATGCTCAACACTAAGGCCAGAGTCGGTCTTGTTGCCAAAAGAGGAAGGTTATCACCTTGAGTGGTGGTTTCCGATCACACTGGTGGGCACAAGGCCCTAACTACAGCGAACCGTACCTGCCACCCACTCCCTATGGTTATCTCACTTGCCCCCGGGTATAGAGGGAACTGTAGTGTGCAAGGGTTTGTGTGCAGTTTATATTTCAATCAATTGCGTAAGTATAAACAAGCAACAGTTATTTGAAAGCCAAACAATAAAGCATATTATAATACAAGGCAGGGTAAAAGCGCTATTTTCTTAGTTTAATTATTTTTAAGTCAGCCCATCACTAAATGGGATCAACTCTCTAGGCTTCCCCAGCGGAGTCGCCATCTGTCGCTGCCTCCCAAGAGAGGGGCGGTCGGAGCGACGCGATGGTTTTTTCGACCCTCTTTGATTTTCGCATTTTTTATTGGTGGTTACAACGCCTTTAGGTTGTCCGATAACCAGGCTAACCTAGGGGCGAGGTTTTCGAAAGTATCCCTGAGTTGTCCGATAACCGGGCTAACCCAGAGACTTATTTAATTTGGGTTCTATGGAGTCGCCACCGATATTTTTACCATAAACATCAGAAAAGGGGTTTTAAAAAGGCGTTGGTTTTAGAAAACTAACTTTGGTCATTAGAACCAGAGTTGGGTAAGGGAGTTAGTTACGTGTAAAGGAAGTGTTAGTTCCTTTACGACGCCCCTTTCGGGTTCCCTATGATAGGCCGACTACTTTGAATAAATAATTAAACTAGAAAAATGTGCTTTTAACCTTTTATTATGCGGAATTTAAGTTTATGACTACATGGCCCTAGCTTCTATTGCGTAATTTAAATGGCAGTAATAAAAATAGAGAGGGAGAATATGCACCTCCAAAGCAAGCTTTTATATTTCTTTAAAGAGAGGGTGTGTTTTGGCAACCCTTCACTCTACAACTCTCAGAAACTCCGGAAATGCCTCTGAGGGATTCTAAAGAAGATTTAGAACGCTCAGTTTATGCCTAGAGACACTCAGAAACTCCGGAAATGCTTCGGAGGGATTCTTAGAGAGAGAAAATCTAGAGAGAAGGAGAGCTACTGTGATTCTGTGTGAAAATGAGGGGGGGAGGACCCCTATTTATAGTTTTTCGCGCCTGACAGGTCAAGACCGTCGTTTCCTCTTACAGGGTCGAGACCGCCGTCTGGAAAGTCCAGACCGCCGTCTCGTTCATGACAGAGGGTCGAGACCGCCGTCTGGGAAACCCAGACCGCCGTCTCGATTGGGCAGGAATCGGGACCACCGTCTGGGAAACCCAGACCGCCGTCTCGACTTTTGCAGGTGACGAGACCGCCGTCTGGACAATCGAGACGGAGGTCTCATCCTGGCGTTGAGATGAGACGGCGGTCTGGTCCTTCCAGACGGCGGTCTCGTCCCTTCAGGGCGAGAAACTTTATTTTTGGGCCAAAAAACCTTCCTATCTTGGTACGGGAGCCTAATAGTCTCTCCTAGTGGCTTGTTAGGCTTCGGCCGTCTTCAAATAGGAAGCTTCTGGTCTTTATTCTGAGGCCGGGCAAGATTTGGGGTCTACACAAGAGAGGTGTTTTCTTATCTTTATCATTTCAATTGTAATTTGTTTGTAACAACTTGATTATAGTGACAACGTTAATCCTCTGTTTGAGTGATTAGCAACTGGACGTAGGGTCTTTTGATCCGAACCAGTATAAATTTCCTGTGTAAGATTCTCTTCTCTTCTCTATTTACATGTACACAGTTTTTAATCGGTAAAATTTGGGGAAAATTTTGAAAACCTAATTTTTATTAAGAAACCAATTCACCCCCCCTCTTGGTTTTTGTCCGACCACGCGAACATTGCGCTGCGCGATTCTAACAAGTGGTATCAGAGCTTGCTTTGATAGTCATTCAAATTTTCAAAAATGGCCGGACAAAATCAAAATTTTGCCGAAGGTGCATCTATCAATAGACCCCCACTTTTTGCGGGTCAAAATTATCCTTTTTGGAAGGTACGAATGCAAATCTTTTTAGAGTCTGTTGATAGAGGCGTTTGGGACGCTATTTTTAATGGTCCATTTGTTCCTAAAGTTACAGAGAACGGTGTTGACGTTCTTAAACCTTTTTCTAGATGGACTGCAGAAGAAAACAGAAAAGCACAATTTGACGTTAGGGCTAGAAATATAATTTCATCTGCTCTAACCCTTGACGAGTTTTACAGGATTTCTGTTTGTAAAAGTGCCCAGGAAATGTGGGAAATGCTTAGAGTGACCCATGAAGGTACTGACGACGTTAAGAGAGCATGCAAAAACTCCCTAATCCAAGAATACGAGATGTTCCGGATGCAACAAGGAGAAACGATTTTCAACGTTCAAAAGCGTTTCACTCACATTGTGAATCATCTCACCGGATTAGGTAAAGTATTTGACGTTGATGAATTAAATGTTAAAATTTTGAAATCTTTGGATAGGAAGTGGCAACCTAAGGTGACGGCCATCTCGGAGTCACAAAATCTTTCCACAATGTCAATGGCGGCGCTATTCGGAAAGCTAAGAGAGCATGAGCTTGAGCTTGGTAGGCTAAATGATGAAGAAGGACAATTTCAAAAGAAAAATCTAGCCTTCAAAACCGAAATCTCCAAAGGTAAAAATAAAAGGGAAGAAGAAGACTCAAATGATGAATAAGAAGAGTTGAGTCTTATGATAAAGAAGTTTACCAAATTCATGAAAGCCAAAGGAAGACATCCCTTCAAAGGTAAAGGAAAGGTAAGGGAAAATTCTTCTGCAAATATAAAATGCTATGGTTGTGGTGAAGCAGGACATGTAAAGACCGAATGTTCAAATAAGAAGAATGATGAATTCAAAGGCAAAAGGGTCTTCAAGAAGAAAGCCTATATTGCTTGGGACAACAGTGACTCAAGCTCGGAATCAAGTGACTCGGAAGTAGAAGCAAATATTTGCTTAATGGCAAATGACAACATTTCTTCCAATTTTGAGGTAAGTGATTCCGACTCATCTTCTAGTGATGATGATAATAATTATGATGAATTGCAAAATGCTTATAATGAATTGTTTAGTGCTTTCAAGAATTTGAAAAATGAATATAAAGTTGTAAAGAAGAATTTAAGTAGATCCGAAAAGGAAATAGACTCCTTAAAAATGAAAATCACATGTCTAGAAGAAAAGGAGTCCTTAGAAACGAAAATTGTATGTTTAGATGAGGAAAATGATAAGAACCTAGCATGTGCAAATTGTAAAGAGCATGAATATGACATAGATATTCTTAATCATTTGCTAGACAAAGCCGAAAAGGAAATAGATGATCTTAAGAAGCATGAAATGGTGTTTGCTCAAAATAATGTAAATCATCAAGTTCCTTTGAAAAAGCCTAAAAGGAAAAATAAAAGAGTATGGATAGAAAAAGAAACTAGAGCATCTATGATTAGAAATGCATCATTTTCAAATACTACATCTAAAGCATGTTTTTATTGCATGAAACAAGGTCACACATCAAATAGATGTAAAATTAAACATTTTGGTGTACCTAAAGGTAAATACATTTGGGTTCCTATAGTTAAATAGTTTGTTATGTCTCTAACCCCAAGGACCCAAAAGTTGTGGGGACCTAAGTTTACTATATTCTTGTTTTGTAGGAAACTTCCAAATCAAAGAAGTCTATGTGGTATCTTGATAGCTGTAGACCCCTAATTTTGCCCGGCCTCTCAAATAAAGATAAAGGAGATCACCCGTAACAAGATAAAGCTTGTCTAGCATTCCAAATAAAGGCCAAAAAGACTTCCTATATGAAGATAAAGCTTCAATAGACACATATCGGCATCAACTGACGTCCAAAACAGGCAAGGAAAGCTTCCCGGAGCCCCGAAACCCGCAAAACTGGACAGAACAGGTTGAGACGGCCGTCCCAGTTGGGACGGCCGTCCCAACCTCTTAAATCCAGTTGGGACGCGCGTCCCAAAGTTGGGACGGCCGTCCCAAACCCATTTTAAGTGGGACGGCCGTCCCGGCCTTCCTGGGGGTCCAGCTCTGTGTAAATTTGCCATTTGGGACGGCCGTCCCAGTCCAGACGGCCGTCCCACCCAGATGGCCGTCCCAAAGTGCGCCAGCTGCGAAAAACTATAAATAGGAGACTCATTTGTCACTTTTTCACACCACAGACACTCCAGAGAGCTCTGAAACACTTTAGAGCACTCGTCTACTTCTCTCCCTCTCTCAAATGATCTTTCCGATTGCCTTAAATAGGTAACAATCGGTTAAGGAATTATATTCCGGCATTTGATTCTTCTTTAAATTTTTAGGAGAGTCGTTCTTATATTGGTGAGGAGAGTCTTGTGTAGAAAGAGGGGTTGCCAAAACGCATCCTCACGGTTCGAGATTCTCAATATAAAGCTTGCTACGGAGGTTCTTTTCAATTCTCTTCTCTTTTATTGCTTTATTTATTGTTTTATTTTATTTATTGCGTCATATAGAATAAAATCATGTAGATAGTCATTTTAATATTCCTTCTATTGCTTTATTTAGTTTTATTTAAAATTATGTAAATAGCCATTTCAATATTATGCAATAAAATAGGGTAATCGCGTAATTTCTCAAAGTCTTTTCTTTAAATAAATTAATCTGTCATAGGGAACCCGAAAGGGGCGTTGTGGGGTGCTAATACCTTCCCCACACGTAACTAACTCCCTTACCCAACTCTGGTTATAATGGCCAAGTGCGGTTTTTCTTAAAATTAATATTTTTCCTTTTCCAATGTTTAAGGTCAAAACATTGGTGGCGACTCCATAAGAACCCCTTTTTTCGAAATCCTTTTAAAATAAAAACGCGAGTCTAAACCATCTTTTCGCGACCGCTCGCATTAACGTCTCAAAGACGTTCCCTCCCCGGGACGTCGGAAAGGGACGGCGGCGACAGATGGCGACTCCGCTGGGGAAGCTAGAGAGTTGATCCCATTTAGTGACAGATAAATTCAAACTAAGTGAAGATTTGAAATTACGCCTTTACCCTTCTGTATGTTTTTATTGTATGGCTTTATATAACTGCTGTATGATTATTTCTGCAATTGTTTGAAATATATATTGCACACAAAAACCCTTGCACACAACAGTCCCTCTATACCCGGGGGCAAGAGTGAATATCTATAGGGAGTGGGTGGCAGATACGATCGGTTAGTTGGCACACGGGGCTACTACCGTTGTCGGAAAACCACCAACTCAAGGTGATAACTCTCTTCTTTTGGTCTAAGGATGTCGACACGGAGTTCCGTGCATGACCCGAGGATTGAAAGTTGAGAGGTCCCTATAATGGGGGCACCTTGGGGACCTTTGGCCTGGTGAGAACAGTTAGAACCACCTAAACCAAACACGTTTCGCAGGAAAATCCTACCTCGTGATTAAATAAGCGTGGCTCGCTCGCGGATGTATGAATTGTGTGTGCATACGTTTGCTGCATTTGTATTAATGCATTAGCATAAGGTAATCATACAACAAACAAAAAAAAATAAAAAAAACCTAAAAATCATAAAAATATAAAAACAATTAAAGCAATAAAAATATCTTTTACCATAAAAAGATTCTTGGCAAAGTCGTATCATTCATACCATATCATCCTATAAGTGGTAAAACTAAGAGAGAAAATAATTGCAAGCATGCTCATCATTTTAATAAACCTCCAAAAAATGGGTCTTAGGAGCGTTTTTTGGGAAAATTATCGGGCCAAATCGCCTACGGCAATTTGCAGCTTGGTTCTTCATCCTTTTCTCTTCGTTTTGACATGTCGTGCGTCCAAATCGGACAACCCGAGTCAAAAGTTACGCCACTTTCAATATCTCGCTTGTCATAAAAAAATATTTTTGTAGTGCATACATAAACACATTCATTCTAGGATACACCAATCATTTAAAAAACTATAATAAAATTGTTAAAATCATTTAGAAAGTGGCTGGTCTTCTTCCCGTCCTCACTCGTGCTCAGAAAGCTAAAAGGATGGAGCAGTTAGAGGAGCAAAACCGAAAGTTCACCGCTGAGCTTAATACGCTGAAAGATCAAATGGCTCAAATGTTAGAAATGATGCATCAACAGAATCTTCATCAAGAGGGTCCTCAGAATGGACAAGCCTCTCACCAAGAAGAAGAAGAGGAACCTCAAAATGAGCACGATCAATCTGATACAAGGGCAGTGCATATTCATGCACCAGAAGTATCAAAACAACAGCTGACTGCCCTTGAAGAGCGACTGAGAGCCATGGAGGGGCATAATTTTGATGTTAAAGAGGCGACTGATATGTGCCTCGTCAAAAACATCCAATTCCCTAACAAGTTCAAAACTCCGGACTTCCCAAAATACATGGGAACAACCTGCCCAAGAAGCCATCTTACAATGTACTGCCGTAAGATGGCTGCACATGCTCGATAATGAAAAACTCTTGATCCACTCGCTTCAGGAGAGCCTGGTCGAATCAGCCTTAAACCGGTATATGCAACTGGAAGGAGGGCAAATCCAAACCTGGAGACATATGGCAGATGCGTTTCTTCGTCGTTATAAATACAATATCGATCTGACCCCTGAAAGAGCAGATCTACAACTACTAAGCAAGAAAAACGATGAATCTTTTAAAGCATATGCTCAAAGA
Organism: Sphenostylis stenocarpa; assembly: GCA_963425845.1. NCBI lineage: Eukaryota > Viridiplantae > Streptophyta > Magnoliopsida > Fabales > Fabaceae > Sphenostylis > Sphenostylis stenocarpa. The sequence goes on along the minus strand of OY731401.1, from coordinate 20,840,434 downwards.
TGGAGGGAATTGGCAGCACAAGTGGAACCTCCTCTATCCGACAAGGAAACTACGTCCATGTTCATCAATTCTCCGACTCGGTCCCTATTATGACAAAATGATAGGGAACACATCAACACTCTTTGCGGATGTGGTCACTATAGGAGAAAGAGTAGAGCAAGGTCTAAAAAGCGGAAGAATTGCACAACATACTTCCTCTAATTCCTCTACTCTCGACGTTAAAAAAGGTTTTGGCCGGAAGAAGGAAGGAAGCGTAAATGCCATCAACCTTGCTACTCCTTCTCCCTCTTCGCCACCGACCGGGCAATCACGCAGACAAGAGAAGAAATTTACCCCCATTCCAACCTCTTATGGGAGTCTGTTGCCAAAACTGTTAGAGGCCAAGCTCCTAACACGTATCCCTCCAAAGAAGAAAGATCCACCTTACCCCGGTTGGTACAAGCTCAACGAAAAATGTGATTACCACTCGAGCGCTCCCGGGCATTCTCGTGGAAGATTGCATCAACTTAAAATATAGGGTTCAAGAATTGTTGAATGCGGGATGGATTACCTTTGACGCATCTACTCCAAAGGTGGACGACCAACCCTTATCGAAGCCCGAGTAAAAGACGGGATAAGGGAGACCAGACAGATTAGGGCTCATCATTTTTACCATTTTTTGCAATAAACATAAAGAAATAATTCAAGCTTCCGATGTATCTCTCGTGATCCTCGCCCTTGATCACGAGATTTCGATTAAAGTGGGCTTTATATATATTTCTCTTTTCATCAATACAATGAGGCATTTTCATAATATTCATATGCTTCTCATTCTTTTCTCTCTCATTCCAAAATAATTGAATAACATCTACACCCAAATATATACCATATAAACAAGTCATGTCTCGTGATTGAAAACTCTCTACGGATCTAAAAGCCGAAGGCGAATGGATTAAGTCGATACAGTGAGGAGGGGACCATTTCCCGGACATGCAAAGACTGTTGAAAAAAATAAGCTCAATGGATATAGCCCAGGACGAGGGCTTGGAAAGGATGTTCAAGGAATAAGAGAGCCACCAGTATCTTAATGATAATCCTTTAAAGAACAACCCTACAAAAGGACAAGTTGTACGATGAAAAGGGAAGTCTCCCCTCCGTACCTTAAAAAAGACGATCTTCCAAAAAAGAGGGATATTAGCATCAAGGGTAGTATTAGTCATTAGATGTCCTTCTTCCGATTTTAAGGGACGTAAACCCAATGACTCGTTAGAGATCACTCCTCGGGTAGGCCCGAACCCCGAGCATCTTTAGGGCACGCATTTCCCTTTGAATTACAAAAGAATGCTATTCTTACTATCTCGCTTCTCTTCTACCTAAACATTTCTATACCCCATTAAATAACCAATGTTTAGACAAACGTTTTGTTCCAAAATGCGTCAAAATGCCATAGACAAAATGAAGCCAAAGTTAACATGATTGATTAGCTAGAGACACAAATAAGAAAATCGTGTTTCGACAATGTTTGAGAAAAGAAATTATTATTAAAAGAAGCCCGTCAAGGTCAAAGACCAAGACAAAAAGATAAAAGGGCAAAATCCTAGGCAGACTAGGAAAGTTGATCGACCACAAATAGGCAGCTTGATGACGCCACATCATTAAAACAAAACGTTTGTTTAAACTAGCCTAAACACCGACCAACCTTGGCTAGCCATTCTTACAAAAACTATTATTTCAAAAAAAAAATCCCACTAAAACACAAGCCTTTGCAATAAATCCCTTTTCTTTCTCTTCTCTTGACCATTCATTGTAAAGCATTCAAGTAATTGATCGGGAAATGTGGAAATATAGTGATTAATAGGAGGATTGAAATCCCTAAGGAAAGGAAGAGGGGCATTGACATGACAATTGCTCTACATTCAAAAGAATTACTCTTCTGCATAAAGCAAAGATCCGAGACTGAAAATCGGTACAGCCTAATCATGTTGACAAAAGCACATGATGATGGAATTCAACTTAACAAAAGCCGAATGGGTTCAAAGCCGATATGACCAGCTAAACCTTATTGAAGAAGAACAATTGAATATGATATGTCATGGACAAGCCTATCAAAGGAAAAGAAAAAGGCTTACAAAAAAGGTCAACCCTCATATTTACCATAAGAAGGACTTAATGGTAAATAAGTTGCTTCCAGTCCAGAATAATAAAATTGGAAAATGGGCAGTGAACTATGAAGGACCCCTTGTGGTCAAATGAGCTTTCTCGGAAGGGGCTCTTATCCTCGTTAGTATGGATGGAAAAGAACTGTGACACCTAATCAACTCCGGTACGATGAAGAAGTATTATGCTTGAAGACATTGCTCAAGACCCGTCGAGAATGAAAATCCGCAAAGGACATTCTTGGGCAAAAGATAGGGTCCATATTCCTCGCTAGGATACGTCCTAGGCAAAAAGAAGAGGTAAAAAATAAAAGTAAATAAAAAAAAAAAAAAACTAACTAAGAGCAATGGTTACTTTAGTCGAAAACCGAAAGGCGGCTAAGGTATCATTCTTCCGTAAGCAAGTGCTGCATGGTCTTCACTCGAGCTCAGGCATCTCAACCGAAGCAATTAGGAGAACCAGGGGGCAGATATCATAGACATGACTCGTATAAGCCTAAACAAGTACAACCAACCCTGACCACCCATTCTTCTAAATACCTTTTGAAATCCTTCTGTAAAAGAAATAAACTTTTGCTCATTTATCAATAAAATTCCCTTTCATTTCCTTTCTCTTGACCAAATATTATGGAAATGCCTCTTTATTGATAAATCATAAATATGCGCAAAGCCTTTTTAATCAAAGATCAAACATGCATCTAAAAAAGGGGAAGCATATAAAAATAATAAGAGAATAAGCGCCTGCTAGGATATTCTTAGGAAAAAACCAGGGTAGCCTCGCTAGATCGTAAACCCCAAAAAAGAACGATCTAGGCAAAAGATAAGGCAAAAGCCCCCTAAGATATTCTAGGCAAAAATTAAGGCAGCCCGCTAGATCGAAAACCCGTAAAGGGCGGTCTAGGCAAAAGATAGGGCTAAAACCAAAAGATGAGTAAAAGATGAGCCCATCATTAAGGTCATAAGAAAGGAGCCCATCGACGTATTCATGAGAAGCCAACAGGAGAAGGCCGCTTACTTTCTAAATGCATCAAAAATAAATAAACATTAGATTGCATTAAGGACATCCGCGCACAAAGTAGTTGCATAATACGACTTTGTCAAAATAAAAAAAATATAATTTTCTTCAAACAAGAATATTAAACATGCATATAAGGAGGCTAGTCTCCGTACTTGTGATTGAAAACAGGAGGCGCCAGAATCTAGTCTCCATATGAAAATCAAAATCGCAAAAGACGAAACCAAAAACCATTTCAGCAGAATAAGGAGCTTCAAGGAAAATAGCTCCAACCATCAACCTTCTATATCAACAAAAGAAGATACGTCAGAAAAGCCAACAGAAAGGCTTGATAATCCCCAAGAGGATCCTTGCCTACTCCAGAGGCAAAACAAAAAGAATACCTCGCGACTCATCTTCGTCACCACATGAGTCATCAAGCACACTCATATAAGGATCTCCACTTCATTCCCCAACGGAGAATAAGGGTTACACAAGAGCCCATCATACGAAGTCAAGTCCTTTACATCACCGGGGGGCAACAAAAAGAAAAGAAATAAAATTTTTCATCCCCAGCAAGCCTACCAGCAAAAGGCAAAATACAAAATTCATATCCTCGAGAGTTAATCATCCGAACACCCAATATGAATATCCCCGACGAATTACAAAACCTTCACTCCCAAGAATGCCTATGCTTACTCAAAAACAAGCAAAGAGCCGATATCCCCAAGAAACGGGAAATCAACCTATAAGAGGTAATACAAGCAAAGCTTTCAAGAAACATCTACCTACTCGGAGGTATTATCAAGAACAAATATCCTCAAATAGAACATCAGCCTATTCGGAGGCGAACAACAAGTAAAAAGCCTTCACCACTATTGAAGCACTCGCCTAATCAAGAGGCACAATCGAAAATCAACAAATCCCCAGTGGATTCCCGCCTAATCAAGAGGCACAACCAAATAGAAATCACATCCCCAAGTGGGCTCTTGCCTAAACAAAAGGCACAATCAACAAAAAGCTCGAATCTCCAGAGGATTTCCGCCTGATCAAGAGGCACAACCAAACAAAAATCTCACCAAGTGGATTTCCGCCTAATCAAGAGGCGCAACTAATAGAAATAAAAAATCCCCAAAGGATTCCTGCCTAAACAAGAGGCAACCAACAAATAATCCCCGGCAAAGCCGGATGGCTAAAACAAGAAAAAATACAGCAATCCCTGGTAAAACCAGATGACTAAAACAGAAAAGTCAAAAAGAAAAATCAATTACTCCCCAGAGGCGCATGATCAGAGACAATAAGCCGCCAACACATATCCAAAAACCGGGTGAGGGTTTGTACTCATCAAAAGATTGACCGCCAAAAAGAGAATCCTAAGAGCCTTGCAAAACGAGGCTCGTCGGAGAGTTTAGCAAACGCGAACTCAAACATAGTGGGGGAAAGTACCCACAAAAATCTAGCAAATACGGACTCAAACCGGGTGGGGGTTTGTACTCACAAGAGCCTTACAAAAGAAGGTTCGAATCAGATGAGGGTTCATTCTCATCAAACCAGATAGGGGTTGGTACCTATCAAAACTATTCATCATCCGAAGGATCGGCTACCTCTCCAAAGGAGCATCCTGCAAAACGAAGGATCGGCTACTTCTCCAAAGGAGCATCCTGCAGACCAAAGGATCGGCTACCTCACCAAAGGAGCATCCTGCACACCGAAGGATCGGCTACCTCACCAAAGGAGCATCCTGCACACCAAAGGATCGGCTACCTCACAAAGGAGCATCCTGCACACCAAAGGATCGGCTACCTCACAAAAGGAGCATCCTGCGCACCGAAGGATCGGCTACCTCTCCAAAGGAGCATCCTGCACACCAAAGGATCGGCTACCTCACCAAAGGAGCATCCTGCACACCGAAGGATCGGCTACCTCTCCAAAGGAGCATCCTGCACACCGAAGGATCGGCTACCTCACCAAAGGAGCATCCTGCACACCAAAGGATCGGCTACCTCACAAAAGGAGCATCCTGCGCACCGAAGGATCGGCTACCTCTCCAAAGGAGCATCCCGCACACCGAAGGGTCGGCTACCTCACCAAAGGAGCATCCTGCACACCGAAGGATCGGCTACCTCACCAAAAGAGCATCCTGCACACCGAAGGATCGGCTACCTCTCCAAAGGAGCATCCTGCACACCAAAGGATCGGCTACCTCACAAAAGGAGCATCCTGCGCACCGAAGGATCGGCTACCTCTCCAAAGGAGCATCCTGCAGACCAAAGGATCGGCTACCTCACCAAAGGAGCATCCTGCACACCGAAGGATCGGCTACCTCTCCAAAGGAGCATCCTGCACACCGAAGGATCGGCTACCTCACCAAAGGAGCATCCTGCACACCAAAGGATCGGCTACCTCACAAAAGGAGCATCCTGCACACCGAAGGATCGGCTACCTCACCAAAAGAGCATCCCGCACACCGAAGGATCGGCTACCTCACCAAAGGAGCATCCCGTACACCGAAGGATCGGCCACCACATCGAAGGAACATCCCAAAACTACAAAATTCATACTCATCAACCACAGGATCGCCTACTGCATCGAAGGAGCATCCCGAGGTTCACATTCATTATCCGAGGGTCGCCTACCGCATCAAAGGAGCACCCTAAGGGAAAAATCTTCATTCACTAGCCAAAGGGTCGATACCGTATCAAAGGAGCATCCCGAAGCTTCACACATATCGACTAAAGGATCAGCCTCCCTAGCAAGGAAGCATCCCGAAGACAACAACACAAAATATTTATCATCCGAAGGATCAGCAAAGAGCAAGCATCCGAAGGATGACCGGGCAAAAGGGTTAACTCCTTCCCCTACCAACTAATTTTGTCGACATATCCAGCCGACCAATTAGCTAGGCAGGTGAAGGGGGGGCAGCTGTAGACCCCTAATTTTGCCCGGCCTCTCAAATAAAGATAAAGGAGATCACCCGTAACAAGATAAAGCTTGTCTAGCATTCCAAATAAAGGCCAAAAAGACTTCCTATATGAAGATAAAGCTTCAATAGACACATATCGGCATCAACTGACGTCCAAAACAGGCAAGGAAAGCTTCCCGGAGCCCCGAAACCCGCAAAACTGGACAGAACAGGTTGAGACGGCCGTCCCAGTTGGGACGGCCGTCCCAACCTCTTAAATCCAGTTGGGACGCGCGTCCCAAAGTTGGGACGGCCGTCCCAAACCCATTTTAAGTGGGACGGCCGTCCCGGCCTTCCTGGGGGTCCAGCTCTGTGTAAATTTGCCATTTGGGACGGCCGTCCCAGTCCAGACGGCCGTCCCACCCAGACGGCCGTCCCAAAGTGCGCCAGCTGCGAAAAACTATAAATAGGAGGCTCATTTGTCACTTTTTCACACCACGGACACTCCGCAGAGCTCGAAACACTTTAGAGCACTCGTCTACTTCTCTCCCTCTCTCAAATGATCTTTCCGATTGCCTTAAATAGGTAACAATCGGTTAAGGAATTATATTCCAGCATTTGATTCTTCTTTAAATTTTTAGGAGAGTCGTTCTTATATTGGTGAGGAGAGTCTTGTGTAGAAAGAGGGGTTGCCAAAACGCATCCTCACGGTTCGAGATTCTCAATATAAAGCTTGCTACGGAGGTTCTTTTCAATTCTCTTCTCTTTTATTGCTTTATTTATTGTTTTATTTTATTTATTGCGTCATATAGAATAAAATCATGTAGATAGTCATTTTAATATTCCTTCTATTGCTTTATTTAGTTTTATTTAAAATTATGTAAATAGCCATTTCAATATTATGCAATAAAATAGGGTAATCGCGTAATTTCTCAAAGTCTTTTCTTTAAATAAATTAATCTGTCATAGGGAACCCGAAAGGGGCGTTGTGGGGTGCTAATACCTTCCCCACACGTAACTAACTCCCTTACCCAACTCTGGTTATAATGGCCAAGTGCGGTTTTTCTTAAAATTAATATTTTTCCTTTTCCAATGTTTAAGGTCAAAACATTGGTGGCGACTCCATAAGAACCCCTTTTTTCGAAATCCTTTTAAAATAAAAACGCGAGTCTAAACCATCTTTTCGCGACCGCTCGCATTAACGTCTCAAAGACGTTCCCTCCCCGGGACGTCGGAAAGGGACGGCGGCGACAATAGCGGATGCTCAAAACATATGACCGGAGATAAATCTAAATTTGTGAGTTTCAAGGATAAGGAACAAGGATATGTAACTTATGGGGACAACAACAAAGGGAAGATTCTTGGAATTGGAAACATAGGTGGTGCAAACACTTTGGAGATCAAGGATGTGCTACTTGTTGATGGACTTAAGCATAATCTCCTTAGTATAAGTCAATTATGTGACAAAGGCTTTAAGGTAATATTTGAAAGTCAATTTTGCACCATTCACTTGATAGATTCCGAAAATATAGAATTAAAAGGTATTAGGCATAACAATATATATTTGATTGATTTGGATTGTTTACATGATTCTAGCATAACATGTTTAGTTGCTAAGGAAGAGAACCCTTGGTTATGGCATAAAAGGGCTGCTCATATAAATATGCATCATTTGAATAAATTGATATCAAAAGACTTAGTTATTGGTTTTCCTAAGTTAAAATTTGAAAAAGATAGGTTATGTGATGCATGTCAAAAAGGTAAACAAGTAAAATCATCATTTAAATCAAAGAATGTTGTTTCCACTTCAAAACCCCTAGAATTATTACATTTAGATTTATTTGGACCTTCTAGGATAAAAAGCTTTGGTGGAAATTATTATGGACTTGTGATTGTTGATTATTACTCTAGATATACATGGACATTTTTCTTAACTACGAAAAGTGAAGCTTTTAAGGTCTTTAGAAAATTTGCAAAACAAATTCAAAATGAGAAAGACTTAAGAATTAAAGTTTTGAGAAGTGACCATGGTGGTGAGTTTCAAAATGAAAAGTTTGAAAGTTATTGTGAAGAAAATGGAATATTACATAACTTTTCTGCTCCTAGGACTCCCCAACAAAATGGTGTAGTTGAAAGGAAAAATAGGTCATTAGAGGAACTTGCTAGAACTATGTTAAATGAATCTAATGTTCCTAAATATTTTTGGGCTGATGCGGTTAGTACTGCATGTTATGTTTTGAATAGAATGCTCATTAGGTCAATTATTAAATCTACTCCATATGAATTGTTTAATGGTAGAAAGCCTAATGTTGCTCATTTGAAAAATTTTGGATGTAAGTGTTTTGTGTTAAATAATGGAAAAGAAAACTTAGGAAAATTTGACTCTAAAGTCGATGGGGGCATTTTCTTAAGTTATTCATTAACTAGTAAGGCTTACAGGGTGCTTAATAGAAGAACTTTGAATATAGAAGAATCTATTCATGTTACATTTGATGAAATTGTAGACCTTGGGGGAAATCCTCTTGAGTCAAATAAAGAACTTGCAGGTGATGATGAGTATATAAGAGAGGCTCTTGATGAATTGTATTTGGAAGAAAATGAGCCTTCTCAAACACCTGAATTAGCAAAAGAATGGCAATCACCAAGAGGACTCTCAATGGACAATATCATAGGTGATATTTCAAAAGGGGTTAGAACTAGAAACATGTCTAACTTTTGTATGTCTGTAGCTTTTGTGTCTCAGATAGAACCCAAAAATGTGGAGGAAGCACTTAAAGATGAACAATGGTGCATAGCTATGCAAGAAGAACTTAACCAATTTGAAAGGAATCAAGTCTGGGAATTAATCCCAAGGGAAGAATCACATCAAGTTATTAGAACCAAATGGGTGTTTAGAAATAAGCTTGATGAAGATGGGAACATAACAAAGAATAAAGCTAGACTTGTTGCCAAAGGCTATTGTCAGGAGGAAGGTATAGACTATGATGAAACTTATGCTCCTGTTGCTAGGTTAGAGGCTATACGCCTACTTCTTGCTTATGCATCTTTGATGAAATTTAAATTATATCAAATGGATGTTAAGAGTGCATTTTTGAATGGATTTATTAAAGAAGAAGTTTATGTGGAGCAACCCCCTGGTTTTGAAGATTTTAGTTTTCCTAATCATGTTTTTAAATTAAAGAAAGCATTATATGGGTTGAAACAAGCTCCTAGATCTTGGTATGAAAGGCTAAGTAGTTTCCTAACTTCAAATGATTTTTCTAGAGGAAAAATTGATTCTACATTGTTTATAAAGAAAGTAAAAGAACATATCTTATTGGTCCAGGTATATGTTGATGATATTATTTTTGGATCAACTGATAATTCATTATGTGTAGAATTTGCTAAGATAATGCAGGGAGAGTTTGAAATGTCTATGATGGGAGAATTGACGTTCTTCCTTGGACTACAAATCAAGCAACTTAAAGATGGCATTTTCATCTCTCAAACCAAATACTGCAAAGAGATCCTTAAAAAGTTTGGAATGGACACCTCTAAGGAAGCTAACACACCCATGGGAACTTCATGCTATCTAGACAAGGATGAATCAGGTTTGGAAGTTAATCAATCTATGTATAGAGGTATGATAGGTTCACTGTTATACTTAACTGCAAGTAGACCTGATATTATGCATTCTGTCTGTGTGTGTGCTAGATTTCAGGCTTGTCCAAAAGAATCTCTTTTAATTGCAGTAAAACATATTCTAAAATATTTAAAAGGAACTAGTGGTTTTGGTTTATGGTATCCATCTGATGCGTGCACTAGTCTAATAGGATATTCTGACGTTGATTATGGTGGATGCAAAATTGATAGGAAGAGTACTAGTGGGACATGTCATTTGTTAGGTTCATCCTTAGTATCTTGGCATTCTAAGAAACAAGCATGTGTTGCTTTATCTACCACTGAAGCTGAATATATTGCAGCTAGTAGTTGTTGTGCTCAAATTCTGTGGATGAAACAACAGTTTGAAGATTATAGAATATTTTTAAATGACATACCTTTGATGTGTGATAATATGAGTGCAATTAATCTTACTAAGAATCCAGTAATGCACTCTAGGACTAAACACATAGAAATTAGACATCACTTTTTGAGAGATCATATCAGCAAAGGAAACTGTAAAATAGAGTATGTTGATACAAAGCATCAATTAGCAGATATCTTTACTAAGCCTCTACCCAAGGATAGATTTTATGATCTTAGAAGAGACTTAGGGATATTAGAAATAGCTTAAATTCTACTTAATAAGACAGTTTTTGGATGATTGTAACGTTAAAATTCATTATACAGGATGTTCATAGTTTATCATGTGTTAAAACCTCAAAAATATGATGTACTCCCTGGAATAATCGATTAATTGGAGTTATAATCGATTATTTGCATCCAAAACACTCAAAACAGGGCATTACTATCTGGATTAATCGATTAATTCGATAATTAATCGATTAAATACAGAATTAATCGATTATCTGCTCAATTTAATCGATTAAATGACTCTGGCATTGGTTTAATCGATTAATCTGAGTTTTAATCGATTAAACCTGGCAAGTTTGGCTTCCTAGCCGTTGCCAACGGATGTCTTGACCTATATTCACTTCCATATGACCGTTAGACATGCTTGATTATAAATAGGGACCTTCACTTCACTTCTACTCACTTCTATCTCTTGAAATCAAGCTTTCTTGCATTATTATAGCAATCTTGCCCTCTTCTCAATACATTTAGCTTTCTAAATCTTCTTGTTATTCCTCAAATCTTTCAATGACCTCATCTTCTCGTGCTAAGATCCCTACTAGAAGAAGATCTGCATCCCTCATCTCGTCCCCGTCCTAATTCTGTAGAAGGATGGATTTCTGATACAGATGGCCAACAAGAATTTCTGACCTATTGGAAGGAACGTGCTATTATCTATCCAAAGTTCCTTATTGGTGAGCAGTTCATCAATAGGGGATTCAACTTTCCCAACCTTCTTGAATTTCAAGGAGTTCTCCCTTTCATCCAAATGCAAGGTACGTATTATCCTGACCTTGTTAGGGTATTTTACTCTAGATTTAAATTTAGAGATCAAATTGCTACTTCTAGAGTCAAAGGCGTCACAATTATTCTTGACGACGATATTTGGGAGAATGTTGCCCACTTTCCAATTAGAGAAGATGCTATTAACATTTATGGTGAGTTAGATGATTTTGACAGGTTCTTAGCTTACCGTTCTTTTCTGCGAAATCCCTCCATGGAGATTGGGCGTCTCCTTCTTGCTGGACCTTTAAAGAAGGAGGAACGCATGATTCTACATCTAATTGTCTGGATCCTATGTCCTCGGGCTACAAATCATGCTCAATGTTCTTCAATTGATCTTAGGATTATACATGCCATAATGAATAATGAGCCTTTAGATTGGGGCGTTCTTGTCACCATGACAATGTTAAAAGCAAAACGCCATCCCACCTTCAAAATTCCATATGCCCTCCTTGTCTCTCGGATTCTTGAATATAAGGGAGTTAATGTCGAAGGTGAACAAACAGTAAGAACAAATAATTTGAATCACATGCTTGACAGCACATTGATCCAACTACAAATGGTGCGTGTCAATGACATCTATGTTCACCAGGATGATGTTCCGAATCAAGATGGTGACAATGAAGACTCTGATGAAGATATGCCTCCTGCTGCTGAGTTTCCCTCTGATCAAATCCAAAGTGTTGGAACTTCCTCTACTCATCATGAAACCCGACAATCCATGGAAGACATGTTATCTGACATGAATCAGAGAATGCAGTCTTTCTTCACTCTTTCTGGAGTACGGCATGAGGAAATAATTCTCCGTATATTTGATGTAGATGATAAAGTGTGCCGTTTAGAAAATAGATTTGATGCACACTTTCATAGTGATGATAGTGAAGAATTTTAAAATTTGTAATTTTTCTCTTATATTGTAATGAATGCTTTTATCTAAAATAAAATGTGATGTTCTGTTTTTGCTATGTTTGAGGGGGAGCTCTTATGTTTGCCTTAGAAGAATTATTTTTTATTATAATCAAAATAGGGGGAGAAATATTTAAAGCCTAATATTATTGTTTTTAAATATTATCTGGTATGTTTAATGTGTTTGTTAGTATGACAGATAAAACAGGTTATTACAAGGCTTTAAAAGAAAATTTTGATCATCATCAAAAAGGGGGAGATTGTTGAACATTCAAGGACTTAATGTTGCACTTGATGGACATGAAGATTGTTGATTTTGATGATGATTCAAGAACTCAAAGACTTAGAGTGTTAAAGACTTGTTTTGTATTGTAATAACTCTGTTTCAATTAGATTGAGTCTGCAATATTAGTGTTTAAGATAGCCAGTACATAGTCTGCACCTTAGATGCTTCAAAAAGCTCAAATTTATCATCCAGGCTCGGCTTTAATCGATTAAATAGGGAAATAATCGATTAAAACAATGAGAAAAACCATTTTCTGTATCTGCTCACTGGTTTAATCGATTAAACCACCTGTTAATCGATTAACAGGCGATTTAATCGATTAACAAACCTTTTAATCGATTAAAACAGAGAGTTTCAGGGTTCTGTTGATTTTGGCTCTGTAATAATCGATTAACTCTTGATTTAATTGATTATTTCAGTCAGATTTCGAATTTTAACTTCAAATCAACCCTATTTTCGAAAACCCTATTTCCAAGAACCCTAATTCCGAAATTCCCAATTCCCAAACCCTAATTTCTCTACTTAAGCTTCTCTATGGCACTCAGAAATTGAGAACAACCTTTTTCATACAAAAGTTAAGTGTTGTAGTGCCAGAGAATTGTTTGTTGCAAGAAAAAGGGGCTTTTGGAACCTGGTGTGGGCTAGAAGCGATAAGAATCACTAAGTGGAGTTCTTAGTGGATTGTGTGTTGTGCCGTCTCTAGGGAAAGCTGTTCTTCATCTCTTGTGGATTTCAAGAGAGGTGTTTTCTTATCTTTATCATTTCAATTGTAATTTGTTTGTAACAACTTGATTATAGTGACAACGTTAATCCTCTATTTGAGTGATTAGCAACTGGACGTAGGGTCTTTTGATCCGAACCAGTATAAATTTCCTGTGTAAGATTCTCTTCTCTTCTCTATTTACATTTACACAGTTTTTAATCGGTAAAATTTGGGGAAAATTTTGAAAACCTAATTTTTATTAAGAAACCAATTCACCCCCCCTCTTGGTTTTTGTCCGACCACGCGAACATTCCGCTGCGCGATTCTAACATGGTGGGCACAAGGCCATCACTACAGTGAACCGTACCTGCCACCCACTCCCTATGAATTTCTCACTTGCCCCCGGGTATAGAGGGAACTGTTGTGTGCAAGGGTTTGTGTACAGTTTGTATTTCAAACAATTGCGTAAAATAGTCAAACAACAGTTATTAAAGCCAAGCGTTAAAACATGTTATAATACAAGGTAGGGTAAAAGCGTAATTTTCTTGGTTTTTTTACTTTAAGCTGGCCCATCACTAAATGGGATCAACTCTCTAGGCTTCCCCAGTGGAATCGCCATCTGTCGCCGCCGTCAAAACGAGGCGGTCGGAGCGACGCGATGGTTCCGATTTTCCAATTTTCGCATTTTTATTGGTGTGGCTACAACACCTTTAGGTTGTCCGATAACCGGGCTGAACCTAGGGGCGAGGTTTTCGAAACGGTGCTCTTGGATTGTCCGATAACCGGGCTAACCCAAGAACTAATTTTGAAGGGTTCTTCTGGAGTCGCCACCGATATTTTTAATGGAAACATCGAAAAAGGAGTGAAAAGGCGTTGGTTTTCGAGAAACCAACTTTGGTCATTAGAACCAGAGTTGGGTAAGGGAGTTAGTTACGTGTAAGGGAAGTATTAGTTCCTTTACGACGCCCCTTTCGGGTTCCCTATGATAAGCCAACTATTTAAATAAGTAAACCGGTGAAAATACGCTTTTACCCTTTATTTACGGAATTTAAAGTTACGACTACATGACCCTAATATATACTGCGCAATTTAAAGATAAATTAGTAAAGAGAGAGAGAGTGTGTAGAAACCTCCGAGGCAAGCTTTATATTAATCTCTTGAAAATTGGGGTGCTTTTTGGCAGCCCCTCGCTCTCTACAGCGCCGGAAACCTCTCAAAAACGCTATAAAAACTCTTAGAAACTCTCAGAAAACTCCGAAAGTGCTTCGAATGGGTTCTAGGAAGAGAATTTTATGAAGTGACTAGAGAGAGAATGGAAGAACTGTGTGAAATGAGGGGAATGGCGCGGCTATTTATAGGGATTTGCGCCTGTCAGGTCGAGATGGTCGTCTCGTCTGACAAGGTCGAGACGGTCGTCTCGCCAACCGGGAGGGCCGTCTCGCCAAACGAGATGGCGATCTCGCCACTTTCGCAAGGCGAGACGGCGGTCTCAACCCTAAAAGGCAAAAATCCTTATTTACATGCAGAAAATCCCTCCTATCCTAGTATGGGGCCTAATAGTCTCTCCTAGTGGCTTCTTAGGCTTTGTCCATCTTTGAATAGAAGGTCTTCTAGTCTTTATTATGAGGTCAGGCAAGATTTGGGGTCTACAGCTGCCCCCCTTTACCTGACCAGTCGACTGTTGGCCTGTTGTGCCAAGAAGATCAACTAGAAGGTAAAGGAGTTGACCCTCTTGCCCGGCTACCCTTCGGATGTTCCGTCTTGCGGCGGTTGATCTTCTGGGAAAATTTATATTGTGCACCTCCAGGATACTCCTTCTGACGGTAGCCGATCCTTTTGGTTGACACGCGGTAGAACCTCAGGATACTCCTTCTATCGGTAGCCGATCCTTCGGTTGATGGGTATAAACCCCCCATCAGGCTGGTAGTTGCAGTCTACTGTGCGTTGGATTGGATGAGTATGAACCCCCCATCAGGCTGGTGGTTGCGACTTACTGATCTGGCTCGAGCGTAGATCAGGCGCACTGCGTGTACAGGTTGATAGGTTTGAACCCCCTATCTGGCTGGTACAGTCCACTGCGTAGGACTGGTGGTGGTGGCGGCTTACTGCTCGGGTGGCTCACGCGCCGTGCGTTGAGACGTGCTTTCTTGTCAGTGTTTGTCTTTTCCGAGGATGGTCATCCGAATTGTGCTGGGGATTTTGTTGGTGGTTATCCGACTTTGTTGGTTGTCGGGCAATCTTGTTTTCTTTGTTCGACTTCTACTTGGTTGTCGAAAATTGTTGGTTGTTGGAGAAACTCTTGGTTAATACATAGCCAACAAGGTCTTACCGGGATACCTCTGAGTGCTCCCTATTTTCGAATGCAAGCACATAAATGTTTTTTTTGGGTCTTTTATCTGAAGTATATTTGTTTGTTTTGATTCTGACAAAGTCCTTTTCATGCAACTACTTGTGTGTGGATGCTTTTGATGCAATCTATTTTAGTTGGGGGCATCTAGAAAGTGACCGGTACTTTCTTTTCCGTTCTCCCGTGATTATTCTTTTGAAATTTTGTTTTAGCCCTATCTTTTGCCTAGACCACCCTTTGTGGGTTTTCGATCTAGCGGGCTTAATTCTTGCCTAAGATATTTCGGTGGGCTTTTTCTTTTTATGAAGGCCTTAACTTTTGCCTAGATCGCCCTTTGCGGTTTTTCGATCTAGTAGGCTGCCCTATTTTTGCTTGGGACGGTCTTGGCAGGCACAATTTGTCTTGTTTTTCTTATGCTTTCTCGTATTGCTTGTTTTATGCATGCTCATATTTCGTTAATACAGAGACACAAGTAGGTAAAGAGAAGAAAAGGCAATTTTTATTGATATAAAGAAATGGTCTATTTTTTCATGAGGATTTACAACAAAATTTGTAAGCAAGGCTGGCCAAGGTTGGCTAAGCTGTATAGGATACATCAATCATGCCCGTGATTTCTGTTTCTCTATTTTTCTTGGTCACTTTAATTGAGATGCTCGAACTCAGAGTGAAGACTATGCGAAGTCTGCTTGCTTCTGTGAAGGTATTACCTTAGTCGCCTTTGCGGTTTTCGGCTAAGGTAATCATTGCTCTTTTTTTTTTTAGAAACCTCTAATTTTTGCCTAGGACGTATCCTAGCGAGGAATGCGAACCCTATCTTTTGCCTAGGACGCTCTTTGCGAGTTTTCATCCTGACGGGTAATGAGCAAAGTCTTCAGGCGTAGTATTTCTTTACCGCATCTGAGTTGACAGGATGTCGAAGCTCTTCTCCGTCCATGTTGGTGAGGATAAGGGCTCCTCCTGAGAAGGCTCGCTTGACCACAAAGGGTCCTTCATAGTTTGCTGTCCATTTCCCAATTTTGTCTTTCTGGGTTGGAAGTAGTTTCTTTACTACTAGATCCCCTTCTCGGAAGATGCGGGGATTGATTTTTTTGTCATAGGCTTTCTTGATCTTCTTTTGATAAACTTGCCCCCGACATATGGCGTCTAGCCATTTTTCTTCGATTAGGTTCAGCTGATCGTATCAGCTTTGGACCCATTCGGCTTCTGTCAACTTCGCTTCCATAACAACTCGCAAGGAGGGTATTTCAACTTCTACTGGTAGTACGACCTCCATTCCGTATACGAGGGAAAATGGAGTATCCCCTGTGGAGGTTCGTACTGACGTTCGGTAGCCATGTAGGGCGAAGGGCAACATTTCGTGCCAATCTTTGTAGGTCACTACCATCTTTTGAATGATTTTTTTAATATTCTTATTGGCTGCCTCTACTGCACCGTTCATCTTTGGTCGGTACGGAGAAGAATTGTGGTGTTGAATTTTGAAGTCTTGACATAGTTCCTCCATCATTTTATTATTGAGATTGGTCCCATTATCAGTGATGAGCCTATGAGGGATGTCGTACCGACATATAATATTTTTCTTGATGAAGGTGGTCACCACTTTCCGAGTCACATGCGCATATGACGCTGCCTCAACCCAATTGGTGAAATAGTCAATGGACACCAAGATAAAACGATGGCTATTAGATGCTTTGGGTTCTATGGGCCCGATGACGTCCATGCCCCACATAGAGAATGACCATGGTGTAGCTAGGGTACTGAGAGGTGCGGGCGGCACGTGAATATTATCGGCATAGATTTGGCACTTGTGACATTTTTTAGCATACTGGTGACAATCAGCTTCCATTGTGGACCAAAAATATCCTACCCTTAAAATCTTCTTTGCCATGACATGCCCAGGTGCGTGGGTCCCAAAAGTTCCTTTGTGGATTTCTCTTATCAAGGTTTGGGCTTCTTCTTGGTCCACACACCTTAAGAGAGTGGAATCGAGGCTCCTATTGTAGAGGGTTCCTTCAATCAACGTGAACCCTACGACCCTTTTATGAATGGTTCGTTTATCATTGTCATTAATTCCTTCGGGATATTCGCCCCCCATGAGATATTGTTTGATGTCATGATACCAGGGATTTTGGTCGCGCTCGCCATTTACTGCCATGCAAAAAGCTTGTTTTTCATGCAGCTTAATTTGGATGATTGACATCTCATGTTCTTGACCCAAAGAAAACATGGACGATAGAGTGGCGAGGGCGTCAGCAAATTGATTGTCTTCCCGAGGAATATACTGGAAGGTGACGCTTCCCATTCTTGAGACTAAATCTCGGATGTGCTCTAGATATGGGATTAATTTAGAGTTGCGGGTTTCCCATTCACCTTTAAGTTGGCAGATGACAAGGGATGAATCATCGAAGACTTTGAGTTTAGTAACCCCATGATCTAAAGCTGCTTGGATCCCTAGCGCGCATGCTTCGTATTCGGCCATGTTGTTGGTATAGTCAAAATTGAGCCTGGCCGTTACGGGGATGTGTTTCTTTTCAGGAGATATCAAAATAGCTCCTATCCCGTGTCCAAGCATGTTTGAGGCCCCATCGAAGAACATGGTCCATGTCTCTTCTTTGGTCTCTTCGTGCTTGATGTGCATGATATGTTCATCGGGAAAGTCATCTTGTAGGGATTGATATTCATCGGTTGATCCATGGGCTAGATAGTCCGTTAGGGGGCTACCCTTAATAGCTTTCTGGGTGACATGAATGATGTCGAATTCTGAGAGGAGTACTTGCCACCAAGCTATTCTTCCAGTCAGAATGGGCTTCTCGAAGAGGTATTTGATTGGGTCCATTTTGGAGACCAGCCATGTTGTATGCTGAGCCATGTATTGTTGGAGACGCTAGGTGACCCATACCAATGCGCAGCAGGTCTTTTCGAATGGTGTATAACGGGTTTCATAGCCTACGAATTTCTTGCTAAGATAATAAATGACTCGTTCTTTTTTCCCGGTTTCATCTTGTTGGCCAATTACACATCCCATGGACTCTTCGAGTATTGACAAATATAGGATCAGAGGTCTTCCTTCAATGGGTGGTACCAATACTGGCGGATTGGTTAAACATGTTTTGATTTTATCGAACGCTTGTTGCCATTCTTCATTCCACACCATTGGTTGATTTTTGTGCAACAGTTTAAAGATGGGTATACATTTATCCGTTAACTGCACGATGAAACGGGCAATGTTGTTAATCCGACCTAGAAAACCTCTGACCTCATTTTCCGTGCTTGGTGGGGGCATTTCCAAGATTTCTTTGGTTTTGTCGGGGTCCACTTCTATTCCTCTTTTGCTGACAATGAACCCCAAAAGTTTTTTGGATCGTACTCCGAAAGTACATTTTGTCGGGTTTAGTTTGAGCTGACATTTCCAAAGTCGATCAAAAAGGTTCTTGAGATATTGAATGTGGTCCATCTCATTCCTAGACACATATACCTCTTGTTGACATTCAAGGACTTGATGTTAGACTTGATGTTAGACTTGATGGACATGAAGCTTGTTGATTTTGATGATGATTCAAGAACACAAGACTTAAAGAGTTGAAGACTTGTTTTGTAGTGTAATAACTCTGTTTTAATTAGATTGAGTCTATAATATTAGAGTTTGAGATAGCCGGTACATAGTCTGCACCTTAGAAGCTTCAAAAAGCTCAATTTTATCAAAGTGCCTCGACTTTAATCGATTAAATGGTGAAATAATCAATTAAAACAGTGAGAAAAACCATTTTCTGTATCAGCTTACTGTTTTAATCGATTAACACCCTTGTTAATCGATTAATAGGCCTGTTAATCGATTAACAAGTCTTTTAATCGATTAAAACAGAGAGTTTTGGGGTTCTGTTGATTTTGGCTCTGTAATAATCGATTATCTCTTGATTTAATCGATTATTTCAGTCAGATTTCAAATTTTAACTTCAAATCAACCTTATTTTCGAAAACCCTATTTCCAAGAACCCTAGTTTCGAAAATCCCAATTCCAAAACCCTAATTTCTCTACTTAAGCATCTCTATGGCACACAGAATGTAAGAACAACCTTTTTCATACAAAAGTTAAGTGCTGTGAGTGCTAGAGAACTGTTTGTTGCAAGAAAAAGGGGCTTTTGGAACCTGGTGTGGGCTAGAAGCGATAAGAATCACTAAGTTGAGTTCTTAGTGGATTGTGTGTTGTGTCATCTCTAGGGAAAACTGTTCTTCATCTCTTGTGGATTTCAAGAGAGGTGTTATCTTTACTTTGTCTTGTTCAATTGTAATCTGTTTGTAACAACTGTGATTATAGTGACAGCGTTAATCCTCTGTTTGAGTGATTAGCAACTGGATGTAGGGTCTTTTGATCTGAACCAGTATAAGTCTCCTGTGTAAGATTCTATCTCTTCTCTATTTACGTTTACACAGATTTTTAATCGGTAAAATTTGGGGAAAATTTTGAAAACCTAATTTTTGTTAAGAAACCAATTCACCCCCCCTCTTGGTTTTTGTCCGATCACGCGAACATTCTGCTGCGCGATTCTAACAAGTGGTATCAAAGCTTGCTTTGATAGTCATTCAAACTTTTCGAAAATGGCCGGACAAAATCTAACTTTTGCCGAAGGTGTGTCTATCAACAGACCCCCACTTTTTGCGGGTCAAAATTATCCTTTCTGGAAGGTAAGAATGCAAATCTTTTTAGAGTCTGTTGATAGAGGCGTTTGGGACGCTGTGTTTAAACGGTCCATTTGTTCCTAAAGTTACTGAAAACAGTGTTGAAGTTCCCAAACCTTTTTCTAGATGGACTACAGAAGAAAATAGAAAAGCACAATTTGACGTTAGGGCTAGAAATATAATTTCATCTGCTCTAACCCTTGACGAGTTTTACAGGATTTCTGTGTGTAAAAGTGCTAAGGAAATGTGGGAAATGCTAAGAGTGACCCACGAAGGTACTGACGACGTTAAAAGAGCAAGGAAAAATTCTCTAATCCAAGAATACGAGATGTTCCGGATGCAACAAGGCGAAACGATATTTGACGTTCAAAAACGTTTCACTCATATTGTGAACTATCTCACCGGATTAGGTAAAATTTTTGACGATGATGAATTAAATGTTAAAATCTTAAAATCATTGGATAGGAAATGGCAACCTAAGGTGACGGTCATCTTGGAGTCACAAAATCTTTCCACAATGTCTATGACGGCGCTCTTTGGAAAGCTTAGAGAGCATGAGCTTGAACTTGGAAGGCTAAATGAGGAAGAGGGTCAATACCAAAAGAATAACTTAGCCTTCAAAACCAAAATTTCCAAAGGTAAAAATAAAAAGGAAGAAGAAGACTCGGAGAACGATGAAGAAGAATTGAGTCTCATGATTAAGAAGTTCACCAAATTCATGAAAGCTAAAGGAAGGCATCCTTTCAAAGGTAAGGGAAAGGTAAGAGAAAGTACTTCCGTTAATATAAAATGTTATGGTTGTGGTGAAGCAGGGCATGTAAAGAACGAATGCCCAAACAAGAAAAACGATGAAAACAAAGGCAAAAAGGTCTTTAAGAAGAAAGCTTATATTGCTTGGGACAATAGTGATTCAAGTTCGGAATCAAGTGACTCGGAAGTAGAAGCAAATATTTGCTTAATGGCAAATGACAACATATCTTCGGATTTTGAGGTAAGTGATTCCGACTAATCTTCTCGTGATGATGATAATGACCATGATGAACTGCAAAATGCTTATAATGAACTATTTAGTGCCTTTAAGAATTTGAAAAATGAATATAAAGTTGTAAAGAAGAATCTAAGTAGATCCGAAAAGGAAATTGAGTCCTTAAAAACGAAAATTGCATGTTTAGAAGAAAAGGAGTTATTAAATACGAAAATTGTATGTTTAGATGAGGATAATGATAAGAACATGGCATGTGCAAATTGTAAAGAGCATGAATATGACATAGATATTCTTAACCATTTGCTAGACAAAGCCGAAAAGGAAATAGATGATCTTAAGAAGCATGAAATGGTGTTTGCTCAAAATAGTGTAAAACAACAAGTTCCTTTGAAAAAGTCTAAAAGGAAAAATAAAAGAGTATGGGTAGAAAAAGTGACTAGAACATCTATGGTTAAAAATTCATCATATTCTAAAGTTACATCAAATGCATGCTTTTATTGTATGAAACATGGTCATACTTCAAATAAATGTAAAATTAAACATTTTGGTGTTCCTAAAGGTAAATATATTTGGGTTCCTATTGTCAAATAATTTATTTGTCTCTAACCCCAAGGACCCAAAAGTTATGGGGACCTAAGTTTACAATGTTCTTGTTTTGTAGGAAACTTCCAAATCTAAAAAGTCTATGCGGTATCTTGATAGTGGATGTTCAAAGCATATGACCGGTGATAAATCAAAATTTGTGAGTTTCAAAGCTAAGGAACAAGGATATGTAACTTATGGGGACAACAACAAAGGGAAGATTCTTGGAATTGTAAACATAGGAGGTGCAAACACTTTGGAGATTAAGGATATGCTTCTTGTTGATGGACTAAAGCATAATCTCCTTAGCATAAGTCAACTATGTGACAAAGAATTTAAGGTGATGATGAATATATAAGAGAGGCTCTTGATGAATTATATTTGGAAGAAAATGAGCCTTCTCAAACACCTGAATTAGCAAAAGAATGGCAATCACCAAGAGGACTCTCAATGGACAATATCATAGGTGACATCTCAAAAGGGGTAAGAACTAGAAACATGACTAACTTTTGTATGTCTGTAGCTTTTGTGTCTCAGATAGAACCCAAAAATGTGGAGGAAGCACTTAAAGATGAACAATGGTGCATAGCTATGCAAGAAGAACTTAACCAATTTGAAAGGAATCAAGTCTGGGAATTAATACCAAGGGAAGAATCACATCAAGTTATTGGAAGAAAATGGGTGTTTAGAAATAAACTTGATGAAGATGGAAATATAACAAAGAATAAAGCCAGACTTGTTGCCAAAGGCTATTGCCAGGAGGAAGGTATAGACTATGATGAAACTTATGCTCCTGTTGCCAGGTTAGAGGCTATATGCCTACTTCTTACTTATGCATCTTTGATGAAATTTAAATTATATCAAATGGATGTTAAGAGTGCATTTTTGAATGGTTTTATTAAAGAAGAAGTTTATGTGGAGCAACCCCCTGGATTTGAAGATTTTAGTTATCCTAATCATGTTTTTAAATTAAAGAAAGCTTTATATGGGTTGAAACAAGCTCCTAGGTCTTGGTATGAGAGGCTAAGTAGTTTCCTAACATCAAATGATTTTTCTAGAGGAAAAATAGATTCTACTCTGTTTATAAAGAAAGTTAAAAAACATATCTTATTGGTCCAAGTATATGTTGATTATATTATTTTTGGATCAACTGATAATTCGTTATGTGTAGAATTTGCTAAGATAATGCAGGGAGAGTTTGAAATGTTTATGATGGGAGAATTGACATTCTTCCTTGGACTACAAATCAAGCAACTTAAAGATGGCATTTTCATCTCTCAAACCAAATATTGCAAAGAGATACTTAAAAAGTTTGGAATGGACACCTCAAAAGAAGCTAACACACCCATGGGAACTTCATGCTATCTGGACAAGGATGAATCAGGTTTGGAAGTTAATCAATCTATGTATAGAGGTATGATAGGTTCACTCGTTATACTTAACCGCAAGTAGACCTGATATTATGCATTATGTCTCGTGTGTGTGCTAGATTTTAGGCTTGTCCAAAAGAATCTCACCTAATTGCAGTAAAACATATTTTAAAATATTTAAAAGGAACTACTGGTTTTGGTTTATGGTATCCATCTGATGCTTGTACTAGTTTAATAGGATATTTTGATGCTGATTATGGTGGATGCAAAATTGATAGAAAGAGTACTAGTGGAACATGTCATTTGTTAGGTTCATCCTTAGTATCTTGGCATTCTAAGAAACAGGCATGTGTTGCTTTATCTACCACTGAAGCTGAATATATTGCAGCTGGTAACTGTTATGCTCAAATTCTGTGGATGAAACAACAGTTAGAAGATTATAGTATATTTCTGAATGACATACCTTTAATGTGTGATAATACGAGTGCAATTAATCTTACTAAGAATCCCGTAATGCACTCTAGGACTAAGCATATAGAAATTAGACATCATTTTTTGAGAGATCATATCAGCAAAGGAAACTGTAAAATAGAGTACGTTGATACAAAGCATCAATTAGCAGATATATTTACTAAGCCTCTACCCAAGGATAGATTTTATGAACTTAGAAGAGACTTAGGGATATTAGAAATAGCTTAAATTCTGCTTAATTAGACAGTTTTTGGATGATTGTGATGTTATAATTCATTGTGTAGGATGTTCATAGTTTATCATGTGTAAAAACCTCAAAAATTTGATGTACTCTCTGGAATAATCGATTAATTGGAGTTATAATCGATTATTTGCATCCAAAACACCCAAAACATGACATTCCTCTCTGGATTAATCGATTAATTCGCCCATTAATCGATTAAACACATAATTAATCGATTAACTACACAATTTAATCGATTAAATGATTCTGATACTGGTTTAATCGATTAATTTGAATTTTAATCGATTAAACCTGGCAAGTTTGGCCTTCTAGCCGTTGCCAACGGATCTTTTGCACCCTATACACTTTCATATGTCTGTTGGAGTTGCTTAGCTATAAATAGGGACCTCCATTTCACTTCTACTCACTCCTATCTCTTGAATTCAAGCTTTCTTGCCTCATTCTATCAATCTTGCTCTATTCTAGCAATCTTGTCTTCTTCTATCTACACTTAGCTTCTTAAAATCTTCTTGTTACTCTTCTAATCCTTCAATGGCCTCCTCTTCTCGTGCAAAAATCCCAACTAGAAGAAGATCTGCACCCTCATCTCATCCCCGTCCTAATTCTGTAGAAGGATGGATCTTTGATGCAGATGATCGACAAGAATTTCTGTCCTATTGGAAGGAACGTGTTATTATTTCTCCTAAGTTCCTTATTGGTGAGCAGTTCATCAGTAGGGGATTCAACTTTCCAAACCTTCTTGAAATTCAAGGAGTTCTCCCTTTCATCCAAATGCAAGGTACGTATTATCCTGACTTAGTTAGGGTATTTTACTCTAAGTTCAAATTTAGAGATCAAATTGCTACCTCTAGAGTAAAGGGTGTAACAATTATTCTTGATGATGATATTTGGGAAAACGTTGCCCACTTTCCTATTAGAGAAGATGCTATTAACGTGTATGGTGAGTTAGATGATTTTGACAGGTTCTTAGCTTACCGTTATTTTCTGCAAAATCCCTCCATGGAGATTGGGCATCTCCTTCTTGCTGGACCTTTGAAAAAGGAGGAACGCATGATTTTACATCTACTTGTCTGGATTCTATGTCCTCGGGCTACAAATCATGCTCAATGTTCTTCAATTGATCTTCGTATTATTCATGCCATAATGAATAATGAGCCTTTAGACTGGGGTGTTCTTGTCACCATGACTATGCTAAAAACCAAACGTCATCCAACCTTCAAAATTCCATATGCTCTCCTTGTCTCTCGCATCCTTGAATACAAAGGAGTAAATGTCGAAGGTGAACAAGCTGTAAGGACAAATAACTTGAATCGTATGTTAGACAACACATTAATCCAACTACAAATGGTGCGCGTCAACGATATTTATTTTCATAAGGATGATGTTCCAAATGAAGGTGACGAAATTGAAGATTCTGATGAAGATATGCCTCCTGCTGCTGATCAAATCCAAAGTGTTGGAACTTCCTCTACTCATCATGAAACCCGACAATCCATGGAAGACATGTTATCTGACATGAATCAGAGAATGCAGTCATTCTTCACTCTTTCTGGAGTACGGCATGAGGAAATAATTCGTCGTATATCTGATGTAGATGATAAAGTGTGTCCTTTAGAAAATAGATTTGATGCACACTTTCATAGTGATGATAGTGAAGAATTTTAAAATTTGTAATTTTTCTCTTATATTGTAATGAATGCTTATCTCTGAAATAAAATGTGGTGTTCTGTTTTTGCCTTGATTGAGGGGGAGTTTTCTCTAAAGTTATGCATATTTTGAGGGGGAGCTCTTATGTTTGTCATAGACGAATTATTTTTTATTATAATCAAAATAGGGGGAGAAATATTTAAAGCCTAATATTATTGTTTTTAAATATTATCTGGTATGTTTAGTGTGTTTGTTAGTATGACAGATAAAACAGGTTATTACAAGGCTTTAAAGGATAATTTTGATCATCATAAAAAAGGGGGAGATTGTTGAACATTCAAGGACTTTATGTTAGACTTGATGGACATGAAGCTTGTTGATTTTGATGATGATTCAAGAACACAAAATTTAAAGAGTTGAAGACTTGTTTTGTAGTGTAATAACTCTGTTTTGATTAGATTGAGTCTGTAATATTAGAGTTTGAGATAGCCGGTACATAGTCTGCACCTTAGAAGCTTCAAAAAGCTCAATTTTATCAAAGTGCCTCGGCTTTAATCGATTAAATGGTGAAATAATCGATTAAAACAGTGAGAAAAACCATTTTCTGTATCAACTTACTGTTTTAATCGATTAACACCCCTGTTAATCGATTAACAGGTCTTTTAATCGATTAAACAGAGAGTTTTGGGGTTCTGTTGATTTTGGCTCTATAATAATCGATTATCTCTTGATTTAATCGATTATTTCAGTTAGATTTCGAATTTTAACTTCAAATCAACCCTATTTTCAAAAACCCTATTTCCAAGAACCCTAGTTTCGAAAATCCCAATTCCAAAACCCTAATTTCTCTACTTAAGCATCTCATAGCACTCAGAATGTAAGAACAACCTTTTTCATTCAAAAGTTAAGTGTTGTGAGTGCTAGAGAACTGTTTGTTGTAAGAAAAAGGGGCTTTTGGAACCTGGTGTCGGCTAGAAGCGATAAGAATCACTAAGTGGAGTTCTTAGTGGATTGTGTGTTGTGCCGTCTCTAGGGAAAACTGTTCTTCATCTCGTGTGGATTTCAAGAGAGGTGTTATCTTTACTTTGTCTTGTTCAATTGTAATCTGTTTGTAACAACTGTGATTATAGTGACAGCGTTAATCCTCTGTTTGAGTTATTAGCAACTGGACGTAGGGTCTTTTGATCCGAACCAGTATAAATCTCCTGTGTAAGATTCTATCTCTTCTCTATTTACATTTACACAGATTTTTAATCGGTAAAATTTGGGGAAAATTTTGAAAACCTAATTTTTGTTAAGAAACCAATTCACCCCCCCTCTTGGTTTTTGTTCGACCACGCGAACATTCTGTTGCGCGATTCTAACACCTCTATTTCTTAGTGGATCATGTCATGGAACAATGTGACCATAGCCCTTTGATAAGCAGCCCCTACATTCTTGAGTCCAAAAGGCATTACACGGTAGCAGAAGGTGCCCCATGGTGTGATGAAAGAGGTTTTTCCTCTGTCCTTGACTACCAGCTTAATTTGGTTGTACCCCGCGTACCCGTCCATGAAGGAGTAAAGTGTGTTGGTAGCAGTATGGTCTACTAGCGTGTCTATATGTGGTAGGGGAAAGTCATCTTTTGGACTTGCTCGATTGAGGTCCCTATAATCCACGCATACCCTGACCTTTCTAGTCTTTTTGATGACGGGTACTATGTTGGCCAACCACTCTGAGTATTTGGAAACTACTAGGAAATTGGCGTCCAGTTGCCTTTGTACCTCCTCCTTGGTCATTAGGGACCAGTTGGGTTTAATTCTTCTGAGCTTTTGCTTCACAGGTCGGAACCCTTCTTTCAATGGCAATCTATGCTCCACTATACTCGTGTCGAGCCCGGGCATGTCATGATAAGACCAAGCGAATACATCTATATATTCCTTTAGAAGCTGTACCAATCCTTTTTTATGCTACTTTCTATCTGGGTGTCGATGTTTATCTTTTTCTCATCATCCCCTTCTCCCAAATTAACAGCTTCTGTTTCCTTTTGATGTGGTTGTATAATGCATGCTTCTTTTTCCAACATTCTTTGCATGTCCGGAGAGATGGTCTCCTGCTCACTATCGAACTCGACCCATTCGCTCTCGGTTTCCAGGGTCCACAGAGATTCATCAATCACAAACATGACGTGTTTTAGGTTCTGTTTTAGTCATAGATTTTATTATTCAATTATCTTCGAAAGAATAATAAATAAAAGAGGGAAAAGAATGAATATGACAGAATGCCTCATGTATTAAAGAAAGTGATAGTGTATGTACAAGCCCTTTTAATCAGAGTTCTTGCGGCCATGGGTGGGGACCGCAGGAGATATAAGAGAAAGCTAAAAAAAAAGCACCCTAGGGCTGATCCTCCCAGTCCTCCCTCTCTGCTACTCTAGCTTCGACAAAGGTTTGGCGTTGACATCGGAAGCAGAGGCATCAAAAGTTATCCACCCGGCGTCGATCAATTCTTGGACCCGATACTTAAGGGTCAAGCAATTTTCTGTTGAGTGTCCGGGTGAACCCGAGTGGTAATCACATTTCTCGTTTGGTTTATACCACTCGGGGTAGGGAGGTTCTATCTACTTCTTGGGAGGAATGTAGGTCAAGAGTTTGGCCTCCAACAGCTGAGGCAACAACTTACCATAGGAAGTTGAGATTGGAGTGAACTTCCTCTCTTTCTTGCGAGGCTGCCTAGCCGTTTACGGAGCAGAAGAAGGAGTGGCAAAGTTGATCGCATGCACAACTTTGTCCTTCTTTTTGCTAGAAGTTTTTCTGAATGAGACACCAGCTTGGGAAGACTACGCTATCTTCCCACTTCTCAGTCCCTGCTCTACTCTTTCCCCGATAGTGACTATGTCCGAAAAAAGGTTGGAGGTACTGGCTATTGCCTTGTTGTAGTACGCTTCAGTCAGTGAATCTATGAACATAGCCACTGTCTCCTTATCCTTCAAAGGAGGCTCTATCTGGGCCACCAATTCCCTCCATCTTTGGGCGTACGCTTTAAAAGGTTCATCGTTCTTTTTGTTCAGGTCCTAAGATCTAATCTGTTAGGGGTCAGATCAATGTTGTATCGATAATGACGAAGAAAAGTGTCAGCCAATTGTTTCCAGTTCTGGACCTGCCCTCTTTCCAGCTACATATACCAATTGAGAGCCGTGTCTGCCTGACTCTCCTGGAAGCAGTGGATCAGGAGCTTCTCGTTATTGGCATGTGCGACCATCTTACGACAATACATCATAAGATGGTTCTTTGGGCAGGTCAGCCCGACAAATTTGGGGAAGTCCGGGATTTTGAATTTAGGAGGGAAATGGATGTTCTTCACCAGGCACATGTCTGCCACCTCCTTGACATCAAAGTTGTGCCCTTCTATTGCCTTCAGTCTTTCCTCTAGGGCGGAGATTTGTTGTTTAGACACCTTCGGGGTGAGGATGCGTGCAATTCGAGCGTCGGACTGGAGAGGCGCTTTTTGATCATAGAAGTATTCTTCTTCCTCCTCCTCTTCATGGCGAGAGGTGTGTTCAGCTTGGGCTTCGCCCTTATTTTGGCCTTGGCGCACGGCCTCCATCAGTTGGGCAATTTGTTCATGAAGGGTATTAACCTCTGCAGTGAGCTTCGATTTTGTTCTTCTAGGCTCTCCATAGCTTTTGCCTTTTGTGCACGAGTTCGGATGGGGAGAGGACCAACCACTTTCTAGAATGCCCGAAAGAAATTTATTATTGCATGTTGAGTGTTGGACTAACATGGATATGTTTATGTATGAGAGATTTTGTTTAGATGATGCTAAATGTGCTTTCACTTTTTTTCTCTCTTGGTTTTTCTTTACTCATGATATGATGTGATATGAATGATTTGACTTTGTCAGAGCTCATCTTATTTACTTTCTCGGATTTTGATTTTTATTATTTTTATTTTATGGCCTTTTATCTCTTCTGTCGGACTGCGTGGCTACTTAGCTTACAAAGAACCTGAAACCAGGCTAGCTAAAAGGCAGACTATCCGAGATAAAAAATGGCTTTATGCGAAAGAATAGTTAGCGTCTCTTATCTCTTTTGTCGGGCTGCATGACTACTTAGCTTACAAAGAACCTGAAACCAGGCTAGCTAAAAGGCAGACTGTCTGAGATAAGGGCGTTTATTGTAAAAAATATTTTTTGTGATTTTTTTGTTGTTTGGTTATGCTATGCAACAAACAAATGCGCACACAATTCGATCATCCGTGAACAGGCGAGCAATCGTTTTATTCACGAGGTAGGGTTTTCCTGTAGGAAAGTGCTTTGGCGGAGGTAGGTTCTAACTATTCTCGCCAAGGCTAAGGCCCCCAAGGTGCCCCCATTATAGGGTCCCCACTCTCCAGCCTTCCGACCATGCTTAGCACTAAGGTCATAGTCAGTCTTTGTGCCAAAGAGGAAGGTTATCACCTTGAGTGGTGGTTTCCGATCACATTGGTGGGCACAAGGCCATCACTACAAAGAACCATACCTGCCACCCACTCCCTATGGATTTCTCACTTGCCCCCGGGTATAGAGGGAACTGTTGTGTGCAAGGGTTTGTGTACAATTTGTATTTCAAACAATTGCGTAAAATAAACAAACAACAGTTATTAAAGCCAAGCGTTAAAACATGTTATAATACAAGGTAGGGTAAAAGCATAATTTTCTTGGTTTTTTTACTTTAAGCTGGCCCATCACTAAATGGGATCAACTCTTTAGGCTTCCCAGTGGAGTCGCCATCTATCGCCACCGTCAAAACGAAGCGATTGGAGCGACACGATGGTTCCAACTTTCCAATTTTCGCGTTTTTATTGGTGTGGTTACAACACCTTTAGGTTGTCCGATAACCGGGCTGAACCTAGGGGCAAGGTTTTCGAAACAATGCTCTTAGATTGTCCGATAACTGGGCTAACCCAAGAACTAATTTTGAAGGGTTCTTCTGGAGTCGCCACCGATGTTTTTAACGAAAACATCGGAAAAGGAGTGAAAAGGCGTTGGTTTTCGAAAAACTAACTTTGGTCATTAGAACCAGAGTTGGGTAAGGGAGTTAGTTACGTGTAAGGGAAGTGTTAGTTCCCCTACGACGCCCCTTTCGAGTTCCCTATGATAAGCCAGCTATTTAAATAAGTAAACTGGTGAAAATACGCTTTTACCCTTTATTTACGGAATTTAAAGTTACGACTACATGGCCCTAATATCTACTGCGCAATTTAAAGATGAAGCAGTAAAGAGAGAGAAAGAGTGTGTAGAAACCTACGAGGCAAGCTTTATATTAATCTCTTGAAAATTGGGGTGCTTTTTGGCAGCCCCTCGCTCTCTACAGTGCCGAAAACCTCTCAAAAACGCTATAAAAACTCTTAGAAACTCTCAGAAAACTCCAGAAGTGTTTCGGAGGGGTTCTAGGAAGAGAATTTTATGAAGTGACTAGAGAGAGAATGGAAGAACTGTGTGAAATGAGGGGAATGGCACAACTATTTATAGGGATTCGCGCCTGTCAGGTCGAGACGGTCGTCTCGTTTGACAAGGTCGAGACGGCCATTTCATCATTCAAGACGGCTGTCTCGACCCTAAAAGGCGAAAATCCTTATTTACATGCAGAAAATCCCTCATATCCTAGTATGGGGCCTAATAGTCTCTCCTAGTGGCTTCTTAGGCTTCGTCCATCTTTGAATAGAAGGTCTTCTGGTCTTTATTATGAGGCCGGGCAAGATTTGGGGTCTACAGGCCTTAAGTGAGACGGTCGTCTCGCCAAGCGAGAAGGCGGTCTTGTTTTCCTGGAAATCGAGACGGCGGTATGGACATACGAGACGACCGTCTCGATTCTAGGGTTTTTTTTTTTTTGAAGAAAATAGGACCTAGTTCAAAAACATTTTATGCATGCAATGTTTTCATGTTTGATGTCCTATAATGCCTATTTCATTTAATTTTTCAGAAGGACTTAACTGACGTGTCTTGTAGCGATGAGTATCCTCTGATATGTGTTCTTGTACTTGGCTGTACCATTCTGGACTTCTTGTGACCGAAGAATAATTTGATCTTTCTTTCTTTCTTTTCCTTTACTTTTCTATATTTTTTAGAGCACCCTTTGCCATGTCAGTGTCCCTTTTTCTTCACTTTAGGGATTTCAATCCTCTTGTTGACTATATGCCTCCATATTCCCAAATTAATTATTAGAATAATGTTGTGAGGGTCAAGAGAAAAGAAGTAAGAGGGCAAATTCAATGGCTTGTGTTTTAGACTGTTAATAAATTTTTTTGAAAAAGGTTTTTGTAAGAATGGTTGGCTAAGGTTAGGCCTAGGTGTTTAAGCTTTTGTCTATGCAAACGTTTCCTCTCTCGTATTTGCGCCTTAGCTTATTTCCATTGCTTTTTATGACTAGTTGATTTCCCTAGATCGCCCTTTGGGTTTTCGAACTAGGATATTGTGTTTTGGCCCTATCTTTTGTCTAGGTTCCTTTTTTTTTGTTTAGGGAATCCTAGCGGACCTTATTTTGTAACCCTAACTTTTGCCTAGGCTACCCTTTATTTTTGTTCGGGTATCCTACCGGGTTGACCCTATTTTTTGCGTAGCCCCCTTAGTGGGTTTCCTACCAGGTATGTTGCCCTTTTTCTTTTGGCCTTTGGCTTCTATAGGCTTTTTCTTTTTTGTTATTTTTTTTTTTCACAATATTGGCGAAGCATGACTTTCTTTATAGTGAGATAAAGTCTTATTTTGTGCTTCTAATAAACTAGCTTGACTGTAATGGCAATGGAAAGTTTTGTTTACTTGGATGCGCTTTTTATTCTTCTTTTTCTTTTTGTTTACTTAGACAAGGTTATTGTGAGGTCTAGTCATGAAATAGCAAGAAGAGAAGCAGATAGTAAGAAGTTTATTCTTTATTAATTAATAAGGGAATATGTGCCCTAAAATGCCCGGGGGTCGGGCTAGTGCCGGGGGATAATCTCTAACAATCATGGGGTTTACATCCCTTAAATGAAGAAAAAGATCTCCTAATGACTAGGGTAGCTCTTGACGCTTGCATCCCTCCGCTTCGAAATATTTGTTTGAGTGTGCGAGGGAAGACTTCCCTTTTCTTCTTTCTGCTTGGCCCTTAGTAGGGTCATATCCTAGGCCACACTTGAAAGGATTATCTTTAAATTCTGGGGGGATGGTAACCATGCTTCATCATCATGCGGGCTACCTTTGTGTTTTTGGGAAGTCTCTCTATGTTGGCGATTTCGAGCGCTTGAAAATATGTTTCAAGGGCCTCTTCAGCCGCATCCACATAAGGTTGGGTGGACGGTCCACTGATCAGGATATCATCTTCTGCTTGGACCGTGACCAACTTGTCATCCATTATGAACTTGACTTTCTGGTGGAGCGTTGAAGGTACTGTCTTAGCATCATGAATCCAAGGCCTGCCGAGGAGACAACTGTATGCCGGATTAATATCCATTACATGGAAATTGACGTTGAAGATAATAGGTCCAACTTGGATTGGCAAGTTAACTTCTCCCACTACTTCTCGTTTTGATTCGTCTAAGGCTCGAACGATAGTGTTGCTTGGGCGCAAACGGGTTCCTTGGATAGTCAACTTGTCTAGTGTGCACTTGGGCATCACATTCAAGGACGACCCGTTATCCACAAGAACTTTGGCGATGAGGTACTCCTTGCACTTGATGGAAATGTGCAAGGGCTTGTTGTGGTTTGATCCCTCGAGGGGGAGTTCTTCCTTTGTGAAGGTGAGGTGATCGCTTGCCATAATGTGACCGACGATCCTCTCAACCTTTTCTTGGGATATGGTGTGAGGTACATGCGCTTCGCTCAAGACCTTCATCAGGGCATTTCTGTGTGGTTCCAAGCTCATCATTAGGGATAACAAGGTTATCTTTGTAAGTGTATGATTGAGCTAGTCAATAATGGAATACTCGTTTTGCCTTATAAACTGGAGTAGTTCCTCTGTCTCCTCCTTGGATTCTTTATTTTCTTTTTCTTCGTCCTTTTTATTTTTCTCTTTATTCTTGGTGATATCTTCTTGTGAGTCCCTGGGGGAGTAGACTCTTCCACTTCTAGTCATGCTTCCAATGTCGGCTATGTTGGAGATATCCTCCTTTATTGGCGAAGATTCCCCGTATCTCCATGGTACAATTTTATTTGACTCGTAGGGGAAAGGACATGGCATAAATATTGGCACTGGTGTCCTTGCCCCCTCTTTCTTATTTTTGAGGACCAACGGTCGAGGCTTATTGTCCTCTTGTGGCGAGTCAACCGTTGGGGAAAGCTTGATTAGGAGTGGCTTTCTCTCCATTCTTCTGATTTGGAAGACGTGTCAGTTAATCCTTCCTTTTTATTATCTTATTTATTAAGAGTGAAGGAGGGGAAATTAAATATGCAAATGAATGATATGCATGCAAGTAGACAATTGTTGAATAAGGAAAAATTTCATTTATCCGTAGAAGGTGTACATTCCCCTATTCCATACTACGAAGCAACTTTTGACATAAACGGAAAAGCCTAAAGAAACCCACAGGCGGGTCTTGATCTCTATGTAATTCCCTTTCGGCTTCCCAGACGTGACGAGCGAGTGCTGCGCTTTGCTTCTGGACCGCCTGGCTCATATCTTCACTGTACTTTTGAGCCTCTTTGATCTTCGCCTCCTGATGGACGACCAAGGCTTGTAGTTCATCGAGTTTTGCAAGGGTTCGGTCCTTTTCTTATAGTACTTGGCCATACTAAGCTAGCCCATCTCTTTCTTTGCAGCGTGGCTCAACGAGACTTTTGTTGAGTCTCCGATTGGCCTCTCGCTCTTGGCGTATTTCTGATCGAGTCTTGGTGAGGTCTTGCAACAAGTCCTTGATTGTCTGAGCCTGTTTTGCTGATTCGACCTCAAGGCGTGCTGATATTTTTCTATTTATCATATTTTATGATGTATGGTATTTGCGTATATATATTTTTTTTTAGAAAATAAACTACCTATATGAATGATTTTATGAGTATAATGTTTATGAACAAGGTCCTATTTATTGTTTTGAATTGGATTTTTATTATTTTATTTTATAGTCTTTTATCTCTTCTGTCGGACTGCGTGGCTACTTAACTTACAAAGAACCTGAAACCAGGCTAGCTAAAAGGCAGACTGTCTGAGATAGAAAATGGCTTTATGCGAAAGAATAATATTTAACGTCCCTTATCTCTTCTGTTGGACTGCGTGGCTACTTAGCTTACAAAGAGCCTGAAACTAGGCTAGCTAAAAGGCAGACTGTCCGAGATAAGGGTGTTTATTGCAAAAAAAATGTTTTTTTTGTGATTTTTCTATTGTTTGGTTATGCTATGCAACAAGCAAATGCAACAAACAAATGCACACACAATTCAATCATCCGCGAACAGGCGAGAAGTCGTTTTAATCACGAGGTAGGGTTTTCCTGCAGAAAAGTGCGTTGGCGAAGGTAGGTTCTAACTGTTCTCACCAAGGCTAAGGCCCCAAGGTGCCCCCATTATAGGCCCCCCACTCTCCAGCCTTCCGACCATGCTTAACACTAAGGCCATAGTCAGTCTTTGTGCCAAAAGAGGAACGTTATCACCTTGACTGGTGGTTTCCGATCACACTGGTGGGCACAAGGCCATCACTACAATGAACCGTACCTGCCACCCACTCCTTATGGATTTCTCACTTGCCCCCGGGTATAGAGGGAACTGTTGTGTGCAAGGGTTTGTGTATAGTTTGTATTTCAAACAATTGCGTAAGTATAAACAAACAACAGTTATTAAAGCCAAGCATTAAAACATGTTATAATACAAGGTAGGGTAAAAGCGTAATTTCTTGGTTTATTTATTTAAGCTGGCCCATCACTAAATGGGATCAACTCTCTAGGCTTCCCCAGTGGAGTTGCCATCTGTCGCCACCGTCAAAATGAGGCGGTCGAAGCGACGCGATAGTTTCGATTTTTGGTTTTCGTGTTTTTATGGGTGTGGTTACAACGCCTTTAGGTTGTCCGATAACCGGGCTGAACCTAGAGGCGAGGTTTTCGAAAGAGTGTTCTTAGATTGTCCGATAACCGGGCTAACCCAAGAACTAATTTTGAAGGGTTCTTATGGAGTTGCCATCAATGTTTTTACCGAAAACATCGAAAAAGGAATAAAAAGGCGTTAGTTTTCGAAAACTAAATTTGGTCGTTAAAACCAGAGTTTAGGTAAGGGAGTTAGTTACGCGTAAGGGAAGTATTAGGTCCCTTACGACGCCTCTTTCGGGTTCCCTATGATAGACCAACTATTTAATAAATAAACTTTGTGAAAAGACGCTTTTACCCTTTATTTTGCGGAATTGAAATAATGACTACATGACCCTAATATCTATTACATATTTTAATCATAATAATAAAATCAGTAAAGAGATAGAGAGAGAGAGAGAGAGGAAACCTCCGAAGCAAGCTCTTTTGATTAATTTCTTGAAATTTAGGGTGCATTTTGGCAGCCCTTCACTCTTTACAACGCCGAAAAAGCTCTCGAAAACGCTATAAAATCTCTAAGAAACTCTCAGAAACTCTGGAAATGCTTCGGAGGGGTTCTAGGAAGAGAATTTGAAGAAGTTGCAAGAGAGAGAATGGAAGAATTGTGTGAAATGAGGGTGAAAGTGTGGCTATTTATAGGGATTTGCGCCTGTCAGGTCAAGACGGCCATCTCGCCTTGCAAAAATGGCGAGAAGGTCGTCTCGCCAAACGAGAAGGGGGTCTCGCCATTCGTAGGTGGCGAGACGGCTGTCTCGCCACTTTCGCAAGGCGAGACGGCCGTCCCGAATACGAGACGACAGTCTCGACCTCTGAAGGCAAAAATCCTTATTTTTATGCAGAAAATCCAATAGTCTCTCCTAATGGCTTCTTAGACTTCATCCATCTTCAAAAAGGAGGTCTTCTGGTCTTTCTTATAGGCTGGGCAAGATTTGGGGTCTACAGGTATCAGAGCTTGCTTTGATAGTCATTCAAATTTTTTCGAAAATGGCCGGACAAAATCAAACTTTTGCCGAAGGTGCGTCTATCAACAGACCCCCACTTTTTGTAGGTCAAAATTATCCGTTCTGGAAAGTTAGAATGCAATTCTTTTTAGAGTCTATTGATAGAGACGTTTGGGACGCTATTTTAAACGGTCCCTATATTCCCAAAATTTCTAAAAACGGAGTAGACGTTCCTAAACCATTTTCTAGATGGACGGCGGAGGAAAATAGAAAAGCTCAATTTGACGTTAGGGCTAGAAATATTATTTCATATGCTTTAACCCTTGATGAGTTTTATAGGATCTCCGTTTGTAAAAGTGCTCAAGAGATGTGGGAAATGTTGAGAGTGACCCACGAAGGTACCGACGATGTTAAGAGAGCACGAAAAAATTCTCTAATCCAAGAATATGAGATGTTTCGTATGCAACAAGGCGAAACGATATTTGACGTTCAAAAGCGTTTCACACACATTGTGAACCATCTCACTGGATTAGGTAAAATTTTTGACGTTGATGAATTAAATGTGAAAATATTGAAATCTTTGGATAGGAAATGGCAACCAAAAGTGACGGCCATCTCGGAGTCACAAAACCTTGCCATAATGTCTATGGTGGCGCTCTTTGAAAAGTTGATAGAGCATGAGCTAGAACTAGGAAGACTAAATGATGAGGAAGGACAATATCAAAAGAAGAACTTATCCTTCAAAACTGAAATTTCCAAAGGTAAGAATAAAAAGGAAGAAGAAGACTCAGAGAATGAAGAAGAAGAATTGAGTCGTATGATAAAGAAGTTTACAAAATTCATGAAAGCCAAAGGAAGACATCCATTCAAAGGTAAAGGAAAGGTAAGAGAAAATTCTTCTTTAAATATCAAATGTGATGGCTGTGGTGAAACAGGACATGTGAAGACCGAATGTCCAAACAAGAAAAATGAAGAAAACAAAGGCAAAAAGTTCTTCAAGAAGAAAGCCTACATCGCTTGGGACAATAATGATTCAAGTTCGGAATCAAGTGACTCGGAAATTGAAGCCAATATTTGCTTAATGGCAAATGACGATATATCTTCCGATTTTGAGGTAAGTGATTCTGACTCATCTTCAAGTGATGATGAAAATAATTTTGATGAACTGCAAAATGCATATAATGAATTTTTTAGTGCCTTTAAGGACTTGAAAAATGAATACAAAACTGTGAAAAAGAGTTTAAGTAGATCCGAAAAGGAGGTAGAGTCCTTAAAAACGAAAATTACATGTTTAGAGGAAAAGGAAACCTTAGAAACGAAAATTGTATGCATAGATGAGAATGATGATAAGAATATAGCATGTGCATCTTGTAAAGAGTATGAATATGACATTGATATACTTAACCATTTGCTAGATAAAGCCGAAAAGGAGATAAGTAACATTAATAAAGATAAAGTTGTTTTTGCTCAAAATAAAGTAAACCATCATGTTCCTTTGAAAAAGCCTAAGATTAAAAATAAAATAGTATGGGTAGAAAAATGAACTAGAACATCTATTGTTAGAAATGCATCATATTCAAAAGCTACATCTAAAGCATGTTTTTATTGTATGAAACATGGTCACACTTCAAATAGATGTAAAATCAAACATTTTGGTGTTCCTAAAGGAAAATACATTTGGGTTCCTATTGTTAAATGACTTGTTTGTCTCTAACCCCAAGGACCCAAAAGTTATGGGGACCTAAGTTTACTATGTTCTTGTTTTGTAGGAAACTTCCAAATCAAAGAAGTCTATGTGGTATCTTGATAGTGGATGCTCTAAACATATGACCGGAGACAAAACGAAATTTGTGAGTTTCAAAGCTAAAGAACAAGGATATATAACTTATGGGGACAACAACAAAGGAAAGATTCTTGGAATTGGAAATATAGGTGGTGCAAACACTTTGGAGATTAAGGATGTGCTTCTTGTTGATGGGCTAAAGCATAATCTCCTTAGCATAAGTCAACTATGTGACAAAGGATTTAAGGTAATCTTTGAAAGTAAGTTTTGTACCATACATTTTATAGATTTCAAAAATGTAGTATTGAAAGGCATTAGGCATAATAACATATACTTGATTGATTTGGATTGTATACATGATACTAGTATAACATGCTTAGTTGCTAAGGAAGAGAACCCATGGTTATGGCATAAGAGAGCGGCTCATATAAATATGCATCATTTAAACAAATTGATTTCAAAAGACTTAGTTATTGGTTTGCCTATGTTAAAGTTTGAAAAACATAGATTATGTGATGCATGTCAAAAAGGTAAATAAGTAAAATCATCATTTAAATCAAAGAATGTCATTTCCACATCAAAACCTTTAGAATTATTACATTTAGACTTATTTTGTCCTTCTAGGATAAAAGGTTTTGGTGGAAATTATTATGGTGTTGTGATTTTTGATGACTTTTCTAGATATACTTGGACATTTTTCTTAACAATGAAAAGTGAAGCTTTTAAGGTCTTTAGGAAGTTTGCAAAGAAAATTCAAAATGAGAAAGACTTAAGAATTAAAGTTTAAGAAGTGACCATGGTGGTGAGTTTCAAAATGAAAGGTTTGAAAATTATTGTGAGGAAAATGGAATATTACATAATTTTTCTACTTATAGGACTCCCCAACAAAATGGTGTAGTTGAAAGGAAAAATAGGTCACAAGAGGAACTTGCTAGAACAATGCTAAATGAATCAAATGTTTCTAAATATTTTTGGGCTGATGCGGTAAGTACTGCATGATATGTTTTGAATAGAATTACCATTAAGCCAATTATAAAATCAACTCCCTATGAATTGTTAAATGGAAGAAATCCTAATGTTGCTCATTTGAAAATATTTGGATGTAAGTGCTTTGTGTTAAATAATGGAAAGGACAACTTAGGAAAATTTGACTCAAAAGCCGATGAGGGCATATTCTTAGGTTATTCATTAACTAGCAAAGCTTATAGTGTGTTTAATAGAAGAACCTTAAATGTTGAAGAATCTATACATGTTACTTTTGATGAAATTGTAGACCTTGGGGTAAATCCTCTTGAGTCAAATAAAGAACTTGCAGGTGATGATGAGTACATAAGAGAGGCTCTTGATGAATTGTATTTGGAAGAAAATGAGCCTTCTCAAACACCTGAATTAGCAAAAGAATGGCAATCACCAAGAGGACTCTCAATGGACAATATTATTGGTGATATCTCAAAAGGAGTAAGAACTAAAAACATGACTAATTTATGCATGTCTGTTGCTTTTGTGTCACAGATAGAACCCAAAATGTTGAGGAAGCGCTTAAAGATGACCAATGGTTCATAGCAATGCAAGAGGAACTTAATCAATTTGAAAGGAATCAAGTCTGGGAATTAATCCCAAGAGAAGAATCACATCAAGTAATTGGAACTAAATGGGTATTTAGAAACAAACTTGATGAAGATGGAAATATAACAAAGAATAAAGCTAGACTTGTTGCCAAAGGTTACTGTCAGGAGGAAGGTATTGATTATGATGAAACTTATGCTCCTGTTGCCAGGTTGGAGGCTATACGCCTACTTCTTGCTTATGCATCATTGATGAAATTTAAATTATATCAAATGGATGTTAAAAGTGCATGTTTAAATGGGTTTATTAAAGAAGAAGTATATGTGGAGCAACCCCCTGCATTTGAGGATTTTAGTTATCCTAATCATATCTATAAATTGAAGAAAGCATTATATGGTTTGAAACAAGCTCCTAGGTCTTGGTATGAAAGATTAAGTAGCTTTCTAACTTCAAATGATTTTTCTAGTGGAAAAATTGATTCTACTTTGTTTATAAAGAAAGTAAAAGAACATATCTTATTGGTTCAACTATATGTTGATGATATCATTTTTGGATCAACTGATAATTCTTTGTGTGTAGAATTTGCTAAGATAATGCAGGGAGAATTTGAAATGTCTATGATGGAAGAATTAACGTTCTTCCTTGGACTTCAAATCAAGCAACTTAAAGATGGCATTTTTGTCTCTCAAACCAAATACTACAAAGAGATTCTCAAAAAGTTTGGAATGGACACTTCAAAGGAAGCTAACACACCCATGGGAACTTCATGCTATTTAGACAAGGATGAATCAGGTTTGGAAATTAATCAATCCATGTATAGAGGTATGATAGGTTCACTATTGTACTTAATTGCAAGTAGACCTGATATTATGCATTATGTTTGTGTGTGTGCTAGATTTCAAGCATGTCCAAAAGAATCTCACCTAACTGCAGTGAAACTATTTTAAAATATTTAAAAGGAACTACTGGTTTTGGTTTATGGTATCCATCTGAAGCTTGTACTAGTTTAATAGGTTATTCTAATGTTGATTATGGTCGATGCAAAATAGATAGAAAGAGTACTAGTGGAACTTGTCATTTATAGGATCATCATTAGTGTCTTGACATTCTAAGAAACAAGCATGTGTTGCTTTATCCACTACTGAAGCTGGATATATTGTTGCTGGTAATTGCTGTGCTCAAATTTTGTGGATGAAAAAATAGCTAGAAGATTGTAGTATATTTCTAAATGATATTCCTTTGATGTGTGATAATACAAGTGCAATCAACCTTACTAAGAATCCAGTAATGCACTCTAGGACTAAACATATAGAAATTAGACATCATTTCTTGAGAGATCATATAAGTAAAGGAAACTGTAAAATTAAGTATGTTGATACAAAGCATCAATTAGCGGATATTTTTACTAAGCCTCTTCCCAAGGATAGATTCTATGATCTTAGAAGAAACTTAGGAATATTAGACATTGCTTAAATTTTGCATGATTAATCAATAT
This sequence comes from Sphenostylis stenocarpa, assembly GCA_963425845.1. Taxonomy (NCBI): domain Eukaryota; kingdom Viridiplantae; phylum Streptophyta; class Magnoliopsida; order Fabales; family Fabaceae; genus Sphenostylis; species Sphenostylis stenocarpa. The sequence goes on along the minus strand of OY731401.1, from coordinate 20,799,353 downwards.
TTGTATAAATGTAATGTTGATGTTCACTTTAATAGCGATAGTAAAGAGTTTTAATATTGTTTTCATATTTTCTTGTGTTGTAAATTACTTTCACTTATGAAATAAAATTTGTATTCTTTTATTGCTTTGTTTAAGGGGGAGTTATTTCCAAATTATGCATATTTTGAGGGGGAGCTCTTAATTTTTTTGATCATAATCAAAATATGGGGAGAAATATTTAAAGCCTAAGCCTTTTATGATTAAATTTAAATATTATCTGGTATGTTTAATGTGTTTGTTAGTGTGACAGATAAAACAGGTTATTACAAGGCTTTAAAAGAAAATTTTGATCATCATCAAAAAGGGGGAGATTGTTGAACATACAAGGACTTGATGTTGAACTTACATGGACATGAAGCTTGTTGATTTTGATGATGATTCAAGAACAAAGAACTTAGAGAGTTGAAGACTTGTATTATTGTGTAATAACTCTGTTTTGATGAGTTTGAGTCTGTAATATTAGAGTCTAAGATAGCCGGAACATAGTCTACTCTTTAGAAGCTTCAAAAACTCATATTTATCAAAAAACCTTGAGTTTAATCGATTAAAAGACCAGATAATCGATTATTATAGTGAGAAAAACCATTTTCTGTATCAGCTCACTGTGATAATCGATTAACACACCTGTTAATTGATTAACAGGGCAAATAATTGATTAAACCAGTGCGTTTTGGGGTTTTGTTGATTTTGGCTCGGTAATAATCGATTAACACTTGAGATAATCGATTATTTCAGTCAGATATGCATTTTGAACTTCAAATTAAACCTATTTTCGAAAACCCTAGTCCCAATACACCAAGTTTCGAAAATCCCCAATTCCCAAACCCTAATTCATCTACTTAAGGTTCTCTAAGGCTCTCAGAAAACAAGAACAACATTTTTCAAACAAAATTTGAGAGTTGTGATTGCCAGAGAACTATTTGTTGGAGGAAAAAGGGGCTTTTGGAACCTGGTGTGGGCTAGAAGCGATAAGAATCACTAAGTGGAGTTCTTAGTGGATTGTGTGTTGTGCCGTCTCTAGGGAAAGCTATTCTTCATCTCTTGTGTGACTCAAGAGAGGTTTTTTCATTACTCTATCTTTTCCATTGTTATCTATTTGTAATAACTTTGATTATAGTGACAACGTTAATCCTCTGTTTGAGTGATTAGCAACTGGACGTAGGGTCTTTTGATCCGAACTAGTATAAATCTCCTGTGTAAGACTCTATCCTTATCCTATTTATGTTTACACAGCATTTTAATCGATAAAATTTGGGGAAAATTTTTAAAACCTAATTTTTGTTAAGAAACTAATTCACCCCTCCTCTTGGTTTTTGTCCATTCACGCAAATATTCCGTTGCGCGATTCAAGTTGGACCCATTATCTTCAACGTCGATTTCCATGTGATGGACATTACTCCAACATATAGTTGTCTCCTTGGCAGACCTTGGATTCATGATGCTAAGGTGGTACCTTCAACGCTTCATCAGAAAGTCAAGTTCATAGTAGATGACAAACTGGTCATGGTCCAAGCAGAAGATGATATTTTAATCAGTGGATCGTCTACTCAACCCTATGTGGATGCGGCTGAAGAGGTCCTTGAAACATATTTTCAAGCACTTGAAATCACCAATGTAGAAATACTTCCCAGTAATATGAAGGTAGCCCGCATGATGATGAAGTATGGTTACCATCCTGGCCAAAGGCTCGGGGTAGACTCCCAAGGAATGAAGGAGCCCCCTGAATTCAGAGATAATCCCTTGAAGCATGGCCTAGGATTTGACTCTGCAAAGGGCCGACCTGAAAGAAGAAAAGGGAAGTCTCCCTTCTGCACACTCAAGCAGATTTTTCGAAGCGAAGGGATACAAGCGTCAAGAGCAACTCTAGTCATTAGGAGTTCTTTTTCCTTTCTTAAGGGATGTAAACCCGATGATTGTTAGAGATTATCCCCTGGGGATAGCCTGATCCCCAAACATCTTTTGGACACATATCCCCCTATTAATTAATAAGAATACATTTCTTACCATTTGCTTCTCTTCTTGATATTCATGACTAGACCTCGTAATAACCATGTTTAAGCAAACATTTTTAAAAGTGCGTCAAAATAATCAAAACACGCGATCGTAATAATAATCAAGCTGATTGACTAGAAACACAAAATAAAGGTTTTACCTCACCATAATAAAACCGTGTTTCACTAATATTATGTAAACAATAATTAATCAAAAGAAGCCCATAGAAGCCAAAGGCCAAAACAAAAAGGACAAATTACTCGGTAGGAAACCCGCAAAGGTGGCTACGCAAAAATTAGGGTTGACCTGCTAGGAAACCCGAACAACAACAAAAGGTAGCCTAGGAAAAAGTTAGGGTTGCAAAATAAGGTCCGCTAGGATTCCCAAAACAAGAAAAAAGGAACCTAGACAAAAGTTAGGACCAAAACACAATATCCTGGTCTAAAAACCTAAAGGGCGATCTGGGGAAGTCAATCAGCCATATAAAGCAATAGAAATTGGCTAAGATGCGAATCCTCAAAGCAAGACATTTGTTTAACATCAGCTAAACACTTTGACCAACCTTAGCCATCCATTCTTACAAAACCCCTTTTGAATAAAAATTCAACCGTCTAAAACACAAGCCTTTGAATAAATTATCCTCTTACTTCTCTTCTCTTGACCCTTATCATAACATTATGATAATTAGTGGGGGAATATGGAGGCATATAATCAACAAGAGGATTGAAACCTCTAGAGAAAGAAAAAAACGCACCAACATGACAAGTTTGCTCCTCAACCAATAGTTATTCTTCGGTCATATTAAGTCTGGAATGGTACAAACAAGTACAACCAAAAAACGACATCAGAAGGACCTCGTTTTTAAAAGACACACTAGTTAATCCTTCTAAAAAATCAACGAAGTAGAATTATTGGACATAACATGAAAACATTGCATGCATAGATTTTTTTTATCAAGGTCCTATATTTTCCTACAAAAAATCCCTTCAAAAGGCCCAAACGGCCGTATCATTTGGCGAGACTGTCATCTCGTCATTCGCTGAAATCAAGACCGTTGTCTCGCCATTTACTAAAGGCGAGACCGCCTTCTCGACATTCCAGATGGCGGTCTCGAACTTCAAAAATTCGAGACCGCCGTCCCGAATTCCAGACGGCAGTCCCAACCAAAAATAAAATTTTCTATATAAAGGGGCTTTTGGGTCATTTTAAAGCACTCAATTCCTGCACCTTCTCATACATTCTCATACATCTTTGGTTGTCTTTGAACAAAATGCAACAAGGAGAATCTTCCAGGCCCCGAAGGAGAGGTCGGGGATCCAGCCCGAGCGCTCCTGCACCACAGGCTCCACCAGATCCTACTCAGCTCACGCCGCAACACCAGGCCAGGTTGGAACACATTAGGGGCTACTCTTGGCACTCCATGCTATGGTTAGACTACGGTATCCTGGCCAAGTTCGGTTGGGAAGAGGATGTCCGAGGCTACATCCATAGCATCGAGTGGGACTTCCTCCTCCAAGACCCTCCGACCCGCATCTACAAGCAAGTCATGATAGAGTTCCTCGCCTCTGTGACGATGATTGATATTCCTACGATATTCCCGGGTGTCCCTCCGGTGAGGATGGTCTTGTACTACATGAACAAGACCTACCGGACGATGACGTTGGATGAGTTCAACGTCACCATGGGCTTCAAACAGCCCGCGGACACCCTGACACCGGAATATCAGGGAGCTATCTGTGAGCGGTCGGCTGCCCTCACAATCGATGAGATATGGGAGGATCTCACTTGGTCACAAATTCTACCAGCCCTGATGAAAGGGTCGGCACTCAGCCCTCCTCTCCGCATCTGCCATAAGCTATTGGCGGGGACAATCCATGCACGAAAGGAGAGTCAGGGAAAGATCACTCAGCCCGATCTCTTCGTGTTGTACTGCATGCTACACGGATGCCGGTGTAACCCCGACTACTTCTTCTTGAGGGCTCTGAAGGACTTAGGGAGTCACCCCATTGGAGCCATCCTCATGGCTCCCCTCATCACCCTGCTGGCCGAGAGATGGGGGTGCACCAACGGGGAGGACATTCCCTCCATCCTCTGACTTGAGTATATTAACGGGTCCATGCTCGTTAGCATGGGGATGCTCATCAGGCAGGGGTCCCAGGTGACCCTCCACCCGGCGCTCGCCATGACCCTAGACATCCAGGATCTAGATGCGTCGCAAGAGCTCCTGATACCCCCAGAGTTTGAGCAGCAGCAACAACAAAACAGCAGTATGGGGATTATTTTCCTGGCGTCCACCGTTACATGGATGACATTCGCCAACAGTTAGACCAGTTGTCCCTGAGGCAGGATGTCTTCGAGACACGGTTGGAGACCATTAGCCAGAGGTAGGAAGGAGTGATTCAGAGCCTGGATACGATTGGCCAGCATGTGCTCAGCATGATCCGAAGCCAGGAAGAGTTTCAGAGACACATGTTCCGGCAGTTTCCTCCTCCTGAGTCATCTTCAGCCTCGCAATCGAGCCCGCCGCCGCCTTAGGAACATCATTGTATATATATAATCATTGTACAAATTTCATGATATATAGAAATAAAATCTTTTGGTAAAGCTGTTTGCCTTTATTCTCTTCCAAAAAAGAAAAAGCCAGCGTAATAAAAAGAGACTAAAAAGTAAAAAGGCTTACGCGCTATCCCGAAAAAGCCAAAATCCAAAATTGTGAGGAAAAAGAACAAACCACGTAAAAAGGCAAGATTAATCCTAAAATAGTAGCCACCATTCTCCCAACAAAGAGAAAAAAAGGTAAACAAGCAAAACGCCCACCTGCTCAAAAGCGTTACCCCAAAATCACCAAAAATCCCCGACAACCAGCAAAGTCGGATGACCACTACAAAAAAGATCAAAACAAAGAATCCCCAACAATCAACAAGCTAGATGGCTATCAGGAAAAGCCCAAAATCAAAGAATCCCCGGCACACCGGAAGACTTTACTAGAAAAAGTAAAAAAATAGAATATCAAGCAAAAACAATCCTCATAAGAATCGGGGCATGAGCTAGAGCAGTAAGCTGCCACCACCACTTCGGGACAAGGAAGGTCCCAAAGACAAAGACCTGCACACAGGAAAAATCACGGTGCATGAGCTAGAGCAGTAAGCCACTACCACCAGTCCTATAAAGTGGACTGCACCAACCAGATGGGGGTTCATACTCATCAACCAAGGGGTTGGCTACCGCAAGAAGGAGCATCCTGAGGTTCTACCACTTGTCAACTGAGGGGTTGGCTACCGTAAGAAGGAGCATCCCAAAGCTACAAGCAACCGGATGGGGGTTCATACTCATCAAACGAGGGTTCGGCTACTGCAAGAAGGAGCATCTTGAGGTTCTACCACTTGTCAGCTGAGGGGTTGGCTGCCATAAGAAGGAGCATCCCAAAGCTACAAGCAACCAGATAGGGGTTCATACTCATCAACCGAGGGGTCAGCTACCGCAAGAAGGAGCATCTTGAGGTTCTACCATTTGTCAACCAAAGGGGTCGACTACCACAAGAAGGAGCATTCGAAGGACAGTCGGGCAAGAGGGTTAACTCCTTCACCCTCCAGCCGACCTTTTTGGCATGTCGAGCCAACAGTCGACTAGTCAGGTGAAGAGAGGTAGTTGTAGACCCCAAATCTTGTCCAGCCTCAAAATAAAGTGCAGAGAACTTCCGTTCGAAAATGGGCAAGGCCTAAAAGGTCCCTAGGATTAATCAATAGCCCCATATTAGAATAGGAAGGACTTTTGTACAAGAAAAATAAGAAATTTCACCTAAAGGGCCAAGATCACCGTCTCGTTTGTCGAGACCACCGTCTCGCCGTTGGCTAAGGACTTTTAATACATCCTGATTTTTCTCTACGATATTATTAATGACCAACAACTATTTTCTGATGTTATTTTCCCATTTAAATGAATTTTGATGAAAAACAAAAAATACACAATTACAGAATTCGAAAATTGAATTTACATTCAATTAGTTTTGAGAAAAAAATTTTGAGCAAGACAACAGAGATATTTTACATCTTCTGAGAAAACCTTTTTCTCTATTGCCTTTTGTGCTTTCATTGTTAATCACACTTGCCCTTGGAGGTTGACATTCTACATTCTTCTACAGTTTGTTATCTCCATTACCAGGTGTGATTGTTCTAATTTTATTGTCTTTATTTTTTTGTGGGTTTAGGAGGTTTACGTTAATCAATTGTGTTATTTTAGGGTTTCGTGTGTGGGAACTATTCATCCCTTTGATTTGTTCAGGGAGTTCTTCATTCCTAGTGTGATTCTAGGGAGGTGTTCATCCTTAGTGGAATTCTAAGGAGGTTTTTTCATCCTTTGATTTGTTCAGAGGAGATGTTCATCCCTAGTGGGATTCTAGGGAGGTGTTCATCCTTAGTGGGATTCTAAGGAGGTGTTTGTCTTTTGAATTAGTTTGTTTTTTACTAGTTCCACTGCTGAGTTGATTGTAATTTGTAAACTAAATTTGAAAGATAGTGAATTGGGTCACTCTTGTGATTAGAGTTGACTGGGAACTGGATGTAGGGTTGGCTATACCCGTACTAGTATAAATTACTACGTGCTTTTCTCTTCTTTATACCTCTGTGATAACATCTACTTATTTCCTTCCCTTTATCTCTCTAATTATATCACTTCCGCTTTATCTATATTTTATATGATAATTAAATTTGAATTAACAAATTATTGGACATCTTAAATAAATTTTTAATTTGGCATCTAATTTAATTTGTGCATCTATTCACCTCCCCCCCTCTAGATGTCATTTGTCTAACAAGTGGTATCAAAGCTTGGTTAGATAAGATATTTCTAAACGATCTGTCAAGATATCTATATAGAATCAGGTTTACAGGGAAGGAGCCTCAATAAATAGACCACCATTATTTGAAGGAGAAGACTATCATTTTTGGAAGGCGAGAATGGAAATATTTTTACAAACACTAGATTACGGTGTTTGGGATGCTATACTCAACGGTCCCTACATTCTGATGAGAACAATGGAGTCTAGAGTTGTTCCAAAGACTTTTGACCAATGGATGCTGGATGAAAACAAGCATGCCCAATATGATGTAAGAGCTCGAAACACTATTGTTTCTACCTTAACTCATAATGAATTTTTTAGGGTCTCATAATGCAAGATGACAAAAGAAATATGGGACACTCTTGAAGTGACACTTGAAGGAACAAATGAAGTAAAGTGAGCATGTAAGAACACACTCATCCAGGAGTATGAATTGTTTCAAATGCAGCAGAATGAAAGCATCACGGATTTCCAGACACGCTTCACACATATAGTAAATCACTTGAAAGCATTAGAAAGAGTTTTGACAATGAGAAGTTGAACAAAAAAATCTTGAAATCCTTAGACAGGAATTGAAAACCAAAGGTCATTGTTATTACATAATTAAAGGATCTCACATAAATGAATATTACTACACTATTTGGAAAGCTACGAGAGCATGAGATGGAACTACAAAGGTTAAAGAACGGTGAACAGAACCAAGCCACGATGATAGCTCTAAATGAGTAAAAACTTCACAGGATGAAAGTGAAAATGAAGGTAAGTTTTTGGATTCTGATATATCTCTTTTAGCTAAACAATTTTCTCGTTTTATGAAGAACAGGAAAAAGAGATAGAAAAGAAAAGAGAAAACCAATAAGTACGAGTGCTATGGATATGGAAAGCTTGGTCATATCAAACCAGACTGTTCGGAACTTAAGAAAGATGTGAAAGAGAAAAAGAAAGAGAAGAACGATATCTTTAAGAGAAAACACAAAACTGAAAGTGATGAAGATCTTATTGGATCATTTGATAAAATGAAGATCTTGTGGATTTGATGAAGTCAAAGGCTGCTTGGGTTTAAGGGTAGAGTGATTAGTGAGTCATCATCAATATCAATAAGTATTTATTCATATCTCTCTGCTACATGAAGTTTCATCATTTGAAAGAATTCAAAAATGCCTCTCAAGATGTTTTTAATCTGTTAAAAACCAAAGTAATCGGTTAAATTGTTCTTAAAAAATAGTTTTAACTGATATGTTTTCGAAATAATCGATTAAAACCATTTAAAACATTTGTTGAAGCTGTTTGAATTGATACATCTTTGAAATAATTGATTATTTTTATTAGAGAAGTATTTGAAAACTTTCTGTCAGTATTTTAACTTATATATGTCGCCGCCTCCCAAAAGAGGGGCGGTCGGAGCGACGCGATGGTTTCTTCGACCCTCTTGTTTTCGCGTTTTTGTGGGTGGTTACAACGTCCTTAGGTTGTCCGATAACCGGGCTAACCTAGAGACGAGGTTTTCGAAAAGTGTTCTTGGGTTGTCCGATAACCGGGCTAACCCAAGAATGGGTTTTGAAGGGTTCGTGGAGTCGCCACCGATATTTTTACCGGAAACATCAGAAAAGGTGTTTAAAAAGGCGTTGGTTTTCGAAAACCAACTTTGGTCATTAGAACCAGAGTTGGGTAAGGGAGTTAGTTACGTGTAAAGGAAGTATTAGTTCCTTTACGACGCCCCTTTCGGGTTCCCTATGATAGGCTGGCTACTTTGAATAAATAATTAAACTGGAAAATTGCGCTTTTAGCCTTTTATTATGCGGTATTTAAAGATTATGACTACATGGCCCTAGCGTCTATTGCATAATTTTAAATGAAAGCGGTAAATTAGAAAGAGAGAGAGTGCACCTCCAAAGCAAGCTTTTTGTATTTTCTTTCTAAAGAGTGGGTGCTTTTTGGCAACCCTTCACTCTACAACTCTCAGAAACTCCGGAAATGCCTCGGAGGGATTCTAAAGAAGTTTTAGAACGCTCAATTTATGCCTAGAGACACTCAGAAACTCCGGAAATGCTTCGGAGGGGTTCTAGAGAGAGAAAATCTAGAGAGAAGGGAGAGCTACTGTGCTTGGTGTGTGGAAATGAGGGGGGAAGAGCCCCTATTTATAGGTTTTCGCGCCTGACAGTGGCGAGACCGCCGGTCTCGTCTGACAGGGTCGAGACCGCCGTCTGGACAATCCAGACCGCCGTCTCGACCATGGCAGGGGGTCGAGACCGCCGTCTGGAAAACCCAGACCGCCGTCTCGACCTTTGCAGTGGCGAGACCGCCATCTGGAAAAGCGAGACGGCGGTCTCGTCCCTGGCGTGAGGCGAGACGGCGGTCTGGTCCCTTTAGGGCGAGAAACTTTATTTTTCGGGCCAAAAAACCCTCCTATCTTAGTACGGGGGCCTAATAGTCTCTCCTAGTGGCTTGTTAGGCTTCGACCGTCTTCAAATAGGAAGCTTTCTGACTTTATTCTGAGGTCGGGCAAGATTGGGGGTCTACAGCTGCCCCCCCCCCCTTTACCTGACTAGTCGACTGTTGGCTTTGTTGTGCCAGACAGGTAGACAGGAAGGTAAAGGAGTTGACCCTCTCGCCCGGCTACCCTTCGGACATACCGTCTTGTGGCGGGTGATCCTCTGGGGAGATATTGTATTGTGTACCTCCGGGATACTACTCCTGACGTAGCCGATCCTTTTGGTTGACACGTGGTAAAACCTCCGGATATTACTTCTGACGTAGCCGATCCTTCGGTTGATGGGTATAAACCCCCCATCAGGCTGGTAGTTGCAGTCTGTTGTGTGGGACTGTATGGGTATGAACCCCCCATCAGGCTGGTATGGTCCATTGTGTGGGACCGGATGGGTATGAGCCCCCCATCAGGGTGGTAGTGGCGGCTTACTGTTCAGGTGGCCCATGCGCTGTTCAGGCACTACTTGTGTGCTGGTTGATAGGTACAAACCCCCTATCAGGCTGGTACAGTCCACTGCGTAGGACTGGTGGTGGTGGCGGCTTACTGCTCGGGTAGCTCATGCGCCGGCTCCTGGGGAGTGATCTCTTGTGTTGGTAGATTGTTTTGGTAGTCAAAAATTTTATTGGTTGAGGTGATGGCTTAATCCTGCCTTTTTCTCGCGGTTTTAACTCTTTTTTCTCGCGATTTTGGATTTTGGCTTTTTCTTGAGCGTATGCCTTTTCTCTTTTAAGCTTTTTTGTTACGCTGACTTTTGTAAAAGAAGGCAAAGAATGCATGGAATAAAATTTTATTCATGGGAAATTTTTATTACAACAGCTTTTATTCGAGCAAATGCAGTCCCTAAGGGCTATCATCAGGGGAATCAGAGTAAGGAAACCCCTTGTACATGTGATAGCGGAAATCTATTTGTTCTTGGATTTCATCACGGAAATCCTCTTGGAATGTCGTCCATTCCTGCCGCATCCTCTGCTGCTCCTGGTAGATCTCGTCTTGGCGAGCTTGAAAGGCCTGCTGACGAGCATCCTGGGCCTGCTGCCACTGGGTCTGCTGCTCCCGCCATACTGCAATTTGGCTGAAATGCTGGCTCAGATCATTCATGTGTTGGTGCATGCCAGCAAAATCGTCCATGTACGGCGGTGGTTGCTGTTGCTGCTGTTGCTGCTGGGAGCCGGGAGACGTGGGCATATCCAGCCCCTGGATGTTTAGCTCGAAGTCCAGGGAGGGGTGCAGGGCGAACTGGTTTCCCCGGCGTATCAGCATCCCCATGCTGACCAGCATTGGCCCATTGATGGGCTCGGGTCGTAGGTTGCGGGCCAGCTCTTCCCGGCCCGGGCACCCCATTCTCTCTGCCAGGGGGGTGATGAGGGGAGCTACGAGGATGGCCCCCGTGGATCTACTCCCGAAATCTTTAAGGGCTCTCAGGAGGAAATATCCAGGGTTGCAGCGCCGCCTCTGGTGCATACAGTAGAGGACAAAGAGATCAAGGAGGGATATCTTACCTTGGCTCTCCTTCCTCCCATGGATCGTGCCTGCCAGCAGCTTGTGGCAAATGCGGAACACCGGTTGCAGTGCGGAGCCTCTTATTAAAGTGGGCAGTGTGGTTGCTCCTGTGAGATCATGCCACATGTCCGCGGAGGTGAGGTTGGCGGGCCGAGAGCAGATGGCCTCTCGGTATTCCCGGGTCAGTGCTTCCTCGGGCCGGATGAATCCAATGGACACATTGAATTCTTCCAGGGTGGTGGTGTGGTATTGCCCACCCATGAAATAGTTGACCATCTTAGTGGGCTGCATGCCCGAGGCCATGGAGGGGATCTCGATGAGGGAGACGGAGGCCAAGAATTCTTGTACCGCTTGGGGGTACACATGTGTGGGTGGGGGTTGTAGCAGAAAGCCCCACCCAATGTTGTCGATGTGGGCCCTGACGTCTTCTTCCCATCCAAACTCGGCTAGGACGCCGAAGTCCAGTGTCAGCATGGAGTGCCACTAGTAGTTCCTGATGTTGTCCAGGCGGGCCTGGTGCTGTGGTGATAACTGGGAAGGGTCTGAGGGTGGCGGCGGTGCAGAACTACTAGCACCAGCGGTGCTCCTTCGCTTCCTGGAGGCGCTTCTTCCGAACATTTTGGGCAGGGAAGTCTTGGAGGAGAGTTTTTGGAGGCTCTGGAGGTTTAGGAGGCAAGGAGAGTTGTGAGGAAACCCATCCAGGCGCGCCCCCTTATATAGGGAATTTTTCCAGATCGAGACCGCCGTCTGGGAAGTCGAGACGGCGGTCTCGTTTGGGTTGCTGGTCGAGACGGCGGTCTGGAGGTTCCAGACGGCGGTCTCGACTTTGCCTAAGTTGAGACGGCGGTCTGGTTTCTCGAGACGGCAGTCTCGACTTGCAGGGGAATTGAGACGACGGTCTGGAATGTCCAGACGGCGGTCTCGAATTTCTGGTGTGTTTTTTTTTTTTGAATAGAAAATAGGACCTGGTTCAAAAACATTTTATGCATGCAAATGTTTTCATGTTTGATGTCCTATAATGCCTACTTTAATTAGTTTTTCAGAAGGATTTAACCGACATGTCTTGTTGTGCCGAAAGCCTTCTGATTTTCCGCGTATACTTTTGGCTGTACCATGCCGGACTTCTTGTGACCGAAGAGTAATTTCTTTCTTTCTTTGTTTTTTCTTTTGTAGAGCACTTTTGTCATGTAGTGTCCCTTTTTCTTTGCTTTAGGGATTTCAATCCTCTTGTTGACTATACGCCTCCATATTCCCAAATTAATTATTAGAATATTGTTGTGAGGGTCAAGAGAAAAGAAGTAAAGGAGGTAAAAAATCAATGGTTTGTGTTTTAGAGGGCTGATTCTTATTGATAAAAGGATTTTGTAAGAATGGCTGGTTAGGGTTAGGCTTAGGTGTCTAGGCTTTTGTCTAAGCAAACATTTTTTTCCTTTCTTTTTTGTATTTGCGCTCTTTGGTTTCATCTCCATTGTTTTTAAATGGCTAGCTGATTTCCCTAGATCGCCCTTTGGGTTTTCGAACTAGGATACTGTGTGTTTTGGCCCTAACTTTTGTCTAGGTTCCTTCCTTTGTAAAATTTTGGAGAAATCCTAGCGGACCCTATTTGTAACCCTAACTTCTGCCTAGGCTACCCTTTATTGTTGTTCGGGTATCCTACCGGGTTGACCCTATCTTTTGCGTAGCCCCCTTAGTGGGTTTCCTACCGGGTAACTTGCCCTTTTCTTTGGCCTTTGGGCTTCTCTGGGCTTTTTCTTTTTGTGGATTTATTTTTCGTTCACAGTATTGGCAAAGCATGACTTTCTTTATGGCTTAGGTGAAGTCTTATTTTTATGTGCTTCTAATCAACTAGCTTGATGGCAATAACAATGGTAAATGTTGCTTATTGGATGCGCTTCTTATTCTTCTTTCTTCTTTTTTTTTTTCTTCGGTCTTTTTATTTTTCCCTTTATTTTGGAGGACATTTTCCTATGTGTCCTTGGGGGAGTAGATTCTTCCATTTCTAGTTGTGCCCCCAATGCCGGCTATGTTTGTTATTTCTTCTTTTATCGGTGAAGATTCCCCATATCTCCACGGTACAACTTTTTTTGACTCGTAGGGGAAAGGACGTGGCATAAATAGTCGCACTGGTGTCCTTGCCCCCTCTTCTTTATTTTTGAGGACCAACGGCCGAGGCTTTTTTTCCTCTTGCGGCGAGTCGACCGTTGGGGTAAGCTTTATTAGGAGTGGCTTTCTCTCCATTCTTCTAAGTTAGGAGATGTGTTAGTTAATCCTTCCTTTTTATTATCTTATTTATTAAGCGTGAAGGAGGGGAAATTTAATATATGCAAATGAATGTTTATGCATGCAAGTAGACAACTGTTGAATAGGAAAAAATTTCATTAATTCATTGGAAGGTGTACATTCTCCTATTCTATACTGCGAAGCAACTTTTGGCAAAAGCGGAAAACTTTGAAGAAACCCACAGGTGGTTTTTGATTCCTCTGTAATTCCCTCTCAGCTTCCCGGACATGGTGAGCGAGCTCCTCGCTTTGCTTGCGGACCGCCTGGCTCATATCTTCACTGTACTGTTGAGCCCCTTTGATCTTCACCTCTTGATGAACGACCAAGGCTTGTAGTTCATCGAGTTTCTCAACGGCTCGGTCTTTCTCTTGAAGTACTTGGCCGTACTGAGCTAGCCCATCTTTCTTCTTAAGGCGTAGCTCAGAGAGACTTTTGGTGAGTCTCCTGTTGGCCTCTCGCTCTTGGCGGATGTCGAACCGAGCCTTAAGGAGCCCTTCTGACAATGTTAGAAAAGTAGTTTTAAATCAAGAGGGGGGGTGAATTGATTTTTGAAAGTTTTTCGCAATACACAGATTATCTAATTCGAAAATTAAGATTACTTATCAATTCACAAATCACAAAGCAATCAAACAGTTTAAGTGCAGCAGCAGAAATTAAAGAGAGAAAGGTTAGGAAAGATTTCACCGGTAATTTTATACTGGTTCACCCAATACCAGGGCTACGTCCAGACTCCAGCCAAATTCCAGTTGGGTTCCACTAGAATAGATGTTTTACAGACTCACCCTCTTACACCTATTCTAACTCTCCACCAAGAACCAAATTCCAGCTCTTGGAAACCTCTGCAACCAAATTCCAGCTAGCAGAGAAACCAGGTGCCCAAATTCCAGGCACCACACACAAGAACCAAATTCCAGCTCTTGCTATAACCTTTCCACCAAGAACCAAATTCCAGTTCTTGGCAACTTTCTACAACAACTGCAGAAAACTTGTACCCAAATTCCAGGTACAAAACAAGTACAAATGAATGAATAGAAATTTAAAAGAAGAAACAAAGAAAGCTCAAACCGGATTACACCAATCCACGGTCAGTTTCTTCTTCAAAGAAATGCAAAGTGCCTCAAGAAAGATTTCAAAAGAAGTTCACAAAAACAGTTGTGTATCTTTCTTGAAAAATGCTAATAGTTGTTTGTATTGATTGCTTGAATTGTGTAAAAGCTGATATGTGATATATTTCTCAAAGTTTCAAGCAAATCTGTTTATAAAAGAGTATTTTCAAATCTGCTGCATTAATTAATCTGTTGAAAGTTTGTTTTAATCTGTTGAAATAGCCGTTACAATCTGTTAAAAGTCCTTTCAACCCATTAATGCGTTCTTGATCTTTAACGAGAAAATGTTTTAGTTGATACGACCACGTTTTTATCAGTTAAAACGTTTTACAAACATTTTCAAAGTATAAAACAATTGATTGAATCGCGTATTAATCGATTGATTTGTTTAAAAACCTTCTTATAAAACTTTCCAAGTTATTTTAACTGATATAAAGTCGTTTCAATCGATTGAAAATCTGCACATATATTTTCAAGTCATTTTAATCGATTGAAAGTTCGCTTTTAATCGATTGAAAAGATTTTCTAAGTTATTTTAATCGATTGAAATACGTTTTAATCGATTGAAATAGATCTGATCGGTCATAATTCAATTCTGATCGATCATATCCAACTCGATCGGTCATAATCTCATTCTGATCGATCATCCTGACATTCAAAGTAATTTTAATCGATTGAAACGTGTTTTAATCGATTAAAATAGTTCTGATCGCTCATATTTAAGATCTGATCGATTATAATGCATTCTGACCTATTATATTCGAATTCTAATCGGTCATAAAGAGTTTTAATCGATTAAAAGAAGTTTGTATCGATTAAAATATTGTAAAAACACTTTTTAAAACATTCTAAGTGTTTTAAATTGATTCTTTCAAACCTTTATCGAGTTAATAACTTGTTTAAGAAAATTCTTTGCCAAAATGCTTTTGTTTTTGATTTGTTTAAAACTATTTTTGAGGCATTTTGCAAAATGAATGAAGGAGCTTCATGCAGTGGAAAAGGTAAAGTGGTTTTACCTAAGCTTTCTGTTAAGACACACTAAGTCTTCAGCTCCATTCTTCTGAGTGACTTGTTTGACTGCTGCAGAGTTGACCCTTGACTTTATCTTTGACTTCATCAAATCAATGAGATCTTTGCTAGGATCACTTTCAGTCTCCCCCTATTTGATGAAGACAAACACCATTTTGAAAAAACAATCTCTGCAAAATAAGTCACTTGATAATGCAGTTAGGTGAGAAATATAAGAATGTAATAAAGTTTTGTTTCTCCCCCTAAAACTTATTTCTCCCCCTAAAATGTTGCACTTAAATTTATCTTAAAGTGATGCAACTATTTCTCCCCCTAAAATGTTGCACTTAAATTTATCTTAAAGTGATGCAACTATTTCTCCCCCTTTTGACTTCATCAAAAATAGGGAATAGAAGAGAAAAGAATAAAATGTAAGGTTTCGAAAAAATATGCTCAAATTTTTGAAAATACAAAGTGAATCAATATTTCACTCATGAAAAGAATCAATTAAAGTTGATTCAAACTTATCTCCATTAACACGTTTGTAATGAATACAATTAACACGTGTAAAGATAAGGGAATCACGCTTTAGTAGCATGTTACGAGAACAGACCATTAACTAAAGCCTTTAATCTTTCTTCCCGAATAAAAATCGATTAAAAACGAGTATAATCGGTTAAAATGTTCTTGGTAAATTATTTTAATCGATTGAAAGAAAAGTTTAATCGATTAAAACATTTAAGATTTTGAAAACATGAAACTTTAGTAAAAATAATCGATTATTTCTATTTTGAATCGATTAAAACATGTTGTATAAGTTCATTTAATCGATTAACAAGATGTTGTATTGATTAAAACAATCGAGTTTTGAAAATGAAGTAATGTTTAATGCATATTTTGTAAAACTGATCATTTAGAAGGATGTTTTAACAATACTAACGAGCTATCTTAGCTAATAGATCTATCGAATAAAGTCTTATTTAGCTAAAGCTCTCGGGATCTATTTAAATTCTATTTACGCCGATCTGATCTAGATTAGATCCTAAACCATATTTAACCAAAGGTTAAGGCAAATGTTCCTGGTATAACACCAGTTAATATCACAGTCCATGCAAACAATATAAAGATAGAAATAAGCGAGAAGATAAAGATGATGAGGGGAACTAGTCATCCCAATTTCCCTGATTGAACCGCTTATCCACCAGCTTGGTGATCATTCATTTGATCCCCACCAATATCAAAAGATAATAGGCTTTCCTTTTTGCTGGAACTAATTTTGCTCTATCAACTATTTGAGTCAACAACTCGCTGTCACTCTCGTATCAGCAATGAAACTTTTCCCGAAAAGAAATCTTTTAGCAGTTCATCTGTTATTATTGACTGCATTACAGTCCATGGTTGACACCACACTTGGAATTTCTACTACACATCAGAGGCATAATCATGTACTGACCAAATCCCACACAGAATGCATGATACCATAAATTGCATGAATCACAGAGTTAATGATGTACTCGAGATAGGAATTTTCTTTTGAACCCTGCAGTTGTCATTATCCAAGCAAATAACCGCATTCTTATTAATGTAGTATGATGGGTGTTATTCTCACTTATAGTGAACCAGTCATCATTATCTTTTGAGGAATGTTATTCTGGTAGAGTGGGCAATGATTAGTAATGAGGACAGGTGATGACAATCAATCCAGAATTCTAAAACAATATAAAATTTATCCCTGTATCGACCATAAAACATACATTCCCTGTACCACGTTATTCAATTCTTGAATTGTCTGTCCCAGATTGGTTTCCTTACAGTGTCACCTCGTGACATTGATGATTAAAGCAAATATTCAAAGTTGCACAGTTCCAATGAATTTCACCAAGAGTTTTGAACCAATGCATGCTCAAAATTATTTCAAATATATTGCAATGTAATATCAAGAAATTTAATGAAAACATGTATTTATTGGATTTCCTAGTAATGAATAACTTATTACCGAAAACAATTATCACAAAAAAAATTTTGATAAACTATGTTTTCAGTCCTAACAGCTTTGACCTGTTTGTAACTAGTGTCTATAAGAAAAGTTACAGTCCATTCTTTGATAATTCCTTTGATTTTCAATGTATTACTACGCAAGCATTCCATGTAAAGTATTAAGAGAAATGTAAACATCTACAGAGAATTAATCGATTGTTAAAATAACATTTTCATCTATGGATAACTTTCCTACATGTAAAGTTTGCAGTATTTCAATCGGCAATAACTTTCGCACATTTATTCCACTAGTCTTAGTTTCTAATTAAAGATCTGTTCAAGCATGTGCGACACAATTTACAGGGACAATGGGTGAATCAGTTAATTTGTTCTTGGGAATAATGTTGATTTGGTCAAAGAAATCTTTAAAGATTTATTGCAGATAATAGACACTCGAGTTTTTGTTTTGAATTTCCTGTCAAACTTCAATTAGATGTTATAAGTCTTGTTTACAGATCCTAATCAATTGATTAATCAACTCATTATCTATTAATTTGATTCTTGTCATTAGAGTTGAAAACATCTACAGTGAATTAATCGATTTGTTTTATAAAAGGATCGATTAGTTTAATACAGTAATGAAATCAATAACATGACACCAGAATTTAAATCGATTAAAACGTAAATGAATCGATTAATTTTGATATCTAAGTGTTTTTAGTTGATATACAGTTATTATAATCGATTAAAACATTTATACCAAAATCCTGAGATCAGTTCAATCGATTATTTCGACATTTTAATCGATTAAAATGGTACGGACAGATCTTCTGTAAGTTATTTTAATCGATTAATATTGTTATATATCAATTAAAACAATTAGTTTAAATACTCAGAACCTGATTTCGCAGCTCTGATTTTCAAGGGATTCCCAGACTTGTTCCTGCAAAACAAATTAAGAATTGTTCTGGTACCCTTTATAATTACTGGGTCCAATTAGGTTATTTGAAATGAATTAATTTTTGGAACCCATTTCATTCTACCTTTAGGTACGGCATATTTCTTAATTCTGCAATATTTAACAGAGTGCCCTTTTTTCATACAGTAAAAGCATTTGATAAACGGAGATGAAACAGTTTTACTATATGCAAAATAATTTTTGAAAGCTCTGGTTTTCTTTCCAATGGCTGGTGTATAACCTATACCACCACGTTCAATAACTAACTTTTGGGAATCAAGTATCTTATCAAGATTATTCTTTCCTTGTGCTAATTTAGATGAAGTTTTTACTAGGTATGATACTTGTTTCGTAACTCGGGACAGTTTTTGCAATCTTCAACATTACACATGCAATCAGTATTATTTTCTAATTCTAACTTTTCTTCATCAATTATTTTCTTTTCAAGAATAATGATCTTGTTTTCTAGTAACCTATTCATGCTTTTCAATTTTCTGTTTTCAGTTTCTAATTTCTTTGCTACTTCATGTATTTCAAAGAAAGCATCTTGTAATGAGCTATAGTTTATAGATTCAGAACTTACACTGGTTTTTGATGATTCCGAGTTGACCATCAAGCATATTTCGGTGCTTCTTCATAGGTCTTTTCAAGGATCTTCCACATTTGTGCAGCAGCTTGGCAGTGTGCAATCCCGAAAAGATCATCTCTGTTAAGGGCGGATAAGATGATATTCTTGGCAATACAATCATCTTGGATTCTCGTTAGCAATATCAGTTTCCTGTTCAATAACATTCCAAGCATTTATACTAACAGATTCAATGAAGATTTTCATCCTTATTTTCCAATATAGGTAATCTGTTCCACTCAACAAGTGGAGGTCTATCAATGCACGCTCCCTCGAAAAATGCCATGGATCGAAGTAACTTGATTAACTTTCAAGCACCTCGCTCCGATGCCAATTGTTAGAAAAGTAGTTTTAAATCAAGAGGGGGGTGAATTGATTTTTGAAAGTTTTTCGCAATACACAGATTATCTAATTCGAAAATTAAGATTACTTATCAATTCACAAATCACAAAGCAATCAAACAGTTTAAGTGCAGCAGCAGAAATTAAAGAGAGAAAGGTTAGGAAAGATTTCACCGGTAATTTTATACTTGGTTCACCCAATACCAGGGCTACGTCCGGACTCTAGCCAAATTCCAGCTGGGTTCCACTAGAATAGATGTTTTACAGACTCACCCTCTTACACCTATTCTAACTCTCCACCAAGAACCAAATTCCAGCTCTTGGAAACCTCTGCAACCAAATTCCAGCCGCAGAGAAACCAGTGCCCAAATTCCAGGCACCACACACAAGAACCAAATTCCAGCTCTTGCTATAACCTTTCCACCAAGAACCAAATTCCAGTTCTTGGCAACTTTCTACAACAGCTGCAGAAAACTTGTACCCAAATTCCAGGTACAAAACAGTACAAATGAATGAATAGAAATTTAAAAGAAGAAACAAAGAAAGCTCAAACCGGATTACACCAATCCACAGTCAGTTTCTTCTTCAAAGAAATGCAAAGTGCCTCAAGAAAGATTTCAAAAGAAGTTCACAAAAACAGTTGTGTATCTTTCTTGAAAAATGCTAATAGTTGTTTGTATTGATTGCTTGAATTGTGTAAAAACTGATATGTGATATATTTCTCAAAGTTTCAAGCAAATCTGTTTATAAAAGAGTATTTTCAAATCTGCTGCATTAATTAATCTGTTGAAAGTTTGTTTTAATCTGTTGAAATAGCCGTTACAATCTGTTAAAAGTCCTTTCAACCCATTAATGCGTTCTTGATCTTTAACAGAAAATGTTTTAGTTGATACGACCACGTTTTTATCAGTTAAAACGTTTTACAAACATTTTCAAAGTATAAAACAATTGATTGAATCGCGTATTAATCGATTGATTTGTTTAAAAACCTTCTTATAAAACTTTCCAAGTTATTTTAACTGATATAAAGTCGTTTCAATCGATTGAAAATCTGCACATATATTTTCAAGTCATTTTAATCGATTGAAAGTTCGTTTTAATCGATTGAAAAGATTTTCTAAGTTATTTTAATCGATTGAAATACGTTTTAATCGATTGAAATAGATCTGATCGGTCATAATTCAATTCTGATCGATCATATCCAACTCTGATCGGTCATAATCTCATTCTGATCGATCATCCTGACATCCAAAGTAATTTTAATCGATTGAAACGTGTTTTAATCGATTAAAATAGTTCTGATCGCTCATATTTAAGATCTGATCGATTATAATGCATTCTGACCTATTATATTCGAATTCTAATCGGTCATAAAGAGTTTTAATCGATTAAAAGAAGTTTGTATCGATTAAAATATTGTAAAAACACTTTTTAAAACATTCTAAGTGTTTTAAATTGATTCTTTCAAACCTTTATCAGTTAATAACTTGTTTAAGAAAATTCTTTGCCAAAATGCTTTTGTTTTTGATTTGTTTAAAACTATTTTTGAGGCATTTTGCAAAATGAATGAAGGAGCTTCATGCAGTGGAAAAGGTAAAGTGGTTTTACCTAAGCTTTCTGTTAAGACACACTAAGTCTTCAGCTCCATTCTTCTGAGTGACTTGTTTGACTGCTGCAGAGTTGACCCTTGACTTTATCTTTGACTTCATCAAATCAATGAGATCTTTGCTAGGATCACTTTCAGACAACTCCTTGATCGTTTGTGCCTGCTTAGTTGATTCGGCCTCAAGGTGTGCTGTCTTGGCAGTTTTTTCTCGTAGTTGGCTATCCGAGCTGGTTTTAGCAATTTTGGATGCTCGGATAGCTTGTTCATTAGCGTCAGCACATTGGTCCTTGAGGCGCTCTATTTCATGATCCTTTTCTTGCCTTGCCTTTGTAGACCGTCAATCGTGAGGATAGATGCTTGCTCTTTTTCCTCAAGGGCCCGTATCTGGGATCCCATGATTTCTACCCTCTGGGTCAAGGCATTGACTTGTGCCTGCAGCTCTTCATTGTTGGCGATTGGCACGGGTGTGGTGGATGGCTGAGTCATCCCTCTTTTTCTTCTCCACGCCTCGTAGTCACTGGTGACAGTTACCTGAGCCTTTCCTAGCTCTCTGTCTCCCATGTAGACTGGCCTCTCCCATGCTTTTCTCACGGTTGATGAGTTGATGTTCGTGCACGGGTCTCCAAAGAAGCACAGTCCTCCGAGCTCCCTTCGGGAAATAGTAGTTTGGGTCCTCATGAGCTGCCTCATAGCTACTTTAGGTGAGTAAGCTATGCAGCCCCTGAGTCCTATCAAGGGTATGTTCGGATAGTCCCCGCATCTGATGAGAACGGGGCCGGGTCGGAACCAGGGGCAGACCCAAGATATACTGTTGGCGTCCTTTTGTTCTAACTCATCCCTCCATTCTATAGTCAGGCGTCGTTGGAGGGGGATTTTGGAGAAGCTTCTCAAGGGATCGGGGAATATCCCCATGTGACTGGAGGCGTAAAGATGCGTGATGCTCCACACGTATAGTAATGAAGAGCAGCAGCGGAGTGTTCTCCCTTGCTTCTGATGGCAAAAATCCACCGAGAGCAAGGTGTCGGCAAGAATAGCAGGTAAGGGACTCTTCGAGTTCACGTCCCAAGCGAAGAAAGCGTCCATGACGGCTTGATCTATTGTGTCGAGGTGGAAGGGGAACAGGATCGTTCCGAAGATTATTAGTGCCAGGGTTTTGTTGAAGGCAACCCACTCTGCCCTCTCAGCCAAGTAGGACAGGTGGTCTTCTAACATCGATACTTTCCATCCCTGGGTGTTCCCTCTTCCTATCAGGGTACTCCGTCGGAACGGTAGATGGATAAGGGCAGCGACTGGTGCTGCAGGAGTATACGCCTCATGGCGAACATGGACCTCGGCTGATTTGGGCCATTTCAACATAGCTTCATACTCCTCTAAGGTGGGCACCATGTCGAACTACGGAAATTCAAAGCACCGCAGACTGGAGTTCCAGAAGTGAATCAGTACCCTGAGGAAGACCTGATCGACACTTATCTTTAGGAGGTCCAAAATTCGTCCATAGGACTTTTCAAAATCAGCACGGACCTCTGGTGGCATTGTTGCACTAAGCCGTTGCAGCTTCCCAGTATGGTTTCGGAGAATATCCACCTTCCCCACTTGTCTACTTGTCCCCTCCATTTTCTAAAATCAAAATGTATGATTTGATGAAGATGATGTTTATTGCATGAATGTGAGTGTTTATTCTTCTATTTATCATGTTTTTTCTACATGATGTATGGTATATATATTTTTGAAAGAATAAACTATCTATATCAATGCTTTATGAGTGTAATTTTTGGACCAGGTCTTATTTATGAATTTTGAAAAAATGGATTTTTTTATTTTTTATTTTTATTTGTTTATTTTATAGCCTTTTATCTCTTCTGTCGGAACTGTGTGGCTACTTAGCTTACAAAGAACCTGAAACCAGGCTAGCTAAAAGGCAAACTGTCCGAGATAAAATATGGCTTTATGCGAAAGAATATTTAGCGTCCCTTATCTCTTCTGTTGGAACTGCGTGGCTTCTTAGCTTACAAAGAACCTGAAACCAGGCTAGCTAAAAGGCAGACTGTCCGAGATAAAGGTGTTTATTTGTGAAATATTTTTGTGATTTTTGTTCTGTTGTTTGTTTATGCTATGCAACATACAAATGCAACAATCATATGCACACACAATTTGATCATCCCCGAACAGTCGAGATTTCGTTTTTATCACGAGGTAGGGTTTTCCTGCAGAAAAGTGCATTGGTCAGGGTAGGTTCTAACTGTTCTCACCAGGCTAAGGCCCCCAAGGTGCCCCCATTATAGGGTCCCCACTCTCCAGCCGTCCAACCATGCTCAGCACTAAGGCCAGAGTCGGTATTGTTGCCAAAAGAGGAAGGTTATCACCTTGAGTGGTGGTTTCCGATCACACTGGTGGGCACAAGGCCCTAACTACAGCGAACCGTACCTGCCACCCACTCCCTATGGTTATCTCACTTGCCCCCGGGTATAGAGGGAACTGTAGTGTGCAAGGGTTTGTGTGCAGTTCATATTTCAATCAATTGCGTAAGTATAAACAAGCAACAGTTATTTGAAAGCCAAACAATAAAGCATGTTATAATACAAGGCAGGGTAAAAGCGCTACTTTCTTGGTTTAATTATTTTTAAGCCAGCCCATCACTAAATGGGATCAACTCTCTAGGCTTCCCCAGTGAAGTCGCCATCTGTCGCCGCCTCCCAAAAGAGGGGCGGTCGGAGTGACGCGATGGTTTCTTCGACCCTCTTCTTTTCGCGTTTTTGTGGGTGGTTACAACGTCCTTAGGTTGTCCGATAACCGGGCTAACCTAGAGACGAGGTTTTCGAAAAGTGTTCTTGGGTTGTCCGATAACCGGGCTAACCCAAGAACGAGTTTTGAAGGGTTCGTGGAGTCGCCACCGATATTTTTACCGGAAACATCGGAAAAGGTGTTTAAAAAGGCGTTGGTTTTCGAAAACCAACTTTGGTCATTAGAACCAGAGTTGGGTAAGGGAGTTAGTTATGTGTAAAGGAAGTATTAGTTCCTTTACGACGCCCCTTTCGGGTTCCCTATGATAGGCTGACTAATTTGAATAAATAATTAAACTGAAAAATTGCGCTTTTACCCTTTTATTATGCAGTATTTAAAGATTATGACTACATGGCCCTAGCGTCTATTGCATAATTTTAAATGAAAGCGGTAAATTAGAAAGAGAGAGAGTGCACCTCCAAAGCAAGCTTTTTGTATTTTCTTTTTAAAGAGTGGGTGCTTTTTGGCAACCCTTCACTCTAAAACTCTCAGAAACTCCGGAAATGCCTCGGAGGGATTCTAAAGAAGTTTTAGAACGCTCAATTTATGCCTAGAGACACTCAGAAACTTCGGAAATGCTTCGGAGGGGTTCTAGAGAGAGAAAATCTAGAGAGAAGGGAGAGTTACTGTGCTTGGTGTGTGGAAATGAGGGGGGAAGAGCCCCTATTTATAGGTTTTCGCGCCTGACAGTGGCGAGACCGCCGGTCTCGTCTGACAGGGTCGAGACCGCCGTCTGGACAATCCAGACCGCCGTCTCGACCATGGCAGGGGGTCGAGACCGCCGTCTGGAAAACCCAGACCGCCGTCTCGACCTTTGCAGTGGCGAGACCGCCGTCTGGACAAGCGAGACGGCGGTCTCGTCCCTAGCGTGAGGCGAGACGGTCTGGCGGTCTCGTCCCTTTAGGGCGAGAAACTTTATTTTTCGGGCCAAAAAACCCTCCTATCTTAGTACGGGGGCCTAATAGTCTCTCCTAGTGGCTTGTTAAGCTTCGGCCGTCTTCAAATAGGAAGCTTTCTGACTTTATTCTGAGGCCGGGCAAGATTGGGGGTCTACAATATAGATTCTAAATAATTGATTAAAATCACTTAAGATGTTTTGAAAAGTATTCTGGCAGTATTTTAACGGATGCAATTTTGAAATAATCGATTAAAATCACTTAAGATGTTTTGAAAAGTGTTCTGGCATTATTTTAATCAATGTAACTTCGAATTAATCGATTAAAATAACTTGAGATGTTTTGAAAGATGTTCTATCAGAATTTTAATTGATGTAAAATCGAATTAATCGATTAAAACAACTTAAGGGAATTTCTGTCAAGTGTTTTAATCGATTAAAACTTGTTGTTATCAGTTAAAATCACTATAGACCCCAAATCTTGCCCGACCTCAAAATAAAGAGCAAAAGACTTCCGTTCGAAGATGGACAAGGCCTTAGAGGTCCCTAGGATTCTTCAATAGGCTCCATATTAGAATAGGAAGGCTTTTTGTACACAAAAATAAGAAAATTCTACCCAGAAGACCGAGACTGCCATCTTGTTTGGCGAGACCACCATCTCGCCATTGGCCAAAGGCGAGACCACTATCTCGTTTGGCGAGACCGCCATCTCATCATTTTCCAAAGGCGAGACAGCAGTCCTGAATGTCGAGATAGCGATCCCAACCTTGTCAGTCGAGACGACCATCCCAATCTGACGGGTACACAATAGTTCCCCCTATACCCGGGGGCAAGTGGGATAACCTTAGGGAGTGGGTGGCATTGTATGATTTGTCGTAGTGAGGGCCATGAGCCCACCGGTATGGTCGAAAACCACTACTCAAGTTAATAACCTTCTTCTTTTGTCCTAAAGACTGACAAGGCCCTAGTGCCATGCATGGTTTGAAGGCTGGGAGAGTGGGGACCCTATAATGGGGGCACCTTGGGGGCCTAACCTTGGTGAGGATATTTAGAACCACCTTGAATACACACATTTCTGCAGGATACCCCTACCTCGTGATAAAAACGTCATCTCACTGTTCGCGGATGAGTGAATTGTTTGTGTATTTGTTTGCTACATTTGTTTGTTGCATTGCATAATCATACAACAAAACAAAAAATCTCTCAAAAACCTTTTTATAATAAACCACTTTTATCTCGGACAGTCATCATTTTAGCTAGTCTAATTTCATGTTCTTTGTAAGCTAAGTAGCCACATTGACCTATAGAAGAGATAAAGGGGTCACAAAATGAATAAAAACAAAATAATGGAATTTAATAAAACAATTTAGACAAGGTCAAATCATTCATATCACATCATTTCATAAGTGGAAAAACCAAGAGAGAAAATAAATGCATAAGGAAAGTATGCATATACATCATCTTAATAAATCCCTCATCACTAGTGCATGCATAAATGCACCCATGTTAGGAGGCATTAGATATCTCTAAGACAAAGGCGAAAGAGACCCAAGTGCACTTGTAATCTTCCACAAGGAAGGGACAAGTGTGCTAAGGTATATGGTGACCTTCGTTATACTTAAGGAACCATTATACCAAAGTGGGTATGGCGCTCCGCAAAGCGCAAGCTTTAAGGATGATACCTAAGTCACTACAATAAAATCGCGTATTACCGACAGATATTTACCGACGGATTTATAACCGTCGGAAAATAATTATTACCTACGGAAATTACCGACGGATATATAATATTTGTGAAATTTGATCTTACCGATGGATATATTCGTCGGTAAAATAATAATTAGTTACTAATGGATATATCCGTCGATAAATCCGTCGGTAATTTACAGATGAATTTACCGATGGATATATCCGTCGGTAAATTCGTCGATAAATTAATAATTAATTATCGACGGATATATTCGTCAAGAAATTCATCTGTAAATTACCGACGGATATTTTCGTCTGTAAATTATCAATTACTAAATATTCAACTAATTAAAAAATTAAATATTTTTTATTTAATAATTTCATTTAATCATAATTAGATTAATTTATAATAATTTCTTAAATTAAATAATTTTAAAAAATAAATATTTAATTATATAAAAATATATAAAAATATTTAATTATATATAAATCAACTAATTAAAAAATTAAATATTTTTTATTTAATAATTTCATTTAATCATAATTAGATTAATTTATAATAATTTCTTAAATTAAATAATTTTAAAAAATAGATATTTAATTATATAAAAATATATAAAAACATATAAAAATATTTAATTATATATAAATATATAATATATATATATATATAAATATATAAATATATAAATATATAAATATATAAATATATAAAATATATAAATATATAAATATATAAATATATAAATATATAAATATATAAATATATAAATATATAAATATATAAATATATAAATATATAAATATATAAATATATAAATATATAAATATATAAATATATAAATATATAAATATATAAATATATAAATATATAAATATATTTGTATATAAATATAATTTATTTATAAATTATTATCAAAAAATTCTGGTAGCTTAGTGGTTGGAGTATCAGCCTTTAACTCTAAGGTACTGGGTTCGAATCCTCGCCAATGACAATTCTCTTAATCTGATAATAATTGAAGCCTATATAAATGTAATAGGGAAAAATAATTAATAATAAATAATAAAAATATAAAGGGAATGGTATTCTATAAAATAAATAAGCTATATAAGTAAAATATTTAATAAATAATAAAAATATTACCGACGGACTATTAAATTCGTCGGTAATATTTACCCACAACCAAATTTTTGATGGATTTTTGGCCGTCGAAAATCCGTCGGTAAATGGATATTATCGACGGATTTTGACCGTCGGTAATATCAAAATTTCTTGTAGTGAGTCAGGAGATACTAATCCCACACCTACCATTCATCTCCATTAATAAAATTCATTTTGGAATCTTAGAAAGTGATTGGTCTTCCCATAATTCGAACCCGAGTGCAAAAAGCTAGAGCGATGGAACAGTTGGAGGAACAGAACCGCAAACTCACTACTGAGGTTAATGCCCTTAGAGAACAAATGGCGTAGATGATGAAGGTCATGCACCAGCAAAACCTCAATAAAGGGGAAACTCATGGCGACCACGCCTCTTGCCATGAGGAGGAAGAGGAAGAAGAGTTCTTTTACGAGCAAAAAGCCCCTATACAGTTTGATGCAAGGGCAATTCACATCCACACCCTCGAGGTGTCCAAACAGCAGATATCTTCCTTGGAGGAAAGGCTAAAGGCGATAGAGGGACACAACTTTGATGTTAAGGAGGCAGCTGACATGTCTCTTGTTAAGAACATCCAGTTCCCTCCGAAATTCAAAATCCCAGACTTCCCCAAGTACGCAGGGCTGACTTGTCCCAAAAATCATCTTACAATGTATTGTCGTAAGATGGTTGCACATGCTGAGAATGAGAAACTTCTGATCCAATGATTCCAAGAGAGCCTGGCTGAGTCAAATCTCAACTGGTATATGTAGCTGGAGAAGGGGCAAGTCCAAACCTAGAAGCAGCTGGCAGATGCCTTTCTCCGTCGGTACCGATACAATATTGATTTGACCCCAGATAGGTCAGATCTTAGAACTTTAAGCAAAAAGAACGACGAGCCTTTCAAGGCATATGCCCAACGGTGGAGGGAGATGGCTGCCCAAGTAGAGCCCCCACTAACAGACAAAGAAACGGTGGCCATGTTCATTGATTCGCTAACAAGGCCTTATTATGACAAAGTGATAGCGAGCACATCCAACCTCTTCTCAAACATGGTCACCATCGAGGAGAGGGTGGAGCAAGGGTTAAGAAGTGGGAAAATAGCGCGATCTTCCTCCTCCAACGTTTCATTCAAAAAGCCCTTTAACAAAAAGAAGGAGGAGGTTGTGCATGCGATCAATCTCGCTACTCCTTCCTTTGCTTCGCAGACGGTCCGACAGCCACATAAAAAGGAAAGGAAGTTTACCCCTCTTTCAACCTCCAACAGGAAATTGCTGCCCCAATTGTTAGAGGCCAAGCTCCTGGCGCGCGTTCCTCCCAAGAAGGTGGAGCCTCCCTACCTCGAGTGGTATAAGCCTAATGAAAAATGTGATTACCACTCGGATGCGTCTGGGCATTCAACAGAGAATTGCTTGACCTTGAAATATAAGGTCCAAGAGCTGATAGACGCCAGGTGGATAACTTTTGATGCTCTTGCCTCCTATGTAGATATCAAGCCTCTGTTGAAACCAGAGTGAGAGGAGGTTCGGATTGGGAGGATAAACTATTAGGGTTTGTCGCCACCGTCAAAAGAGGCGGTCGAAACAACGCGATGGTTTTGGATTGACTCGCATTTTTTGAAAGAAATGGTTCAACGTCTTTAGGCTGTCCGATAACCGGGCTAGACCTAAAGGCGAGGTTTTCAAAAAGGTTCGAGGAGTTGCCATCAGTGTTTTAACCTTAAACACTGAAAAAGGTAAAGAAAAAGAAGAAGGCAGTTGTCAGGTTAGCTTTCTATAGCTCTTTGTATGAACATGATTAACTATGTGGTGAAAGCTAGATAGTTCTTTGGCTATGTTTCTGATGGTAGATATTATTTAGTGCTTGTATATGATGTGAAATTACGTATGGATTGATTTATTTATTTCCCTTGATGCATTGGAATTGTTTTTGAAGTGTTTCGTATGGTATGTTAGTTAGTGTGTGTTTAAGAGAGTCGAAAGGAGGTGTTTAGAATTGTTTGGCTGAAAAAGGGGGGGGGTTGTGACTCCAAAGAACCTCCGAGCTTCCAGTCCAGATCTCAGTCAATTCTACCGTTGGATTTGCCTAAAAGTTGAAGAGTGTGTTCAAGACATTCTCATCTAAATTTTCACCATTCAGGTTTTCGTTTGGACTTCTTTATAGGGAGAAATAGAGCTCTAATCATGACTTTGTTTCAAATTCGCTGGAACCCCGAACAGTTTTGGTAAAATCACAATCGCCAATTCGTTAATCGTTGGATCGGTCTCAAATTGGGGTAGGTTCTAACCGTTGGAATTTTCAATATTAGGTTTATAATGGAAGAAGTAAAGAAAATTAAATTAAGAACAAAAAGGGCAAACTAGTCCTTTAATATTTAGTTGAGGGGCATTTTTGTCAAACATCTTATATTTATTTCAACTTTCTCCCAATTCAGCAGCATGCAGCTTTTTCTTCTTCTCTTCTTCATTTTCTCTCAAACCCTTACATTTCAATCCACAAATTGAAGGTTAAATCTTGATTTTCTTGAGAAGCTCCAAGAGGTAAGTTTGTTCCTCTTAATCTCCTCTACATTTCTACGGTTTCAATATCAATATGGGGTATTTTCATTTTTCTTCTCGCTTGGATGGGCTTGAATGGAGTGGAAAGAGTATTATCATAGTTTCATTATTGTGATTTTACACCTAGAACACTAGAATCATGGTTGAAGTGGAGGATTAAAAGTGGTCGAGTTAAAAACCTTAGGAACCCTAATTCGTAGGTACTGTTAACTGAAATTCTGAGAATTACATGAACAGAATTAGGAATTGGTGTTTTCATAAAAGTTGTAGGAAATTATGTTCCCGAAATTTGAAAACTGGTTTAACATCAAACGGATATTCGAAGCTTAAGTTATGTCTATTTTACTGACTAGTGTTCTAGCTGTGACGTTAAAATGTTTCCCTATTTAGATAGCCTCAGTTTTTGAATTTATGGGATTGATACGTGGAAATTTAGGACTTGATTTCTTCATAACTGTTGTATTAAATTATATTATCGAAATTTAGAAACTAATTTCACATCAAATGGATATTTTTTGCTCAAGTTATACCCATTTTACTGTCAGGTGTTCTAGCTGTGACGTTAAGATGTTACCCTGTTTCAACATGCTCGGTTTTTGAATTACTGGGATTGATAAATATGAAATTAGGAATTGATTCCTTGATAAAAATTGTAGTAAAATGTGTTACCGAAATTTAGGAATTGGTTTCATGTCAATATCTTATCTGTAACATGAGTTATAGTCAAAATACCAAGGCATGTTCAGAGTGTTATTGTAGTTGAGCCCTGTTGGAAATAACCACTGTAAACTGAAAACAACATTTATTCTATAGGGTATTTAAATTTATTTTCTTCATCAAAGTTGTATATAAATGAGTCCTTGAAAGTTAGAAACTGATCTCATGTCAAAAGATTGAGTATAGGTTGAGTTATGCCAAAAACACTGAACCTTGTTCATATTTGCTAATAGGAAATCAATCTCAAACTTTGGAGAAAATAAACGTGGACGTACCAGGTAAGGGGAGCTTGTCCTAACCTCTTTGTGATGATTGGTGCAAGGATAATTGAATGAGTGAGTGTTGTGTATTGGATGATTGTGATGAATAATATTATGTGATATGCTTAGTGCTAATTATGAGTAAATGGAATTAGTGTGACAATGTGTATGAGAATACTATATGCTAATGAACAATTGTATGATGTGAAAGTACAATGTGGGACTGTGTGTCATGTGGAGCTGAGTGCATTGAGAAATATTGATGTGTGCTTGAGTTATGATTGGTTGTATGGTTATGAACTGTGTGTAATTGAGACTATATGCCTGAGATATGCAAACCAGACTTTGGGGGTCAGATGGTTTTGCTAATTGTGACTGTATGCCTAAGGTATGAAAACCAGACTTTGAGGGTCAAATGGTTATGCTAATTGGGGATCCAACTGTGTGTCAGGTGGTTTCCCTGGAAACGGCTGTGTGCCAGATTTTTCCCTGAAGGCGGGCTATATGCCAGATGTCGCCTAAGAAAATGAATTTGATATTTATATTATTGCCTGATTATACTTTATCATTAGAGTTGTGAATTATAAATGTTGATTTTAGTTCACCCTTGCATTTCTTTGTGATGTGTTTTGCTGTGATCGTACTTGGTACGGGAGCAGGTGATACAGGTGGAGCCTTGGCTACCCAAGGGGATGGGTAAGCTAGGAGGAGCTGAGGGTGGCAGAAAGTTTGGGCACGTAGTTCACTCCCATAGATAGGAGAATGACCATGAGCCTTTTTGTATTTTGAAAGACTTGACTTTGTACCTATTTGTATTCGAAGGATTAATGTATTGTACTTGATTATATATGTATATATATATATATATATATATATATATATATATATATATGTTTTAATGAATGAATGAAATTGTATTATCCAGAAAAAAAAAATTGGTCTCTCATGAAGAAAAAAAAATCTATTTTCTGCATATTTAACGCATGTCAGATTCTTAAAAAAAAAAAAAAGGGTCGTGACAGTAGTGATTTTAGAAAAAACCAACTTTGGTCATTACAACCAGAGTCGAGTAAGGGAGTTAGTTACGTGTAGGGAAGGTTTTAGCACCCCACAACGCCCTTTCGGGTTCCCTATGATGGACTAGCTTAGAAAATAAACACTTAAAAGAAATTATGCTTTTACCCTATTAGTCTATCTACTTGCAGAATTTAAATGTCTACATGACCTATTATCTAATGCACATAAAGAAAGCGATAAAGAAAGTAGTAAAAGAGAGAGAGAATAGAGAAGGAACCTTTGAAGCAAGCTTTATATTAACTCTTCGAAACTTGAGGACGCTTTTTGGCAATCCCCGCACTCTACAAGCAAGCTCCTCCCGCAAAAGAAAGAAAAGTCACTCTACCGAGGGCCGGACGTCTCAATAGGAGATTTCAACTTTAAATGGAAATTGGAAAGCTCACTCGAACTCCGAAATAATGTTTAGAGTCACTCTAAAGTGCCAAAAGGCTTCCTAGAGAGTGGTAGGAGTGAAAATGTGTGAAAATTCGAAGAATGGGAGCTTCTATTTATAGGGAACCGGGCCAGGAAAAAGTGGACGACCGTCTAGACTTAATGGACGGTCGTCCATGGCAAAAGGTGGCCATGGACGGCCGTCCATGTAGTGGGGACGACCGTCCATTGCCAAAAGTTGTCATGGATGACCATCCAAGCTAAGTGGACGATCGTTAATAGCCCTAAAGTTGGCATGGACGGTCCTGGACGACCATCTGCTGTCTCCGGCAGATTTTCCAATTTTTGTTGCCTCTAAAAACCTTCCCTATCTTAAATGGAACCTAGAAAAAGTTACTAGGGACTTAATAAAGTCATGACCATCTTCGAAATGGGCGATCTCTGGCTTTATTGGAGAGCTGGGCAAGATTTGGGGTCTACAAGACTCTTTTTCTCTTTTGAAGCTTTCTTGTATTTCCTATGGTCCCTACCCATGGCCGTAGGATCACCGACTAAAAGGGCACATGTACATATTTTTTTAATACATGAGGCATTTTCCATCATATCATATCTATTCTCATTCTTTTCCCTCTTCTATTTATAATTCTTCCAAAATAATCGAATAATAAAATCTATGCCTAAAATAGAACCTAAAAAAAAATCATGTATGTGTCTGATGAACCTCTGTGGGATCCAGAAGCCAAAGGCGAATGGGTCGAGTCTAACAATGAGTAGGGGACCGTTTCCCCGGACATAGAATGCTGGAAAAAGAAGCTCGCTCCATACAACCTTATCGGGAAGAAATAGAAACTATCAACTTGGGACAAGAAGATGATAAGAAAGAAATAAACATCGGCACCCAGATTGGCAGTAACATCAGGGAGGGACTAGTACACCTTTTAAGAGAATATGTGGACGTATTTGCTTGGTCTTATCACGACATGCCCGGACATGACACGAGCATAGTGGAGCACCGGTTGCCCTTGAAAGAGGGATTTCGGCCCATAAAACAGAAGCTCAAAAGAATAAAGTCAGATTGGTCCTTAATGATCAAGGAGGAAGTGTAAAGACAGTTAGACGCTAACTTTCTAATCGTATCCAAGTACCCCGAATGGTTGGCAAACATAGTGCCCGTCATCAAGAAGAGTGGAAAAATCAGAGTATGTGTAGATTGTAGGGATCTGAAACGAGCAAGCCCAAAGGACGATTTCCCCCTACCACACATTGACACGTTAGTGGATCACACCGCTATGAAAACACTCTATTCTTTCATGGACGGATATGTAGGGTATAATCAAATTAAGTTTGTTGTTGAAGATCGAGAGAAGACATCCTTCATCACACCATGGGGGACTTTTTGCTATAGAGTGATGCCTTTTGGGCTAAAAAACGCAGGGGCTACTTATCAAAGGGCTATGGTAACGTTATTCCATGACATGATCCACAAAGAGATAGAAGTATACGTGGATGATATGATTGCCAAATCCAGGAACAAGATGGACCATATTCAATATCTCAAAAAGTTGTTCGATCGATTTCGAATGTATCAACTTAAACTAAATCTAACAAAGTGTACTTTTGGAATGCGGTCAGGCAAATTTCTAGGGTTCATCATTGGTCAAAGGGGAATCGAGGTAGACCCCGACAAAACAAAGACGATTCTGGAAATGCCCCCACCAAGGACAGAAAAAGAGGTCAGAGAATTTTGGGGTCGAATAAACTATATTGCCAGATTCATCGCACAACTGACAGACAAATGTATACCCATCTTCAAGTTGTTGCGTAAGAATCAACCGACGGTGTGGAATGAGGAATGTCAACAAGCATTCGACAAGATCAAGTGTGTTTGACCAATCCACCGATATTGGTGCCACCCATCGAAGGAAAACCTCTGATCCTATATTTGTCAGTACTCGAAGAATCTATGGGATGCATGCTTGGTCAACAAGATGAAACAGGGAAAAAGAAGCAAACCATATATTATCTCAGCAAAAAGTTCTTAGACTATGAGACCCGTTATACGCCATTCAAAAAAACATGTTGTGCCCTGGTGTGGGCAACTCAACGTCTCCGACCATATATGGCTCGACATACAATGTGGTTGGACTCCAACATGGACCCAATCAAGTACCTCTTTGAAAAGCCCATCTTGACCAGAAGAATAACTAGGTGGCAAGTACTCCTCTCAGAATTTGATATCATTCATGTCACCCAGAAAGCTATCAAAGGTAGTCCCCTAGCAAACTATCTAGCACATGGATCGACGAACGAGTACCAATTCCTGCAGGATGACTTTCCCAACGAGTATATCATGCATATTGCACACAAAGAGACCAAAGAAGATGCATGGACTATGTTTTTCGATGGAGCCTCGAACATGCTTGGACACGGGATATATCCCCAGAAAAGAAATATATCCCAGTCACGGCCAGGTTAAATTTTGACTGTACAAATAATATGGCCAAATACGAAGCCTGTGCCTTGGGAGTCCAAGCAGCTCTAGATCATGGGGTGGCCAAACTCAAGGTTTTCGGTGATTCATCCCTTGTTATCTATCAACTCAAGGGTGAATGGGAAACCTGAAATTCCAAATTAATCTCATATATAGAGTACATTCACGATTTGACTTCGAGGCTAGAAAGCGTCACTTTCGAGTACATCCCTCAGTAAGATAATCAATTTGCAGACACCCTGCTACTTTATCATCCATGTTCTCTTTAGATCAAGAGCATGAGATGCCGACTATTCAAATCAAGCTACATGACAAACAAACTTTTTGCATGACAGTAAATAGCGAGCGAAACAAAAACCTTTGGTATCATGACATTAAGCGATACCTCACGAAGGGTGAATATCCCGAAGGAATCAGTGATAACGACAAAAGGACCATCCAAAAGAGGGTCGCAGGGTTTGCATTGATTGGAGAAACCCGTTATAAAAAGAATTTCAACTCCACTTTGTTAAGGTGTGTGGATCACAAGGAGGCTCAAACTCTGATAAAGGAGATTGACAAAGGAGCTTTCGGGACCCATGTGCCAGGACATGTCATGGTAAAGAAGATCCTAAGGGTAGGATATTTCTAGTCCACAATGGAAGGTGACTGTCACCAATATGCTAAGCGATGCCACAACTGCAAAATCTACGCCGATAATGTTCACATCCCGCCCGCACCTCTCAACATCTTGGCCATACCATGGCCATTTTCCATATGGGGCATGGACGTCACGGACCCATTGAGCCCAAAGCATCTAATGGTTACCGTTTTATCTTGGTGGTCATTGACTATTTTACTAAATGGGTAGAGGCGGCATCCTACGCACACGTGACTAGGAAAGTGGTAACCACCTTCATCAAGAGAAATATTTTATGTCAGTATGGTATCCCTCATCGACTCATTACTGATAATGGGACCAATCTGAACAAGATGATGGAGGAATTATGTCGAGATTTCAAGATTCAACATCACAATTCCTCTCCAAACCGATCCAAAATGAACGGTGCAATAGAGGCAGCCAACAAAAACATCAAAAAGATCATCCAAAAGATGGTGATAACATACAAGGATTGATAGGAAATGTTGCCCTTCACCCTACACGGATATCGGACTTCCGTACGGACCTCCACTGGGGCCACTCCATTATCCCTCGTATATGGCATAGAGGTTGTATTGCCAGTGGAAGTCGAAATACCCTCCCTAAGAGTCATTATGGAAGCAAACCTGATCGAAGCAGAATGGGTACATAATTGGTACAACCAAATCAATTTGATCGAAGAAAAACGGTTGGACGCCATATGTCATGGGCATGCCTATCAAAAGAAGATTAAGAAGGCCTACGACAAGAAGATCAATCGCCACACTTTTCAAGAAGGTGATTTAGTAATAAAGAAACTGCTTCCCGCCCAGAAGGACAAACTTGGAAAATGGACAGCAAACTACGAATGACCCTTTCCCAGGAGGAGCCCTTATCCTCACTAACATGGACGGAGAAGAGCTTCGGCACCCGGTCAACTCAGACGCGGTGAAGAAATATTATGCTTGAAGGCACTGCTCATGACCCGTCAGGATGAAAAATCGCAAAGAGCATCCTAGGAAAAATATAGGGTCCATATTCCTCGCTAGGACACGCCCTAGGCAAAATTTAGAGGTCCAAAAAAAAAAGAGCAATAATTACCTTAGCCGAAAATCGCAAGGCGACTAAGGTAGCATCCTTCCAGAAGCGAGCAAGCTTTGCACAAGTCTTCACTCCAGGCTCGAGCATCTCAACTGAAGCGACCAGGAGAAACAGTGAGGCAGATGTTAGGGACATGATTGTTATAGATTATATAGTGTAGCCAACCTTGGCCAGCCATGCTTCTAAATCCCTTTCGAAACCCCTATGTAAAAATAAACCATTTGTTTATATCAATAAAATTGTCTTGTACTTCTTTTCTCTTGACCAAATTATGAAAATGCTTCTGTATTAATAAAACATAAGCATGCATAAAGAACCAATACAAGAAAGCATAAGAAAAGGAAAAAAGCCCACTAAATCAAGAAAACTAAAACAAGGGTGGTCCAAACAAAAGATAAGACTAGAATAAAATTCGTAAAGGAATCTTTCAGCCCCCTGCGACCAGCAGAAGAACAATCACTTTCTAAACACATTTCATAAAAAGATAGATTGCATTTAGGGTATCAACACAAATAGTTGCACAATACGACTTTGTCAAAATAAAAAACAAAAAATCTCTGTAGGTAAATAACAAAAGACACATTCATATAGGGAGACTAGGCTCCATGTTTGTGATTGAAGAAGGAAAACATCCCAAATAAAGTTCCCCCCAAAAAACAGGAACAAGACGTCATCAAACAGGCAACTCAAAACAAAATAAAGCTCCCAAGCATTAACCACCATTCTTCGATCAAGGAGAGAAGGCAATCAAGCAAAGCATCCGCCTTTCTCAAAGGCGCCACCAAAATCAACAAGTCCCCAATGGATTCTCACCTGCGTAAAAGGTGTTCACCAAAAATCCCCGACAACCCACAAAGTTGGATGGCTATTACAAAAGCCCAAAAACAAAGAATTCCCCAGCACTCAACCTGCTGGAGGAGAACCAACGAATCCCCAACAAACCAAAAGACTTCATCAGAAAAATCAAAAACAAATTATCAAGAAAAAAACACTCCCCATAGAGGCAGCACATGAGTCAGAGCAGTAAGCCTCCACCGCACTGCATACAGGCAAGATCAATGCGCATGAACAAAATCAGTAAGTCGCACCAGTCCTACAAAATGGACTTCCAAACCATACGGGGGTTCGTACTTGCCAAACCAGATGAGGGTTTGTATTCATCAACCAAGGGGTCAGCTACCGCATCAAAGGAGCATCCTGAGTTTTCCAACTTGTCAGCTACGGGGTCAGCTACCGCATCAAAGGAGCATCCCAAGGCTACAACAACCAGACCGGGGTTCGTACTCGTCAAACCAGATGGGGGTTCATACTCATCAATCGAGGGGTCAACTACCACATCAAATGAGCATCCTGAGGTTTCCTACTTGTCAACCGAAGGGGTCAGCTACCGCATCGAAGGAGCATCCGAAGGACGACCGAGTAAGAGGGTCAACTCCTTCACCTGCCAACTGATCTTGCAGGCATATTGAGCCAATAGTCAGTTAGTTAGGTGAAGGGGGGGGGGGCAAATGTAGACCCCAAATCTTGCCTGGTCTCAAAATAAAGAGCAGAAGACTTCCGTTCGAATATGGACAAGGCCTTAGAGGTCCCTAGGATTGTTCAATAGGCTCCATATTAGAATAGGAAGGCCTTTTGTACACGAAAATAAGAAAATTCTACCCAGAAGACCGAGACCACCTTCTTGTTTGGCGAGACCGCCATCTCGCTGTTGGCCAAAGGTGAGACCGCAATCTAGCCATTTGCCAAAAGCGAGACCGTCGTCTCGCCATTTGCCAAAGGCGAGACGGTGGTCCTGACCTTGTCAAGCGAGATGGCCGTCCCAGTATGACGGACAAAAATTTTTTTAAATGGGGGGGGGTCCTCTCCTCGTTTTTGATAACTTCTCCAACTACTTTTATCCTCCTATACTCTTCTAAAATCTCTTTGAAGCATTTCCAGAGTCCTAGGGTTCTTTTAGACATTCTAGAGTCCTTCTATAAAAGAGTGAGCGACATTGTAGAGAGTGGGGTTTGCCAAAAAGCGCCCTTTACAAGAACATATATAAAAGCTTGCTTCGAAGGTTCCTCTATATCCCTTACTCTATGTTATTACTTTTATTAGTTACAATCTCTGTGCATTAGTTATTAGGGCCATGTAGTCAATAATTTAAAATTTTCAATGAATAAATAAGGGTAAAAGCATAATTTTAATGTTCTTATTTAAAAAAAAAATAATAGTCCATCATAGGGAACCCGAAAGGGGCGTCGTGGGGAGGCTAATACCTTCCCCGAACATAACTAACTCCCTTACCTAACTCTGGTTGTAATGACCAAAGTTGGTTTTTCTTAAAACCATCACCTTCTTTTTTCCTTTTTCAATGTTTCTGGTTAAAATATTGATGGTGACTCCAGAACCCACTTATGAAAACCTTACCCTTAGAATAGTTCGGTTATCGAACATTCTTAGGGTGATTACCACACTTTAAAACGCGAGTCGAATCAAAAGACCATTGCGTCACTCTGATCGCCTCTTTTGACGGCAGCGACAATCACTTAGGAAGTTTTGTGAAAAATTTTGACAGAATGTTAATCGATTAAACCAACTTAGAGAATTTTTATATAACTGTTTTAATCGATTAAAACGCCATCGCATTAGTTAAAATAAATATGGAAAATGATCAAGAATATTTTAATAGATTAAAAGATGTTTTAACCGATTAATCAAAGATTTATAATCGATTAAAAAAATGTTTTAACAGATTAATTAAATCAGTAGTTGAAAAATAACTCTATATACACAGAATTGCTTCAACGTTTTAATACATCATCTTTGAGCAATCAATCAAGCAATCATAAGAGAGATTTTCAAGAAAGAATCGTGCATGTTTTGTGGAGTTTTTCAAAGTTCTTTCTTGAGGCAATTTTTGCTTTCTTTTGGTGAAGAAACTCATACTGCAGGAGCTGGATAATTGGGTTTGAGTGTTATGATTTCTTCTCCTTTATTTTTCTATAAATCTTTTATGTATGATGAGTGTCTGGAATTGTTAGGCATGGTTTCTGTGATTGGAATTTGGTTGCAGGTTTGAACAAGAACATGAATTTGGTTCTTGGTGAAGGTTTAGGTACAAGAATCGGAATTTGGTTCTTGGGTTAGATTGAGTGTTGTGTGATTCGGAATTGTAATCTGTAAAACATTCAATCTAGTGGAACTCAGCTGGAATTTGGATGAGAACTGGATGTAGCACTATGGTTTGGGTGAACCAGTATAAATCTTGGTTGTATTTCTCTAAACCTTACACTCTTTAATTCTGCTGGTTCTCTATATTGAATTGCTTATTTTTCTTGATTCAAAAAGTGATCAGAATTCAAAATCTTTAATAGATAATCTGTATCAAGAAAGTGCGAAAATCTTTCAAAGATCAATCCACCCCCCCCCCCTCTTGATCTCATCCTCTTTTTCTAACAATTGGTATCAAGAGCAGGGTCTTGAAAATCACTCAAGACTTTCGGTCCAAATCTTTTCATGGCTGAAAACAAATTACCTTTTTCTGAGGGTGCTTCTATTAATAGACCTCCACTATTTTGTTGTACAGATTATCCATTTTGGAAGATAAGGATGAAGATCTTTATTGAATCTATTGATAGAAATGTTTGGGATGTAATTGTTAATGGTCATTAATTACAGAAAAGGAATGGTCCAACTTAAATGATGAAGAGAAAAGAAAAGTTCAAAGTGATTGTACTGCTAAGAACATAATTACTTCTGCACTTAACATGGATGAATTTTTCAGGGTCTCTTAATGAAAATCTACCAAGGAAATGTGGGAGGTTCTTGAGGTTACTCATGAGGGAACTGTTGATGTGAAAAGAGCTAGGAAGCATACTCTCATAAGAGAATATGAGTTGTTAAAGATGCAAATCAGAGAAAGTATTGCAAATGTGCAGAAATGCTTTACTCACACCATCAATCATCTAATGGGCTTAGGTAAGAATTTTGATAAAGAGGAATTGAATATAAAAGTTTTGAAATGTCTTGATAGGTCATGGCAGCCCAAGGTCACAACAATATCAGAGTCAAAAGACTTGTCCATCATGACTGTAGACCCCAAATCTTGCCCGACCCTCTAATAAAGCCGAAGATCGCCCATTTCGAAGATGGTCAAGACTTTATTAAGTCCCTAGTAGCTTGTTCTAGGTTCCATTTAAGATAGGAAGGGTTTTTATGTTAGAATCGCGCAGCGAAATGTTCGCGTGGTCGGACAAAAACCAAGAGGGGGGGTGAATTGGTTTCTTAACAAAAATTAGGTTTTCAAAATTTTCCCCAAATTTTACCGATTAAAAATCTGTGTAAACATAAATAGAGAAGAGATAGAATCTTACACAGGAGATTTATACTGGTTCGGATCAAAAGACCCTACGTCCAGTTGTTAATCACTCAAACAGAGGATTAACGCTGTCACTATAATCAAAGTTGTTACAAACAGATTACAATGGAAAAGATAAAGTAAAGAAAACACCTCTCTTGAAATCCACAAGAGATGAAGAACAACTTTCCCTAGAGACGGCACATCACACAATCCACTAAGAACTCCACTTAGTGATTCTTATCGCTTTTAGCCCACACTAGGTTCCAAAAGCCCCTTTTTCTTGCAACAAACAGTTCTTTGGCACTCACATCACTTAACTTTTGTATGAAAAAGGTTGTTCTTATTTTCTGAGTGCCATAGAGAAGCTTAAGTAGAGAAATTAGGGTTTGGAAATTGGGAATTTCGGAACTAGGAGTCTTGGGATTAGGGTTTTCGAAAATAGGGTTGATTTGAAGTTGAAAATCAAAATCTGACTGAAATAATCGATTAAATGAAGTGTTAATCGATTATTACAGAGCCAAAATCAACAGAACCCCAAAACTCTCTGTTTTAATCGATTAAAAGACCTGTTAATCAATTAACAGGCCTGTTAATTGATTAACAGGTGTGTTAATCGATTAAACCAGTGAGCAGATACAGAAAATGGTTTTCTCACTGTTTTAATCGATTATTTCACCATTTAATCGATTAAAGCTGAGGCACTTTGATAAAATTGAGCTTTTTGAAGCTTCTAAGGTGCAGACTATGTACCGACTATCTCAAACTCTAATATTACAGACTCAATCTAATCAAAACAGAGTTATTACACTATAACACAAGTCTTCAACTCTCTACGTTCTTGTGTTCTTGAATCATCATCAAAATCAACAAGCTTCATGTCCATCAAGATTAACATCAAGTCCTTGAATGTTCAACATTTTAGCGGCATTAAAAATCGGGAAATCCGCTGGAGACAGCAGATGGCCATCTAGGACAAGCGGATGGTCGTCCAGGACAAGCAGATGGCCATCCATGGCAACTTTAAGGCCCTGTACGGTCGTCCACTTAGCTTGGACGGCCGTCCATAGCCAAAAGTTGCCATGGACGGCCGTCCACACTACATGGATGGCTGTCCATGGCCACTTTTTTCCATGGATGACCGTCCACTAAGTCCAGACGGCCGTCCACCTTTTCCAGGCCCGGTTCCCTATAAATAGGAGCTCCCATTTTCTGATTTTTCACACCTTTTCACTCCTACCACTCTCTAGGAAGCCTTTTGGCACTTTAGAGTGACTCCGAGCATTATTCCGGGGTTCGAGTGAGCTTTCCGATTTCCGTTAAAGTTGAAATCGGTTAAGGAAGTCTCCTTTTGAGACGTCCGACCCTGTCTGACCCTCGGTAGAGTGACTTTTCTTATTTTGCGGGAGGAGCGTGCTTGTAGAGTGCGGGGACTGCCAAAAAGCATCCTCAAGTTTCGAAGAGTTAATATAAAAGCTTGCTTCGGAGGTTCCTTCTCTATTCTCTGTCTCTTTTACTGCTTTCTTTATCGCTTTCTTTGTGTGCATTAAATAATAGGGCCATGTAGACATTTAAATTCTGCAAGTAGATAGAATAATAAGGGTAAAAACATACTTTCTTTAAGTGTTTATTTTCTAAGTTAGTCCATCATAGGGAACCCCGAAAGGGGCGTTGTGGGGTGCTAACACCTTCCCCACACGTAACTAACTCCCTTACCCGACTCTGGTTGTAAT
Organism: Sphenostylis stenocarpa; assembly: GCA_963425845.1. Classification (NCBI taxonomy): domain Eukaryota; kingdom Viridiplantae; phylum Streptophyta; class Magnoliopsida; order Fabales; family Fabaceae; genus Sphenostylis; species Sphenostylis stenocarpa. The sequence continues at coordinate 20,756,825 of OY731401.1, read as the reverse complement.
GGCCAAAGTTGGTTTTTTATAAAACCACTGCCTCTTCTTTTTCTTTTCCTTTTTCAGTGTTTAAGGTTAAAACACTGATGGCGACTCCTCGAACCTATTTGAAAACCTCACCTTTAGGTCCAGTCCGATTATCGGACAGCCTAAAGGCGTTGAACCACTTATTTCAAAAAACGCGAGTCATTTCAAAATCATCACGTCGCTCTGATCGCCTCTTCTGACGGAGGCGACAAATGGCGACTCCACTGGGGATGCTAGAGAGTTGATCCATTTAGTGATGAACTAGTTTAGGAAATAAAAACTAGAAATTACGCTTTTACCCTTTCTTACTTTATAACATGCTTTATTGTTTTGCTTTAATAATTATTGTATGCTTATTTCTGCAATTGTCTGAAATAAACTGTACACAAACCCTTGCACACTACAATCCCTCTATACCCGGGGGCAAGAGAGAATACACATAGGGAGTGGGTGGCAAGTGCGACCGACCATGGTAATGGCCATAGTGCCAGCACGTCGTTGTCGAAAACCACCACTCAAGGTGATAACCTTCTTCTTCTGGTCTAAGAACATCGACACGAACATCCGTGCATGGTTCGAAGATTGGGAGATTGAAGGGTCCCTATAATGCGGGCACCTTGGGGGCCTGGCCTTGGTGAGAACAGTTAGAACCTACCTTTGCCAATGCACTTTTCTGCAGGAAACCCCTACCTCGTAATTAAACGTCACTCTGTTCATGGATGAGTGAACTGTTTGTGCATTCGTTTGTTGCATTTGTTTGTTCATAGCATAACCATACAAAAACAAAAGAATAATATAAAACAAAATCTCAAAAATATTTTCACAATAAACACCCTTATCTTGGATAATCTGCCTTTTAGCTAGCCTAGTTTCAGGTTCTTTGTAACCTAAGTAGCCACGCAGTCTGACAGAAGAGATAAGGGATGCTAAGACCATTCTTTCGCAATATCCATTTTTATCTCGGACAGTGTGCCTTTTAGCTAGCCTGGTTTCAGGTTCTTTGTAAGCTAAGTAGCCACGAAATCCGATATAAGAGATAAAAGGCTAAAAAAAATTAAAAGTAATAACAAAATCAAAACATTTATAAAAGGGATTTTGACAAAGTCGTATCATTCATATCGCATCATGTCATAAGTGGAAAAACAAAAAGAGAAAATAAATGCATAAGGAAAGTATGCATACGCATCATTTTAATAAATCCCTAAAAAATGGGTCTTAGAAGCATTTGCAACCTTGTTTTTCACCCTTTTCTCTTCGTTTTGATATATTGTGCGTCCAAATCGGACATCCCAGTCAAAAGTTATGCCACTTTGAACATCTGTCGCCCTTTTGTACTAATACATTCATTCTAAGGGGCATTAGATATCCCTAAGACAAAGGCGAAAGAGGCCCAAGTGCGCTTGTAATTGTCCATAAGGAAGAGACAAGTGTGTTAAGGTATATGGTGACCTTTATGGGGAAAGAACCATTCTACCGTAGTGGGTATGGCACTTCGCAAAGCGTAAGCTTTAAGGATGATACCAAAGCCATTGTCTTAAGGCATATCTATCCCACACCAATTGTTCATTTTTAATAAAAACCCTAATTCATGTGCATTCTAGAAAGTGGTTGGTCTTTATGTGGTCCGAACCCATGCACAAAAGGCTAAAGCGATGGAGCAGCTAGAAGAGCAGAACCGTAAGCTCACCGCTGAGCTTAACGCTATGAAAGAACAAATGACGCAAATGATGGAGTTAATGTGCCAGAAGAATCTCAATAAGGGTGATACTCATGGTGATTGCGCATCTCACCATGAGGAAGAAGAAGAAGAAGAGGCCCCTATGTAGTCCGAAGCAAGGGCGATGCTCATCTAGCCCCCGAAGTCTCCAAGCAACAAATCTTCGCTCCGGAAGAGAGACTTAGGGCCATGGAGGGGCATAACTTTGACGTAAAGGAGGCAGCTAATATGTGTCTTGTCGAGAACATTTGTTTCCCTCCGAAGTTCAAGGTCCCGGACTTCCCGAAGTACATGAGAATGACTTGCCCTAGGAGTCATCTTACTATGTACCGCCGCAAGATGGCTCCCCACGCTGACAACGAAGAACTCCCGATACACTCGCTTTCAGGAGAGCCTGACTGATTCGAGATCCGAATTGGTACATGCAGTTAGAGAATGGACAAGTCCAGAACTGGAAGCAGCTAGCGGATGCCTTTCTTCGTCGCTATAAGTACAACATCGATCTGACCCCCGATAGGTCGGATCTCCAAACACTAAGCAAGAGAGACGACGAATCCTTTAAGGCGTATGCCCAGCGATGGAGGGAACTAGCCGCCCAAGTGGAGCCTCCGCTATCGGACAAGGAGACCGTGTCTATGTTCATCAACTCGTTGACTGGACCCTATTACGACAAAATGATAGGGAACACGTCAACCCTCTTTGCGGACGTGGTCACCATAGGCGAGAGGGTGGAGCAGGGATTGAAGAGTGGAAGGATAGCGCGACCTTCCTCCTCCAACGCATCATTTAAGAAGTCCCTGGGCAGGAAGAAGGAGGAGAATGTAAACGCCATTAACCTCAGCACTCCTTCTTCTTCTTCGAAGCTAACTAGGCAATCCCAGAGGCAGGAAAGGAAGCTCACTCCCATTCCAACCTCTTATGGGAGTTTACTGCCCAAACTGGTGGAGGCCAAGCTCCTGGCATACGTCCTGCCAAGAAAGGTGGACCCACCTTACCCTGAGTGGTATAAGCCTAATGAGAAATGCGCTTACCACTCAGGCGCTCCCGGGCACTCGGTGGAGAACTGTTGGGCCTTAAAATATAAGGTCCAGGATTTAATAGACGCCGGATGGGTCACCTTTGACGCTCCAGCCCCCAGCATAGAAGTCAAGCCTCTGTCGCAACCAGAGTGATAGGGTCGGATAGGAAGGACCAACTGTTAGGGTTATTTCTCTTTTTTTTAAAGCTTTCTTTGTATTTCTTGTGGTCCCAGCCTGTGGCCGTGAGATCATCGACTAAAAGGGCATTTTGTACCTTTTCCTTTATTTCAATACATGAGGCATTTTTCATCCATATTCACATTTATTTTTTTCCCTCTTCTATTTATTATTCTTTCAAAATAACTGAATAATAAAATCTATACCCAAAACAGAACCCTTAAAACAATCATGTCTATGATTGATGAATCTCTGTGGGATCCAGAAGTTGAAGGCGAATGGGTCGAATTCGACAGTGAGCAGGAGACCATTTCTCCGGACATGCAAAGATTGCTGGAAAGAGAATCTCGCTCCATACAACCTTATTAGGAAGAGACAGAGACGGTCAATTTGGGACAGAAGGACTATAAGAAGGAAGTGAGTATCGACACCCAAATCGATAGTGACATCAGGGAACGGTTAATTCAGTTATTGGAAGAATACGCGGACGTATTCGCTTGGTCTTACCATGACATGCCTGGACTCGATGAAAGCATAGTGAAGCATAAACTACCTTTGAAAGAGGGTTTCCGGCCAATAAAGCAAAAGCTAAGAAGGATGAAACCCGATTGGTCCTTAAAAATTAAGGAGGAAGTATAGAAACAGCTGGACGCTAATTTTCTGATCTTATCCAAATACCCTGAATGGATGGCAAACATCGTGCCAGTCATGAAAAAGAATGGGAAAATCAGAGTGTGTGTAGATTACAGGGATCTAAACCGAGCAAGTCCAAAAGACGATTTTTCCCTACCGCACATCAACACGTTGGTGGATCACACCGCCACGAACGCACTCTATTCCTTCATGGATGGATACGCGGGGTATAATCAGATTAAGCTAGCCGTCAAAGATAGAGAAAAAACTTCCTTCATCACACCATGGGGAACGTTCTGTTACAGAGTCATGCCTTTTGGACTCAAGAACGCAAGGGCTACTTATCAAAGGGCTATGGTAACATTATTCCACGACATGATCCACAAAGAAATTGAAGTTTATGTGGATGACATGATTACCAAATCCAAGAACGAAATGGACCACATTCTCTATTTGAGGAAATTATTCGATCGACTTTGAAAGTATCAACTGAAGCTAAACCCGGCTAAGTGTACATTTGGAGTACGGTCGGGTAAACTACTTGGGTTTATCGTCAGTAAAAAGGGAATAGAGGTATTTTAGAAATTTTAGAAAACAAAAGCAATTTTAGAAATGTCCCCACCAAAAACTGAAAAGGAGATCAGAGGATTTCTTGGCTGGATTAACTACATAGCAAGGTTCATCGCACAACTCACAAATAAATGTGCACCCATCTTCAAACTGTTGCGCAAGAACCAACCAACAGTTTGGAATGAAGATTGTCAACAAGCTTTTGAGAAAATTAAGTTGTGCTTAACCAATCCACCAGTATTGGTGCCTCCCGTTAAAGGAAAACCTCTTATTCTTTATCTATCGGTACTCGATGAATCTATGGGATGTGTGTTCGGTCAACAGGATGATACGGGGAAGAAAGAACAAGTCATATACTACCTCAGCAAAAAGTTCCTAGACTATGAGACTCATTATACACCACTCGAAAAAACTTGTTGTGCATTGGTGTGGGCAACTCAACGTCTCAGCAGTATATGATTAGACATACAACTTAGTTGGTTTCCAAAATGGATCCAATCAAATACCTGTTTAAAAAACCCGTCCTGACTGGAAGAATAGTCAGGTGGCAAGTACTCCTTTCAGAATTTGACATCTTCTATGTCACCCAAAAAACTATCAAAGGTAGTCCCCTAGCAGACTACCTAGCACACGGATCAACAAACGAATATCAATCCCTACAAGATGATTTTCCAGATGAACACATCATGCATATCCAACATGATGTACCCGAAGACGATGCATGGACTATGTTCTTCGACGGAGCCTCGAACATGCTTGGACACGGGATAGGAGCTGTTTTAATATCCCCTGAAAAGAAGTACATCCAGGTGACAGTCAGGCTAAATTTCAACTGCACCAATAACATGGGTGAGTATGAAGCCTGCGCCCTAGGATTCCAAGCAGCTCTAGATCATGGGGTGACCAAACTCAAAGTTTTCGGTGACTCATCCCTTGTCATCTACCAACTCAAGGGTGAATGAGAAACCAGAAAGTCTAAATTGATCCCATATCTAGAGTACATCCGGAATATGATTTCGAGGATGGAAAACGTCACTTTTGAGTACATCCCTCGGGAAGACAATCAGTTCGCAGATGCCCTCGCTACTTTGTCATCCATGTTCGCCTTAGATCAAGAACGTGAGATACCAATTATTCAAATAAGGTTGCATGATAAACAATCTTTTTCTATGGCAGTAACTAGCGAGGAAGACAAATCTCCTTGGTATTAGGACATCAAGCGATACCTCACGAACAGTGGCAGATCTTCTTCGGAGCTGAGGGGGGTCGTGGCCCCCCCAAAGTTTTGTAACTCCCATGTAATTTATGATTTTGGCCCCTCCAAACTTAATGAACATTTAATATATTTACTTGTATATTTACAATTCTATCCTCTCGATCCCTCCTCGGCTTTGTAACTCTCATATAATTTATGATTTTGCCCCCCTCAAACTTAAAGATGATTTAATATATTTAACTATATATCTATAATTTTATCCTTTCACCCTTTCATCTTTTTTCTTCCTTTTTATATTTATTTATTATTTATTAATAATATATTATTTGGCCCCCCAAAATCAATGGTCAAGATCCGCCACTGCTCACGAAGGGCGAATATCGCGAGGGAATTAATAATAACAACAAAAGGACCATTCGGAAGAGAGCTATAGGGTTCACGCTGATTGGAGGAACCCTTTATAAGAAAAATTTTGACTTCAGCCTCCTGAGGTGTGTAGACCGTGAAGAGGCTCAAACCTTGATTAAGGAGATTCATGAAGGAGCCTTCGAAACCCACACACCGGGGCATGTCATGGCAAAAAAGATCCTAAGGGCAGGATACTTCTGGTCCACGATGGAAGGTGATTGTCATCAATACGCAAAGCAATGTCACAAATGCCAGGTCTATGCCGACAATGTTCATGTCCCATCGGCACCCCTCAACGTCTTGGCTACACCATGGCCTTTCTCCATGTGGGGCATGGATGTTATTGGACCCATCGGGCCCAAAGCGTCCAATGGCCATCGCTTCATCCTGGTGGCCATCGACTACTTTACCAAATGGGTAGAAGCGGCGTCCTACGCACATGTGACCAAGAAAGTAGTGACCACCTTCGTCAAGAAAAATATCCTGTGTCGGTATGACATCCCCCATCATCTCATTACTGATAATGGGACCAATCTGAACAATAAGATGATCGAGGAATTATGCCAAGACTTTAAAATTCAACATCACAATTCCTCTCCATACCGACCCAAGATGAACAGTGCAGTAGAAGCGGCCAACAAGAACATCAAGAAAATCATCCAAAAGATGGTAATAACATATAGAGATTGGCACGAAATGTTACCCTTTGCCCTGCATGGATACCGAACTTCTGTACGGACCTCCACGGGAGCCACTCCATTTTCCCTCGTGTATGGCATGGAGGTCGTACTACCAGTTGAAGTCAAAATACCCTCCCTACGAGTTATCATGGAAGCAAAGTTGACAGAAGCAAAGTTGACAGAAGCAGAATGAGTCCAAAATCGGTACGATCAATTGAACCTAATCGAAGAGAAACGATTGGACGCCATATGTCACGGACAAGCCTACCAAAAGAAAATCAAAAGGTCTTACGACAAAAAATTCAACCCCCGCACTTATCACGAGGGGGATCTAGTAATAAAGAAACTATTTCCGGCGCAAAAGGACAAAATCAGAAAATGGGCGGCAAATTATGAGGGACCCTTTGTGGTCAAGCAAGCATTCTCAGGAAGAGCTCTTATCCTCACCAACATGGATGGAGAAGAACTGAGGCACCCAGTCAATTCAGATGCGGTGAAGAAGTATCACGCTTGAAGGCATTGCTCATGATCCGCCAGGATGAAAATCTGCAAAAGGGCGTCATCGGCAAAAGTTATGATCCACACACCTCGCTAGGACACGTCCTAGGCAAAACTTATAGGCTTCAAAAACAAAAATAAAATAAAAAGAGCAATGGTTACCTTAGCTGAAAGCCGCAAGGCGACTAAGGTAACATCCTTCCAAAAATGGGCAACCTCTGCATAGTCTTCACTCCGGGCTCAAGCATCTCGACTAAGGTAACTAGGAGAACCAAGGGGGCAGATGTCAGAGGCATGATTGTTATAACTTATACAGGTGTAGCCAACCTTGGCCGGCCATGCTTCTAAATCCCTTTGTAAATCCATCTGTAAGAAATAAACTATTTGTTCATATCAATAAAATTGTCTTTCATTTATTTTCTCTTGACCAAATTATGAAAATGCCTCTGTGTTGAATAAATCATAATCATGCAATACAAGAAAGCATAAGAAAAGAAAAAGAGTCAAAAACCCGTTGAGATATCCTAGGCAAAATTAAGGTAGTCCGCTAGACCGAAAACCCCAAAAAGACGGTCTAGGCAAAAGATAGGGCTTAATAAAAAGAAGACGAATAGAAGAAGAGCCCATCAACATAATCATGAAGGTCCAACAAGAAATGTCAATCACTTTCTAGATGCACCAAATAAAGAATAGACTGCATTTAGGGCATTCACACACAAATAGTTGCACAATACGACTCTGTCAAAGTAAAAAATCAAAAACAAAATAACCAACTCAGATGAATAACCAAAAAATGAAAATCATTCATGCATAAAAGGAGACTAGCTCCATGTTTGTGTTTGAAAACAGGAAGCACCCAAAACAAGTCTCCAAGTGAGGTTCTACCCCCAAGCGGATCAGCCTACTCAGAGGTAAAACAACACAAACCAAAGGTCTTCACTTCTGATGAAGTATCTGCCTACTCAGAGGCATCATCAGAATCAACAAATCCCCAATGGATTCCTGCCTACCTAAGAGGCATTCATCAAGAATCCTCAGCAGTCAAGAAGGTGGATGACTAAAGAAAAAGCCAGAAGCGAAGAATCCCCGGTATACCGGATGACTACACAAAAGTCAAGAGCAATCACTCCCCCATGAAACCGGCGCATGATCAGAAGTAGTAAGCCGCCACCACCACTTCAGGAAAGGGAAAGACCTGAAGACGAAGACCTGCACACAAGCAAAACCGGCGCATGATCGGAAGTAGTAAGCCGCCACCACCACTTCGTGAAAGGGAAAGACCTGAAGACAAAGACCCGCACACAGTGCAAAACCGGCGCATGATTGGAAGCGATAAGCCGCCACCACCACTTCGAGAAAGGGAAAGACCTGAAGACGAAGACCTGCACACGAGCAAAATTGGTGCATGATCGGAAGCGATGAAGCCGCCACCACCACTTAGCGAAAGGGAAAGACCTGAAGACGAAGACCTGCACACAAGCAAAACTGGCGCATGATCAAAATCAGTAAGCCGCCACCATAGCCAAAGGGTCAGCTACCGCATCGAAGGAGCATCCTGAGGCATCTAACCTGATGGGGGTTCGTACTCATCAACCAAGGGGTCAGCTACCGCATCGAAGGAGCATCTCGAAATTCTCTATGTGTGAGCCGAAGGGTCAGCTACTACACCGAAGGAGCATCTTGAAGCCTCACAATATATCGTCCGAAGGGTTAGCCTCCACAGCAAGATGAGCATCTAGAAGACAACCGGGCAAGAGGGTTAACTCCTTCACCTGCCAATCGACCTCATGGTACGTTAACCCATGGTCAATTGGTCGGGTAAAGGGGGGGCAACTATAGACCCCAAATCTCGCCTGAATCTCTATTAAAGCCGAAGATCGCCCGTTTCGAAGATGGTCAAGACTTTGTTAAGTCCCTAGTAGCTTATTCTAGGTTCCATTTAAGATAGGAAGGGTTTTTAGAGGCATTAAAAATTGAGAAATCCACCGGAGACAGCAGATGGCCGTCCAGGACAAGCGGATGGCCGTCCAGAACAGGCAGATGGTCGTCCATGGAAACTTTAAGGCCATGGACGGTCGTCCACACTACATGGATGGTCGTCCATGGCCACTTTTTGCCATGGACGACCGTCCACCTTTTCCAGGCCCGGTTCCCTATAAATAGGAGCTCCCATTCTCCGAATTTTCACACCTTTTCACTCCTACCACTCTCTAGGAAGCCTTTTGGCACTTTAGAGTGACTCGAGCATTATTCGGGATTCGAGTGAGCTTTCCAATTTCCGTTAAAGTTGAAATCGGTTAAGGAAGTCTCTTTTTGAGACGTCCAGGCCCTCGGTAGAGTGACTTTTCTTTATTTTGCGGGAGGAGCGTGCTTGTAGAGTGCGGGGACTGCCAAAAAGCGTCCTCGAGTTTTCGAAGAGTTAATATAAAGCTTGCTTCGGAGGTTCATTCTCTATTCTCTATCTCTTTTACTACTTTCTTTATCGCTTTCTTTGTGTGCATTAGATAATAGGGCCATGTAGACATTTAAATTTTGCAAGTAGATAGAATAATAGGGTAAAAGCATAATTGCTTTAAGTGTTTATTTTCTAAGTTAGTCCATCATAGGGAACCCGAAAGGGGCGTTGTGGGGTGCTAACACCTTCCCCACACGTAACTAACTCCCTTACCCGACTACGGTTGTAATGGCCAAACTTGGTTTTTTCTAAAACCACTTGCCTTCTTCTTTTTCTTTACCTTTTTCGGTGTTTAAGGTTTAAATACGATGGCGACTCCTCGAACCCTTTCGAAAACCTCGCCTTTAGGTCTAGCTCGACTATCGGACAACCTAAAGGCGTTGAACCACATCTTTCAAAAAACGCGAGTCATATCAAAATCATCGCGTCGCTCCGACCGCCTCTTCTGACAGCAGCGAAAATCTCCATAAATGACAGTCCCACCACTTTTAAGCTTCAATTTTTGAAATTTTGAAATATCTTCGGTCATGTGTTTTGAACAGTCGCTATCCAAGTACCAAATATTTCCAGTTTGTTGTACCTAACAAAAATAGCATAGTTTTGGTACCCTTTTGAAAATACTAGGGTCCACCTAAGTTAATTGCAATAGTTTCTTGGGAACCCATTTCATTCTACCTTTTGGAACTACATATCTTTTTATTTTGCAAAATTTAATAGAATGTCCTTTTTTCATATAATAGAAATATGTAATGAATGGTGTTGAGACAAGTTTTCTATATGAAAAGTAGTCTTTGAATGCTTTAGTTTTCTTACCAATGACAGGTGTAAAACCAATACCAACGCAATCAATAACTAACTTTTGAGATCCAAGAAGAACATCAAGATTAGCCTTACCTTGTGCAAACTTTGAAATAATGTTGATCAAATATGCAATTTTCTTTTGCAATTCAGGACAATTTTCACAAGGCTTGATTTCTTTACACGAGCGATCATAATTATTATGAATCATTTTCAAATATTCAGAATCAGTTTCTTCTTCAAGAATTATCTTTTCAAGAGAGTTGACTTTGTTTTCTAACCAGTTGTTCATACCCTTTAATCTATTGTTTTCTATTTCAAGCCTTTTTGCTTGTTCATGCATTTCATTAAAGGAATCTTGTAAAGAACTATAATTCATCGAATTAATAGAAGAGGTAGAACTTACACTACCTGGTTGGAGAGTCAAGATTAGCCATTAAACATAAATTTGCTTCTTCTTCATCTGAATGTTCTGTAGATGATATATCATTATCATCCTAAACAATGTAGGCTCTCTTTTTCATCTTTTCACCTTTCTTGTCTTGGTTCTTGTTCTTTTCAGGACATTCCATTCTCACATGCCCCTGTTCACCACAACCATAGCATTTGTAGTTGAAAGAGTTTGAGTCAAATTTCTTTGTGTACCTTTTCTGTCCATATTTGTCTTTAATTTTCTTTTTGAAAAATCTTTGTTGAATTTCTTGACCAGTAGACCAAGATTCTCACTTTCTTCTTCTGTTTCTTCATCTTTATCTTCCACTTTAAGTGTTATGCTTTTTCCTTTCTTTTCAGAAACTTCCTGCTCATTAAATCTTTTTATCTTCATTTCGTGCTCCTTGAGTTTACCAAATAAAGAGGTTGTGGTCATGATAGATAGATAATTTGATTCTGAAATTGTTGTGACCTTGGGCTTCCATGACCTATCAAGACATTTTAAAACTTTGATATTTAATTCTTCTTTATTAAAAGTCTTACCAATACCCATCAAGTGATTGATGATGTGAGTAAAACGTTTCTGAACATCTGCATTGCTTTCTCCATATTGCATCTTGAATAGCTCATATTCTCTTATGAGGGTGTGTTTTCTAGCTCTCTTTACATCAGTGGTTCCTTCATGGGTCACCTCAAAAACTTCCCACATTTCTTTGATAGATTGACATTGAGATACCCTGTAAAATTCATCCATGTTAAGAGCAGATGTAATAATGTTCTTTATAGTGCAATCATTTTGGACTTTTCTCTTTTCATCATCATGTAAATCAGACAACTTTTTATTAGTGACAAGAGGACCTATTTCAATTATATTCCAAATATTCCTATTAATGGATTCAATAAAGATCTTCATTATGATATACCAAAATTGATAATCTGTACCACAAAACAGTGGAGGTCTATTGATAGAAACTCCCTCGAGAAAAGGTAATTTGTTTTCAGCTATTTCAAAAAAAATCTAGGACCGAAAGTCTTGAGTAACTTTCAAGACCCTGCTCTTAATACCAATTGTTAGAATTATAGGTTGAGATCAAGAGGGGGGTGAATTGATCTTTAGAAACTTTTTCGCAACTTACAAATACATATTAACAATTTCAAAGATTAAGAGATATGATTAAGTATTAATCCAAGAAAACTTAAACAAATATAAGGAAAGTGATGAGTGAAGAAAAGAAACACCAAGATTTATATTGGTTCATCCAAACCACTGGGCTACGTCCAGTTCTCAACCAATTTCCAGTTGAGTTCCACTAGATTGAAATTTTTTTATTACAAAACACCCAACCTGCAAAAAGAACCAAATTACAGTTCTTAAACCTAACCTGCAACCAAGTTCTAGTTGTAGAACTAGTGCCCAATCTTCCAGACACCAAGAGTATACAAAAACTAAAAAGAATTGAAAGAGTTGAAGAAACTAGAACAATCAAATCGGTTATGCAAATGCAGAATTCCAATCTGCAGAATGAGGTTCTTCACAAGCAAGAACAAAAAATACCTCAAGAAAGAATTTTGAAATTTCTCACTGGAAAGACTGCGCTTCTCTCTTGAAAAGATCTCTAAAGATTGCTCGATTAATTTCTAAAAAGTATATCTTAAAACATTGAAGCAAATATGTTTATATAGAGATTTTTCTAACTAACTGATCTAATTAATCGAATAATTCATTCTTTAATTGATTAAAATAATTTGATTTTAACGGTTTTAACTGATAAAAATATCATTTAATTGATTAAAATGTTCTTACAATTTTTTTCGAGGTGTTTTAATTGATAAAAACGTGGTTTAATTTATTAAAATACTTCTAGAGGCGTTTGATAAAAATGAGTTTTAATCGATTAAAACAATGATACAAAAATTGCTTAAGTGTTTTTAATCAATTAATTCGAAATTATATCAATTAAAATTTGGCAGTAAGTTTTCTAAAACTTCTTAAGTGTTTTTAATTAATTAATTCGAAGATATATCGGTTAAAATACTGACATAAGGTTTTTCAAAACTTCTTAAGTGAAATTAATCGATTAATTCGAAGATATATCGATTAAAACTGCGACAGAAAATGTTTTCACTTGGTTTAAGTGGTTTTAATCGATTATTTCGATAATGTATTAGTTAAAATACTAACAGAAGGTTTTCCAAAACTTCTTAAGTGAAAATAATCGATTAATTCAAAGATGTATCGATTAAAACTGTGAAAAAAATGTTTTCACATGTTTTAAAGCTGTTTTAATTGATTAAGGTTAAAAATGCGACAAAAGTGTTTTCAATTTCAAGTTCCTTTAAGTAATTTTAATCGATTAATTCATAAATGTATTGGTTAAATCCAAGACTTAAGAGCAAATTAACCAATTAAAAAACTTTTTATTAGATTAAAATGTTTTGAATAATTTTTATTCTTTTCAAATGATGAAACTTCATGTTGTAGGATTGGCTAGATGATTATACATACTCAATATTGATGCAGACTCACTAAAGGACCATAAACACAATATCTCTTATTCCATAATTCTTTTGACTTCATCAAATCTTTAAGATCTTCAATCATCATCAAACATATATTTCTCCCATAATTGTTTTAAAACTCGACACTAAAGACTATCTGGTGGTAGTTGTTTAGTCTAGTTTGACCAAACATTTGTTGAAGCCTTTACTTTTCTAGTAGGAACATTTGAAGGCCGCCATTGGCCTTAGTAAAATTTTCCCCAGCCACACTATTATGATTTGAGGTTCAAGTCAATTCATTAAATGCTAATATAGATGCAAAAAACTATTATCAATAGCTTAACTCATATGAAGGATATCCTACATAGGAGGAAAACATCAACATTGATATTGCAAATTTGAAGAAAAAGAATCAAGAAGAATTAAAGATGATGGAAAAGAAACATTAGGACCAAATTGAGGCTTTCAAAAAGCATTAAAAAGAATTGGAAAGATAATTGTGAAATTTAACAAGAAAGTGTTCACCTCTACAACAAGCTTCTTTAGTATGAGAAGGAGAGTCTTACACATCTAGTCAACACACTGGCAAGAACTAACACGATTAGACAAAAGAAGCTCATCCAGAAACAATAGTTGAGTCTAGTGGTGGAGATGCATGTCCTCAACATACTACTCAAAGGGAAGAGTCATTTACTTGTTCGATCAGGAGCACAAAGGTGACACAACCACTTAATGCATAGAGTTGTCTGAAGTACAAGCATTATAGACCCCAAATCTTGCCCAACTTCCAAATAAAGCCAGAAAACACCCGTTTCGAAGATGATCAAGACTTTGTTAAGTCCCTAGTAACTTTTTTTAGGTTCCATTTAATATAGAAAGGGTTTTCAGAGGCAATAAAAATTGAAAATTTCGTCGGGAACGGTAGATGGTTGTCCAGGACAGTCAGACGACCATCCATGCCTACTTTAAGGCAATGGACTCCCCCAACCTAGAATCATGCTTGTCCCAAGCAAAGTAATTTTTCCAAAACAAAACCATCACCTATTATCTCTTTCTCTTCCATAACCGCA